>CM043119.1:34024266-34466932 GCA_023701765.1 Hylyphantes graminicola | reverse complement strand
GGACAAACAAGAATATTAACAGATTCCCCTTGAGAAGAAGGAAATTAATGAAGCAGAAGATGCCAGACTAGGAAAAAAGAGGTGCTAACTAAAATATGTGCAAGACTAAAATTAAAAAATTAAAAAGAAAATTACCGTTTAAAGATATGAATCCTGTGATGGCAAAGGGTCATTATTTTCATTACATGACAGTTCAGATGATGACATGGAAATAGTACAAGAGATTGACTGGATGAAGGACAAGCCTAACATAGGCAAGTATGATTTTGTGCTTGTCAAATTCTTCACCAAACGTTCATTTTTTTCTATGTTGCAATAGTGGAGAGTATTGACAATGCTGCGGAAAGTTACAATGTAAAAAATTTTGAGAAAGGACACGAACGGAAATTTTAATTTTTCTCAACAGGATGACTATAGTATAATAGGAAAAAAACACGATATGATCATGAAAATGCTGCCACCACAATTGATTGGTAGGGCCAGCAGAGCCCAGTCTTGCTTTTCTTTTGATGTTAACCTTTCTCATTATAATATTCGATAATTCTTCTCTAATTTTCAAGTGTGTCCCATCCCTCCCATACTCATGTTCCACTCCTTCCACCCAAGAGGAAGGAATGGGACAAAATTCATGTAATTTGAATTTCTCAACAGTACAACAATTGTTCAACATTTAAATGGTGTGTATTTTTTAAAAATAATATAAAACATGTAAGGTTATTATTTAACCATTTGCATCTATAAATAAGCAGGGGATAATGAATTAAAAAATATTTATGTGAAAATGTCCCAATCCTCCCTCCTCTCCCCTATAAGCGTCATAAAAATATAAATTTCTTCCATAGATACATTTATTTGTTTTTATTTCAAAATGAATGCATTTAGTACACGATTTAATGATAATAATTACTGTTTTGCGTGACAAAAGGAATTTAAAAGGACGTTTATATGTTATTCATATATTAATGTTTTGATCTATTCTTATTATAACATTCATGAGTAATAACTATTTTATATTTTATTTATAATTTGGCTTTTCCTGAAAATCATTAATGCAAGTTACAATTTTAACTCTTAAAAACTTGGGTTGCATATTTTATTGATTGTATTGAATTATGAAAATTTTCACATTATTACAAGTCATTGGCATATCAACGATATCATTCCACTTAAAAATGAACATTATGCACTCAACATATTTATTTTTGCGGGTGCGGGTTCTGTTTAAAAAAATAAAATCGGTTAAATGACATCTCTCTCTCTCTATAAATGTACAAAAAAATTAAGTATTTTTTAAGAATATAAAAATTTAATTTTAATACAATCGATTTAAAAGGTTGTAAAATGTTAATGTAAAATGTTGCGGTACATGTTGAATAAAGACAAAGAAAGACAAGAAATTTGTTCAACTCATTAGAAAATAAAAAAAATTGAATTCGTTTGTTTTACAAATCTACATGGCCTTGAAAGTAGTAAAATAATTTATAGTAACTATAGTTTTATTCAGAAGATTTTGCATGAAAATCTCAGAAAGTTTGTTTTAAATCCCCCATCTGATAAGAACGTTTATGGTAATTTGAAATTGTCTTCAAGCTCAGCATGCATTACTGAATTACCAATTAGCTATAATGTAAGAACCTAAACGCAGCTTTATCAAATAATTTATGCGGTATGCGCTTAAACATTTTTGTAAATTCGTGTTGCTGACTTAATGGGAGAGTTAAGCAAGCAAACGCCATTTCACTTGCAAACAGAACAACTATTGAAACTATAAACCATTCGGAAAAATCTGTTCGAGTTCTTTTTGAGATTATTGTTTCGCGCCATTATTTTTTCCCCATAATTAATGATTTTGTGCCCTTTCCACTAGAAATTATTGTGTTCACAAGCAATTTTGTAATTTAATGCATATCATCCAGTTTTGTGCAACTCGAATTTCTCTACAATCTATAAACTAATTGCTTTGCCAATTCTTTAGTTTTATGAATAAACGTCATTATTTATTTATTACATTAGTGTCATATTTATTTACGGTTAATAAGTGAAGCCTACGTAAAATTGTACTTATTTTAAGTTAAAAAGGTTACAATGTAAAAGTGCTTTCTGTCATTGATTTTTTTTTTGGATTCTGGTTAAATGGATGAAACCAGTCTTACAAAAATCGCATCAATCATAATAACTTTTCTCTTTGAGTACCTAACTTTTAAGGAATATCTAACTTTTAAGAATTATTATTCTTTCTCTTTCTTATTTCAAATTTCAATCAACAACTTTTTCAACATACTTCAAAACTTATTTTAATATTACTTACAAATAGTTTCGAATAAGCTTCAGAGTAGGCTTACTTAAGCATACTGGTAACCAAATACCGTATGAATACAGCTATTAAGACGAAACTATGCAAGCTTAATATTGAATGACGTAATAGCGCATATGAATATGCGGATATGAAATGAGACATATATATCAATGCCCATTCTCTTCAGCTACAAGTGTATTAATATCGTGAACAATATGTAGACATCGTTTTCCGAATATAGGAGACGTTGAACAATAAGTAGGCATTGTTTTCGTAATATAGTAGACCATGGATATTCTCCATTGTTCGACAAATGTAATTCAGTGTAGTTTCGTTTTGTTCTTTAAATGTACGAAATAATTGTGTGAAAGTTCTTTTAGAAAAAATATTGTTTTGTGTAGTGTTTTAGACGTTAAATATTTATTTTATGTTCTTTTTATTTGGAGAAGTCTTCATTTCTTAACTTCAGCTTATTGTGATTTAACATATCAAAAGACAAAAGTAAGAAAATATAATGTGAACATTTAAATTTAAACTGCAAGTTAAACTATCTGTATTGCATTTTGTACTTATCCATGCAAAGTACCTTCAAAATTTGATCGATATCTTTGTAAATCTATGGCATATATTCTTTTGTATTAATCCTAAAATGTGACTTAGTCTCCAAAGGCTTTTCAAATTTAATAAAAACCTTGAATCTTTGTGAAATTCAATATGACATGAATAAAAGAAGCTCCCATGATGCATGCAGGCACAACTTTTATTCCAATACCGAATTTGAAATAAAATTGAATTGGGATAAATAAGTCGGAGTCATATCCTTATGCTTCAGATAAAGAATTCTATCCATTCGTTCGCTTGAAAACATTTGCTATCAAACGCCAATGGGGCTCATGGAATTTGGTTATATATAGTCATTTTTGTCGCATACAAACTATATAATGTACTTTTTTGAATATTTGGTTTCAATATTTTCAAGTTTGAAATCTAATAATCCATCTGTGCTTATTCGAGTGCTGGAAGGCATTCAAGTATTGCAAACATGGAAGCATCCACGTTTGAAATTCGAAAGATACCATATCCAATTTATTTCTAAACATTCAAAGAATTTTGTACACCTCAACTATAAAAGCGCAAAGTGTGTATGTATGTCAAATTCACAAGGACTCTGTAATTACAGGTCGTAGAACTTTTCATCAATCATTGCCTTAAAAATTACATGTAGAATGTTACCAGTGTTTAGTTGTTGCATTTTTTTCGTAGCAAAGATATGATTATTTTAAATTTGATAATGAGAGTGTAACGTCATTATTTCAAACAAAACTTTAAAAGTTGTATTTGGTTGGAAGCTGTGTATTTAGTTGGTATTAAAACTGATTTCTTCCGGAAGACATCACCACTCCTTTTAATCAGTGTTTCACATAAATCTCTAAATATTTCATAGTATTAGCTAACCTTAAACTATTCAACTTACTAACTAACTTTTGAGATTGTCTTTTTAAACATACCAAAAGTTTATATTCTATTAAGATATGTATTATAACGTTCATTTTCATTTGATTTGAGTTTTATGTTTGTCAGCTGCTGTTTCTTTTTTGGATACATATAGAGCGGGTCCGTTTATGGGTGATACTTGGAAAAGGCGAAAAATCAACCTAGACTCGTGTTTTATCTATAAAGTTGTGTAGAAGAGGAATCTTTATCAGATTTGTTCGTTCAGCGTAAAGCAAATGACAAAATTAAAGCGTGGAAGTAACTTTTTCTCTGAATCTTTTAATGAAGCTAATCATATTTGCAAACCTGTTAAGGTCGTATGATAAATTTAATTTAAATGAGTATACATGCGTAAGAATTGTTTTCACCTTTTGTTTATCGAATTTGAAAGAAATTGAATTGAGATAAATAAGTCGGCTTATGCTTTAGATATTTTATTATTTTTTTTACCTTATTTTAAAATAAAATTTCTGGCAAAAATAAATGGGAGGAAATAGAATTCATTAAATAAAAAGGGCCTCACAACTTAACGGGGCAAAATATTAAATCTAACTCGTAGGAAGTTGATTAAAAAATATATAGACACCACGCGAAGTAGTTACTTTTATCTAGTTTGTTATAAGATAGCAAACAATGCATTTTCTGAAAATAGGCATCCTTAAATCTTAGAATGAAAAGAAAATATTAAATCCTTGAAAGTTAATCCTATACGCATGAATTGAAAATGCCTGGAATCTTCTTACCAGTAAATTTTTATCTTTGAAATCCAAAAGCAATTGAAATAATCTTGCGGTCTACGAAGACACAACTTTTATTCCAATAACGAATTCGAACTAAAATTGAATTGAGATAGATAAGTCACAATCATATCCTTATGCTGTGATAAAGTAGGGGAGACCGGGTCTAGTTGATACACTTCTTACTTTCTGATTTTTATAATTTTTTTCTGTCAATATTTTGAAACAAACTAAATGTAGTTAGTAACTATAACTGTTTGGCTAACGGCTGAGATTTTTATTAATCTTAATAAAATTGAATTTTCACTGACAAAATAAATGTTTTTTTTTTTTAAGTTGCAATATGTATCAACTTAACCCGATCTGGGTCAAGTTGATACGGCATTGGGTCAAGTTGATACGCATATGAGTAAGCTGAGACGGTGCTGGGAAATATTTAAATATCTAATAAAAAATACAGTAATTACGAAAATTGTTTTATTTTACAATACAATAGGTTTTTAACTTTATATGATACAAAGTTTTACATGATAGGGCCTACATACATTGTAACTGATTAATCTGAGAAATTGGGATCTGATTGACAATTGAAACACGTGTAAAATGGATTGTCTTCAGCACATGCGATGTGTGCCCACTTCTTACAGGATATGCATTGTTTCCAGTCCTGGCCAGGCTTTGATGTTGAATATGTTTTGAAGCACACCAAACAAAAAGACTCTTCGCCTACCTCTGAGTTCGATTGTTAAAATATATCTGCTAAGCTCCTCCTCAAGTTCGTCAGTCAATATTTGTCGATGTTTAGCATAACCCATTTTTACAACCTCGTCAGTAGCCTCTGGTGTTTCAATTTTTTTTCATTTTTTGTCTTGAACAAAGAGTCATTTTGTCTATATTAAAGGTTTTGGCCGCTTCCCTAATAGACATTCTGCCATTTAGTCTCTTCATAAACTCTTCCAAAAATATCAATTGATAATTCGCCCATTGAAGTTTTTTTTCTTGCAGTTTCTTGGCATCTGTAAATAAATGCAACATACGAAAATTCGTGTGGGTTAAGTTGATACACCGTATCAACTTGACCCCAAAGAAGTGTATCAACTTGACCCAACCGTCGCCATTACACTAAACCACAAAATACGGAAAACCAATAATAGCTAGAACAAAGTCTACTAGGTTACATTCTTACCTTTATAGCATGTACAATGTGATGTTATTGATAACACAATCCATTAGCAAGTAAACTTTCAATAACACTTCAAAACCAGGGGTAAAAATTTACTTTTAAAGCTCAAAACCAATAATTAATTCATAACTCATAGAACAAAGCAGCCTCCTCTCAGTGCTCACGCGTGGTTGCTGAGGACGGACCGGCCGCCCAGTTAAGCGCCAACCCACTTGTATGTGTCTGGGGGCATTACGGAGTTATTTTGACTGTATCAACTTGACCCTGTATCAACGAGACCCGGTCTCTCCTATTCTTTACAATAGTTTGAAATCATTTTCTGTCAATAACAAATTCTGAAAAATAGATTTTGGTTACATAAAGTCCCTTTTTGTCAACCATAAAACTATATAAAAAAATTCCGAATAATATTTTAATGTTTTTACTTTGAAATACATTCATCCATATATGTATTGGATATTCGAGTGCTTGATGCTGCACAAAAAATATATTACTTTGTTAAATAATAAAAAAATGTAATTAAATGTAAAAATAATAAATTTAGTTTTCATAAGTATATCTTTCAACATACACAAATTAGATAATTTCTAAATAAAACTATTCAACTGGAATTTGTTATACAAATAAAATTAGCTACTTCTGTTCACAAGAGGGTAATCAAAATCTAAAAATCACATATAAACAACGTGATAAAAGAAGATGCAACAAACTTATAGCTTAAAAAATCATTGAATAATTTCTCCACTTAGCGAGGGAACTATTTGATTAAATTGTTTCATCCTTTTAAGTATAACCCTTTAAGTTGAATAATATATTTCTAGAATAAAAAAAAGCTCGGTTAAATGTGCATTTTTATGATAGGTTATATTATTTTTCTTACAAAATATATTAATATGTAGACCTATTATAAGTACAATTTTGTAATGATGCATAGTCAAAACTGTTAATGTAAACTACCAATATTACACATTATGAAAGAATTTAAACAATAGAATGAAAGATTTAACAATAATTTGCGGCTGTTGCTTAGAAAAATGTATAAAGTTTTCCCTTTAATAAAAGTTAATAAGTTATTATTTAAAAAATGAAGCAAAAACTGTTATATATTTTTAAGAAAGTTACATTTGATTTTTCTTACTATTATAAAAGTTTAAAACCTGAAATAGGTATAAGCAACAATCAAAATATACTTTATCATTTAAGCAATAAAAAAAAAGAAAAAGAATATCTTTTACATGTGTTAGTACTTTTATCTTTAAGATTTACAAAAAAATCTAAACAATTAACATTTTGAAGTTTTATATTGTTACGGAGACAATAAACATTGTATTATATTAGAAAATGTAAAGTACATGATAAAATAGCCAAAATATTTACCATATGAAACATGAAAAAATATAATTATTAAAACTGCACGAAGTTTAAGATTTTATCAATATATATATTTTTATGCTAGATAAATATTTTCTACAATAATGTTTAATTTATATCTTCTATGATTAATATTGTAAGCTTTTTAAACGGAAAGTAAATGAATGGAATGTAAAAGATTAATTATCAGTCTTCTGTTTACCTTCCAAAATGGTTTGTAATCAAGCACACAAGCTGGAACACATATGTATCTACCCCTCAAAATGGTTTGTTTACTAAGCAAAATATATCCTTTAAATATAAGTTTGTGCATATAACTATAGCGCATATAACGCGAAAGTATACTTTTTCTCATTTCTCTCACTTTCGAAAAAAAATTAGGACTCTGAAACGCTCGAATTTGAATTATCTAGGAAGGGATATTTCCGATAAATATTTAGGGATGAAATTTTCGATTCGATGGGAGATGAGAATCTGGAGCAAAAAATATCTTTAAACACGAATGTTTTGTGTATAATAAACAAGTTATTATTTTGTAATAAAGGTTGTAGAAAAGTATTTGTTTTCGCGCGTGTTTGTTGAAGAGACTTTGTATAATTCTCTCAAAGAGAGATACTAAAAAATATATGGAATACCTTATTTTAGTTTTATTATTTAATTTTCACAATCAACTATAATTCGCGTAAGGAAAATAAATTGTATTGAACATTTTAATGGAGGTTAATAATTACTAATATTAGCACTAAAAATTATATTAAGGTTTTATTATCTTAATAATTTCACAGTAATCTCCTGTAATTAATCTCCCAGTAATTTTTATTTAAATAACAACATTACCATTTATCCTAAAATTGTGATGATTGTTTTTATCAATAATATTTCAAATCAAAGTGTTAATATGATTTACCAAAAAATTAATAGTTAAAATTTATTTTTGTAACCACATCATTAAGGGGACGCATAACCTAAAAATTTAAATCCAGTATTTTGATCGCTAGCGTTCAAATTAAACTATTTTTATAAAGAACTAACATTCAATAAGCATATACAAAAAAATTATTAGTATTGAAACGTTAGTTTTTTCAAAATATTAAAAATATTAAAAATAATAACGATTTTTCAAAATACTACTCCTTCTACAATTTAAAGAATTTTTTAATGGATTATTTTTCAAAATGTTCCCACAACATCTGTTAATAAAAGTTGGTATGGATATTGAGCTACTAGTTAAACAAAAATAGTTATGCAGATTTATGTATAAAAATAGCCAAAAAATAAGATTTTTTTCTGAATTTTCAACTTTATTACGATTTTAAAAAATTCTAATCACACTAGACCTTATCCCATACCAACTTTTGTTTATGGTATACGCCTTAATACAGGAAAAAAAAATTGGAGCTCTAAATTTATTAACTTAGAAGCCTTAGGCTTTAAACCATTCATAAGCTAAAAAAATTAATATTTAAAAAATCAACAGAAAATTTCAATTTTTTTTGCAAAACCACCATATTATTTTCAATAAACCTCGATCATTATAAATGATACCTTCTTTTTTTGCAATATATTTATATCACAGAGTTCTAGCATGTTTAATCATTTTCTGGGCAGCTCTAAATTTTAGGTAATGCGCCCCCTTAATTAAAACTTAAACTAGTCATTAATTTACTCTTCTCAATTTCTCTAAACCTAATATTTTGAAGTGTTTACGTAACCCTCCATTACGATTTGATAAAATAATTAGAAAATCAAAGAATAAAATACAAAACTTAAAATTAATTCAGGTTCATCAAAACTTTAATGAACAAAACAAAAGAGAGTCAAAATTAGAATATGCAAACATAAAATGGTGAACAATTTCTTTTGAAAGATAATAAAGATTAAAAAATGAATGTCAGGTAACTGATATTAAACTTTAATATATTAATGAGGGGCATTGTCAGCATCATAATCACAGTATTGTCATATCTTAAGGTACAATAAAAAAAGTACCCTTTCATGCGTAAGTTCGTAACGAGATTCACTATATGATATTCTAATCTTAAATTCAGAATGTGTAACTTGGACTACAAGTAATATGAAACATAACATTAATGAATACACAAGTAATGCGATATACTATTCTTTCGCAAAATAAGAATAGAAGTAAAGGTGAATTAAGTTTTGAGTTTGAATTTGGCGTATAGAGTTCGGAAAATTAGGATTTTGTTGCGTTTCAAAAGTGCGTAAACCTCGTGATTGTTGCCAGTAAAGTTTGGTTTATTCTTTAAAGGTATTCGGTTCTGGTTTTTTGGTATTTGGAAAGCAAAGTTTTTGAAGATAGTGTTAGTTTTTGAACATGTTTGAACGTAGTTATAATAAATAAACGACACCGCAAAATATTGAAGAAGAAAATGTGGTGTTTTATGAAGTTTGTCGTTTAGTAAGAGTAGCATACAATTTTTGCATAATTAAACTTTTATTTTGCAAGAAACCAGATGATGCGTGCACGGATGCCGTTCACGCATTGCACGTACGAGTAGTAACTGCGCATGCTCGGGAAGGGGCTTACTGGAACCGCGTGTATGCATTGCGTGTGTAGGCAGGGATTATACATTAGTATAGTATACATTAAGAAGTTAATACATCCATTTTCGATTGCGGCTAATCGGCATTATTCAAGCATGTCATTTGTGGCAATTTCACTCGTAATACCAATTAGCTTTTTATCTACAGACGGTACTTAAAACTAGTACTTAAAAAGGCCTAAAAATCATTTTTCAATGTTTATTTGAAGGAAACGGGGAAATATAAAGCTTTTTGTTTGACATGTTCGGTTTTAGCACATTAAAGTATATAATGTGATTAAGTAAAATCTTCCTTAAACTTTTACTTTAGTTATCTTGTGACAACTCACGATACCGTCGGTGCTTTTAAGTACTACTTAAAAGATCTTCTACTTCGTCATTAAGGTAGGCGAATACCCAAAATTCCCTAAAATTCTAAAATTTTTACTATTACTTTGATCTTTTCCAAATTTGGCATAGTGATTTCAAATATAATGAATAATACTATTTAGGCATTATTTTTAATTTAAATATAATTTATTTATTTTAAACGGTGTTTTTCTACTAAAAAAAGAGGTTTACGCTAACAAGTCTACCACATTGAATTTTAATCCTATAAACATTAATTATGTGTTAAATTGTTCGTTTTGAACTGATGCATGCAATGACCCACCAGAGTTACATACAAATTACAAGAAAAGAAGTTATTAAGAAAAATTTCAGGTAAATTAATGTAAAACTTTTTATACTAGAAGTGGTTGGCGTAAACCCTTTTTTTAGGTGAAAAACACCGTTTAAAATAAATAAATTATATTTAAATAAAAAAATTGCCTAAAAAGCATTGCTCATTATATTTGAAATCACTATGCCAAATTTGGAAAAGATTAAAGTAATAGTAAAAATTTTAGAATTTTAGGTATTCGCCTACCTTAAGTGCTCTGAGCTACATTTTATTTTACTTCACTCTTTCATCCTGCCTTGGAGTTTTAAGTTTAAACGAAAAAATTAAATTACCATTTTAAAAAATTGCAATTTCACATTTTATTTCTAAATCATTGTTGCCACACATAAAACCGCGAAACTATTAGTTTGGGATATAAATTCTTTTAGAAAATGACGTCTTAATATACATCACATTTACTTTTGATGATTCATCATCACCTAACTAATCCATTTATAGGGTGATGGGGAGAGCCTAGTGGTTAAGATCTCGGTCTCGGGATCGGAAGGTCCCGCGATCGATTCCCGGTTTCCACTGATGACCCACCTAGAAAATGCGGAGTACGTGCTCGTGAGTCTGAAAGTCCAGTGGACGATCATTTCACAGTTTCCCACGGGTACAGGTCCCTGGAGACTATTTCCCTCTCCTTCAGGGACAAGTCTAAATTGCGGAGGTGGCGATAGATGACAGCATCTGTCACGTATGTGTGTGTTGTCTCTCTCACTTGACGAAGGTTTATAAGAGGGGCTCTGACCAAACACACACGCCTGAAAATATGTGTCTACCTACCAACCAATCGATGCATGGAGTTATTTTGATTTAATATTATGATTTTCAGATAATGAGGACAACCCTTGAGCTGACTTTTGATGGATGCTGAATTACGAAACTCGTAATTCAGCATCCATCAGCTTCTATGCACATTTTATTTATTTTGTAATAAAGCATTTTAAATCTAAGTAGTCTTCTGTATGTTGAAACAAACCACTAGGTGTATAACACATTTGAAGATATTTATATAGTACTATATTTTCTGTTACTCAGGGTAACAGCCAAAAAACAGGCTGCCGGAGAAAAAAAAGAAATCAGTGCATAATTAAAAATAAATATATAGTATAGCATCGATACTTTTTTTTGTGTGCGTGCATCATTATAAAATTGGTATGAACATAAATTTGTCTCTTTAGAAGAGTTGTAGACTTATGATACATTGTTGGCGCGTTTACATGAGCCATTGAATCCATGGAATGCCATAATCCCCATTAGGGGAAAAAGAGGTCGAGCAGGATTTCTAACCCAAATGATAGTCTGTGGCCGGATCCATGGTATGAAACATCAAACCCTCCTTCATTGGAGAGGTTGCGAAACCCCTCAATGAACCCTGCAATTGCGATTCTGTCTGGGAGAAAATCCCCAAGAGGGAAAAATTGCCGAGTTTTCTCTTCTATCCATGGATTCGATGGCTCATGTAAACGCGCCTTATATGGATTATTATTATATCCATCATTAATAACAGCTCTAGTGTATGTATAATTCAACCACTTTTACATTACACGGATAATTAAGGGCCTTTTCACACGGAGCACCTTGATCACGGTACTTCCATAGGAATAACATGGAGAACCGCTGTAGAGGATTGTTCATTGAATTTTTTCGTGGAGACACGAAAATCGGTAAACCGGTTTTGCGGAGAGATATAGGTAGCCAATCAGCATCAAGTATAGCTCTGACGTCTTGTTAGCCAAATCGAGTTTGCCAAATGGAGAACAATCTACTTTATGCTCGCCAATGTTGATTTTTGTAGTTAGTACTCCTTGTTACATCGGCTTGTGGGGAGCCTTGTGGTTAAGATCTCGATCTCGTTATCGTAAGGTCTCGCGATCGAGTCTCGGTACCACTGAAGACGAATATGCGGAGTACGTGCTCGTTAAATCTGTTGGGACCGAAAGTTTTTCCACGGGTACAGGTCCCTGGAGACTATTTCCCTCCCCTTCAGGGACCTGTCTAAATTGTGGAAACGGCGCGCGATAGATGGCAGCATCTGTCACGCATGTGTGCGCGTGTGTGTTGTGTCTGTCTTACATGATGAAGGATGATTAGCGGGTCTCTGACCAAGCACACAAGCCTGACAATATATGTATACCAACCAACCAATTCCTACACGTGATAAAAATTTGTAAAAATATTGAAAAATTGAAAAAATGTGCCAAGACTAGCGATAAGTATCATTCACAACAACCACTCCAGGAACGTGTGACGTCAGAATCTTTGCAGGTGGACAACCCTGTCCGAGCAGTTCCGTGCACAAGGGATACCGTGTGAAAAGGCCTTAAGGGCAACATAGTAAGCTTGCCACATATGATTTTTTTTTTCATTTCGTTATTGCTATCTACCTAGTAGCATGGATTCTCCTGTTACATATTGCGTTTTACAATTATGTGCAAAATATTTTATTAATGGTTCAGAACATGAGTTTTTCAAGTTTGTCAGTTAAAATTTTTTGCCAACAACAGGACACATTTAAGTGGACTGAAATATTTCCCATGAACTATTGACCGGTGAACGTTCTGAAGATTGTGTTCTTCGTGCAAACGGGAAACCCTCGGAAATACAGGTCATGATTTTTGTTTTAACTGAACGTCGGGGTAAGTTTTTTGTTGGCAATATATGTGTGAATTTTCTACTATTCATATAGTGCAACTTATAAAATTATATTACAGGAAACGAAGCAGTACTGCCATGGGCAGGTAAGCTAGCCTAATGACTTGGAACGTTGTTGTAAGCACTCAATTTATCTAACCGATAAGAAAGTAAAACTGATTATTTTAGAGCAAAATTTATGCATTTTATTTGGGTGCTTAAAGCAGTTTACTTAGACAGAGTAACTGAAGGCTTGATTTCACGTGCCGACAAAGGCAAATTTTACTGAAACTTATCGGCTAAATTACCAATCGACAAAACAACTAATCAGTTGTTGTATAAAAACCGGCAGCGTCCGCTAGACGAGGGGCCGAGGAATATAGCCTTAAGAGTTTTATTAAACAGAAATAGCTTTCAATTTGAGGTACTTGGATCATTTCAAGTTCAAATTTTGGTAATTTTGCTGAAAGTAAAGTTGATTTGCTTCATTTATGTGTGATTAAGATTTCCTGTACAATTTATTTCAGATTTCCTAATACATAATTTCCAGTTATTTAGATACATTCATTTCAATCAACACAAGTAAAATCAAAATTTCTTTGCATAAGAAAATTTTTTGATTCTGTAAGTGTTGTATCTGTAAATTCTTATTTCTATCTGTAAGTACTATTTTTGCGTTTATCTGGTTTAAATTATAAAAACCGAATTTCAAACTCGTACTTGTAAAAAATACTTAATCATTGGGTTAATAAAAATGCGTAAAGATTGGCTTACGTTTTGAAATCACTCTTTTGTTTCTGCTTCTGTTTTCAGCATCTTTCATTATTTATATTAAAAACTAGTTTTTCATTTTTTTAAAAAGTAAAATAATCGTTTTTAAAGTTTATAGCAACAATGTAAATTTTATACTTTGGATTTCTAATTGAATCAAACAAGTTCTCACCGACTGATAAACTTTCATTGAATGAATAATTCTTTACATTCGTTCTTTTTTGTTGTTGTTTATTTTAGTTAAACGGGTGGGACGTTTAGTTTAAAAAATATGCAACGATTGCTAGATTTTGAAAGTAGTTTGTAAATAAATGTGAAAGATCGTTTAATTGGGAAATTTAGTATTCTTTGATGGGTAAAATTGCTTAATAAACCCGGCGCTGCGTGGGTGTACCCTTAATAACGGGGACTTGTATAATATGTATATTTGTCATTTATGCCAATCGCGATCCACACAGTCCCCTCTGGTAAACACCCCATAAGGATATTGTACCCTCCCTTTGATGTCAGTGTTCATTTTTTTTATGTCCATGACATATTTCCTTACTTTCACTAGTAAACAACAAAATTGTATAACATTATCTAGAATAAAGTCAAATTATGAAATATTATATTAGAGTACATTTGACCAAGTATACAATATTTAATAATTTTTTTAAAAAAATATCAATGTTCCAGTGATTGTTTTAGATGGTGTAACTCTTCTGCTTTCATTTTTGCACTTCACTCGATTATATTGGTTGTTTTTATTTCCCGATTAAAATGAGCCTCAATTTGTCTACACTATTTTAAGTTCTCTGCCAGCATTTATGCTAATTATTAAACTGCGAAGACTGCGTTTAGGCGCCCTCTAAAGTTAGTATTTTGACGTCTCATTTATTATTTATATTAATTACTGTAGCAGTACTAATTATTATCCCTTAATTACATAAATTTGTATTTAAAATTAAATTTGAAAACTTAAGCATTTCTCTGGTTTATTTAATAAATTTAAACTTACCGATTCCCAATTAACTTGTGTGGTAAGTAGTAATATGCGGCATTCATTAGATTTATGTCAAATATTGATTTTTGTATCGCTTTTATCTTCAAAAACTGATTGTACTTCACTGTTTTTCGTATTATAATTAGTTTTAAAAGGTTCATACAATTTGTATTAAATTTATTTTTTTGTATATTTGCAAATTTTTTTATAGTATTAAAAGCTTACTTATTTGCTTTTTAATAAGTTCCAAGCTTATAATTGATTATAACCATGTTGTCTTTTACGCTACTTTAGTCCCAATGATGCCATTTGGAATGATTTCAAAAATCAATTATAAAATTGAAAAAAAAAAACAATCTTATGGAACTGTCATCCTAGACCTAAAATGAGTTTATTTTGTGAATATCAGAATTTTCTGTAGTGTCGTAAATATTTGAGACTAAAAGGTTTAAATGGAGTCTTCATTAAAAAAGAGATAAGCTCCTAAAATACGGAATCGGTACTTCCAATAGTTTTATTGAGGGTTGATACGTAAGGCATTCAAAACACCTCTTTTTTTCCTTTATAGAAATAAATTTGATATAATTTTTTTTTCTTATTAGTGATATCGACTGCTGGTAAGAAACCGTTTTGAAGTTTTATGAAAAGTAACATTTAGTAACATAATAGTATTTATTTATATATTTTATTATTGGTTCACATAATTTAGATTTTAAATAAAAAAAATATTTGAAAATTGCGTAATATAATTTACCTTCCTGAGAAAGATGAAAATTTAACATTTATGGTGACGGTTGACATGATAAAAATTCTGAACCTTATTTTAGGGTGCCCTTTTAAACTTCTAAAAAAAAAACTACTAATAAAGAATGCAGTTCTTGCGGCAGGTATGTAGTCAACAAACCAAACGGCTAAATCTGGTTTTGAACTCAAAATTTATACTTAAACCTCAAATACCTATACTTAAAAAAATGTATATTTTTTCCCCACTGTAACATAGTAAACTTTAATTTATAGCATTGGTAATTTATAACTTAGAGAAAGGGCTTGTCGTCGTGTATTAAAAATATAATTTGCATTAAATGTTTATTAAAAACACTTATATTTAATAGCAGTAGAGTCATGGTTTGTGATATATGTATGTAAATTAGCTGTGTGCTTCTTAACAGGAATTAACAAATTCATTAGCAAAAATATAGTGAGTTTTCAATAATTCGAATTGGTTAGACTTGGGTGACGTATTTCATTCCCTCTTTCATTCCTGGGCATCCTTTGATTGATGATCTGTTCCCGCGTGATATTGATTTAGCAATCTAGACTATAAAATCATTTTATTCGGCATTTCTCTTGTCACTCAAGACCTGAGGCACGCTCATTACTTTTGTTTCAGTTGGTAATAACCATTTTAGAGGCATTTTAATGCCAATACAATTTTTCAGCATTTTAATATCAATTAAGGGACAAAGGTTGCCTGACGCAGTTAGTTATATTATTTTTTAAATTTGAAGTTTAACAATGACCGGAAAGAAATGATGCGATCATCTACAAAAGTAAATTGGGAATAGGGTAGCGGTAGACTAACCAGTGAATGAACGTTTAAGACGTCATGCTCGCCAGTGAATGAAAACCAGGATATAATGACCAGGACAACCAACCATTGTCAGATAGTTCCCTACTACATGGGAGGAAGTCAGTGTTGCCAATCCATATGGTGGAATGCTTTTCAATCCTTATTTTTTTTAATTATATTTACCAAATGTTTATTCGCTGGGGCCTGTTCACTCACTGGTCAGTCTACCCTACAAAATGCTCTTTTTTATAAAACTAACATTTTAAATGGAAACTTTAATCGATAAAAACAAACATCTTCATTTGATTTATTTAAATGTAATTCTTTAATTGATTTCATTTAACATTTCTAATGTAATATGACATTTAAATTTTAACTAAAGTTTTGATCGCTCCTATTTTATATGGCTTCTCTTTTTTAAAGAGTTCAAATTATCCTCGCCCATTTTATTGTAGTAAAGAGATCTTATGAAAATGAAACTAATGTAAACGATACACTTGCTTTACATTTTCTAATATTTCTGTTTGAGTGTTCCATTAGTATCATAAAAAATATTAAATTTTATTACAACACTTATCACACTATTTACAATTTTTTTAAGTGTCACAATTGAAAAAAATATTCTATTGAAGCATTAAATTTATATTATATAAGATAAATTTATATTATTCCTTTTTTACTTTAAATATTCTAATATAAGTATAAAGTAATAAACGTATTGCAATGGTGGTCAAAAAACCGAAATAGATATTTTGTATTTTCTACACATTTTTGAAGGTTACCGATTCTGAAAAAGCAGTTTTTGAATATAAGTCAGACTGTCCGTGTTATTTCATCACTCGTAAACCAATCTAGAGCTCAAACTAAAATACCTATAAAAGTTGAATTTGGTACACAAGTCCCTTGTAACTGTCAGACGTCTTAATAAGGTTTTCTAGAAAACCACGCATCTGCAAAATGCTTCTCCTACAGATTTTTTTTAATGTTTTATTGTTGAAAAAAATAACTATAGGTTTAAATCCACTAATTTATGTTGCATCGGATTGCGACAAGCGTAAAAATCTCATCGAGTCTTGTGGTGTTTTACACTCTTAAAACAAGAGTGAAATCCACTCCAGTAGAAGTGTATTTTCGACACTGGAAAGAAGTGAATATTAACTCAGACAGTTAAAATCACTCGTTTGGAGTGATCCTGTCGGAGATTTAACACACTAAGAATCAACTCCATTCGGGGCAGTGCATTTTCTAGACTGGAGGAGTGAAAATTATTTCAGACTGAGTTAAAATCGTGCGCTCGTTCGTTTTAAGAGTGTACACCCCTAGCTTTTAAATCATACTTGACTTGTATTTTTCTCTTTTGAATGGAACTTATAAATTTGTCTCAAATGCAATTAAAGATTTAACTAAAGTTTTATATTTATTTTCATTCATATAACTAATAAATGTTGAATTAAAAATTCCATAACAATACAATTAAGCTAATATTAAAGTAATTACATTGTAGGTTGTCTTAAGATGGACCGGTAACCTCCAATAAAGCCCATGTTAAAATGTCCTTTATATGTACCTTTTTTTCAGAAACTGTTGGATAATTTTTAATTTTTACTAGTTGTTAAATTTATGTATAACTATAATTTAATGGAGGCACTTAAAATGTATTTTTTAAAAATTATTTTTTAAGTGAAACTACATATTTTAACCTAAAAAACAACAATGATAAAAAAAGTAAAAAAGACCTTTATACCAAAATTCCTCCATCGGTTTTTAGAAATTAACTTAAGTACGTATGAAAAATATTAGGCTCATACTTTTAGTTGATTTTGAGAAAAAGGTACATGAACATTGAGAAAGCAAGTTCAAAGAAAAAAATAGAGGTTTCTTACCTATAAAGCATGACTGTTTTTTACCTAAACAACGTTTGTTTAAAAAAATATTAAACTTCCAGTGCTTGAAACTTTTAATGTAAGAAATCATTGTAAAGATAAGATTTCATATCTTATGAAACATAAAAAAAACACATTAAAATGTCATTTTTGAAAAAAAATGAGGTCTCGTCCCCCATAAGGGAATTTAAAATTAGTTTTTCATCTAAGAAATTTAAATAGTTTTATAAGTATTTTAGCCGTTTGGATAAAAAAAATTGCAATGTCAAAGCATCGATAAAAGGACACCTAGTTCTGTGGCTGATTTACCATGTTGATGACTTCCGTGCATTCTTCCATCAGCCTTAAGTATATTTCTATGGAGAGGTCTATTCATTTATTGGCATACTAATTGATAATAAAAGAATGTTATTGCATAGTTTTCATTTCATTATTTGTTAACACGTCGGACGCTACGCTGAAGACGCGCGAGCGCGTCTTGTGGTTCCGATTCATCGATAACAGCACATTCTGTTAAAATTCGTAGTGCTATTTCGCCAACCGTTCTTAAGAGTTCAAGTTCTTTTGATTACTTGATAAACATGGTGGTCTAGTGGTTACACACGTAACTGTAGTGTAAGTCACGATTTAAGAGGAGATCAAAAGATTTTTAATTAAATAAATATTCAATTTAAATCAAGTACATTACATTATTTAGTTATAATGGGTGTCGATCAACTATTCCACAATTTTTTTTCATTTAATGTTAAAAGTTGTAGTGATAATCACTTTTTACAAACGTCGAATTACACTACAGACTGGATAATTTTGCAATTCCCCTCGTCAACTATCTAGCTATAAAAAAGGCAACTAGTCTATTACATTTTTTTATTAAAAAAACCCCCCAAAAATAAGAATTAGGAAAATTTATTGATATTTCATAGTCAAAAAAAAATCATTGAAATTATGGCTTTCAATTCAATAATTAGTAACAGGTGATTATCTGGTTGGAGAAGTCCAGGAACATTTCCTCGTATTTTTTTTGACTAGCTGCCGTGTAGCTTCAGTTAGCGACGTTAATTCAACCTAACCTTGTAATTTTGCGATCTCATTGATACGATGAACATTTTCCATCGTTATCGCCACAGCCAAAGTGTTAATGCAATATGTAATGACTATTACGCTAATACAAATAAAATTTGTATCTTATCTTTTCAGCTCACAGTAAATTTTAATAAATGTTTTAGCATATATATATATACACACCATAGTTGACTTCATAATGCAAACTATACTCACACTTGGATCTGAAGCGATGGTTATTGAATGTTAATGATTTTTGTTACTCGAAGATTCTGAATGGAATTTTTAAAATATATTAAAAAAAACAAGCTTGTCTCCTTCTTGTGAAGTATTTACTTTTTATAAACATATATTAATTGATTCGTTAAATATAAAAAGGTTAATTGCCAAGAAAGTTGCCGTACACGGTTTAGGGCAGAGCCAAATCGGATTGGCTCTTGCCTTGTATGCGAAAGGTGCCTTGTCCGGGCTGGGTGCGGACGTATCCAAAATAACTGCCGACATTATCATGTCTGTGCAATCAAAAAATACGGCGAGTAATGCACCGTGTAGAGGAAGTCCATGTTAAATATGTTCCAAAGTCCTGTCTCCTCGAACGAAGTTGCCCTTAAAAGTTGTGATGGGTGCTTACTGAGCTGTTGGCTCGTCACTTTGACTGTTTTTAAATTATAACGCCCGTTACCAATAGCCCTCGTTTAGCTCTAGTGAGAAGATAATTCAACCTTAACCATACATGGTTCTTTCACTGCCAAGTGAAGGAAAGTTTCGCCCCTTCAAAACAAATAAGAATTCTTGGATACTTTCAAATGTTCTTGTTTCACACAGTGGAAAATACTAAACAAATTCGAAATTTCTCTAATGATAAAATACAAATAAAAAAATTAGCATCGATTGCACACGCAAGTATTAATGAGAATCTATATTCAAAAATTTCAATTTCCGATTGAAGTATCAGGTCTTTCACGATCCACAAACAATTTCTTTTATAATTATACATTTGACTATACCAAATGATTTTTGATTTTTTTTCATTATTCTCGTCAAAAAGAAAATGGGAAAAATGGATCAGTAACTTACGACGTTTAAAATGATATCCTAAGTCAAGTATGCTAGGTAAAAGATAAGCAGTATGAAGTGTTAAATATTTTAAAATAAGCAGGCATATTTTGACTACTTTTTTCTGTAAATGTTTTATACGAAAGCACATAATAACGTCATTTTGAAATTTACAAATAAAATGTTATATATTCAATTATGGCAGACAAATTTCAAATATTAAAATTAATGTATGTAATACATAACCTTCTTCAACATGGGGCCTCTATTTGAGGACATTATAAAGCCTACCAACAAGCCTTTACATTAATTAGTTTCAAAATCAACAAAATCCGCTTAGCCAAAAAGTATTTCAAGTTGTTTCATATTGATTGCTCTTTAAAGAAAGTGCAAATTGGAAGTGAAGGTTCTTCATTCAAATGAAGATGTTCAAAATTTCGGAGTTCTTTCATAAAAACTGTTTTTTCGAGAATTTTAAAAGCATTTTGCATTTAAAGCAAACATTATTTTTTCCCCAAAATTACATGCAAAACACTATTAATATACGTCTCTTTGAAAAATATGTTTAGATGAAGATTATGTGTGATTTTGCTGTTTGCCATCGGGAAGATAAATTATTTGCTAAAGAAAGTTTTTATCAATAGTTGTGTTTTTCCCATAAAGAGGAAATATTTCAGATGCGTATGAAACTCGCGCAATATTTTTTATATAGTGATACAATGAATTTTTTAGCCAAATAGTTAAAAAGAATATTCACATTCGAGGGGATTTTCCATCGTCGGGGGGGATGTTTTTACAAAACCATTAAAATAATATTTTTATAAAATGTTTTTGTTGTTTGAAAATGTAATGAGATTGAATGAAAATTTTAATGAGAAATATATTTTTATGCCAAAAACTTATCTTAAAATGACACATAAATTAAACAAGAGAAAAAAAGTAAGAAAAAAGTTCAATACCCTGTTTGGCCTGCAAATGTCTCAAGTACAATTAAGGGATGTTTACTTAATTTTTATCGAAGTAATTTCATAATAAAAGTTGAAATGTTTTTCCATCACTGGCTTACATAAAATACATTTCACTAAACTTTTATAACTCAGAATTGCAATAATTCAATTTATTCACTCGTATGTATTTTTAGCCATATTTATTTAAAGGATTGGAAAATACTGAATACGACTAATTTTTGTTAGATGAAAATAATGGTTTGGTTGCAAGGTCATTGTAAACATTAAGACGAAAGGGTGAATATAAGTTTCGAATCCTATATATATTATCATAAATTTTAAGCTGTTATCGATTTAATAATTTTTTTTTGTTAAATTACTAAAGTTTTTGTTCAAGAATATAATAAATTAAATTCAATTTAGTTTAGCAAACTTTAAATTTTGATATGAGAAAATCTTTTAAATTGCCAACTTTCATTTATTAAAATTTATCTCCATTTGAGGGTTTTCCTTTTGATATGATTAAATTTTGTATTAACAGAAGTATCGTGTATTCAAATAGACTAAGCAGGCTATAGTCGAAAAAAAGTTTTGAAGGGCAAAACATGCAGAAATTCAGCAATACATTAAAAACCAAAATTTTTACTATTAAACTATTAAAGTTATTATTATTTTTTCATCAAAGCTGAAAGAAATAAACGAAATGTGAGAAATTCAACTAACTCTATTCTTTTGTTTAAAAATAAAAACTTATGTATCAACTATGAACTAAAGAGTGGGGTGGCAAATGCACGGATAGCCTAAAGACGGCCTATTTCTGAATCAGTCGAAAAGGTTCTAAAAAAACTAATTATGTCACCACTGATTGAAAAAAACTTATGCCTAGCAAGGCTATTTGCACATGAAATTAGGTTGATGACGGTTGACTCAAAATCGTCAGTCTACTTAAAATAATATTAATTGAAAAAATACTTGATGCCTATCGAGACAATTTACTCCCATAAATTAAAAAGTAAAACGACATTCAACGTAGAATAAAAGGTGATAATGACCCTACATTGGTCGTCAACAATAATGATGCTTGACAAACCTTACGTTAGATGTTTCCGTGTTACTGCGGTTAAGTCTGATGTTATGGTTGTCATTAATTCATGATTTTACCCCATTCTATGTTGCATGTCGATTTACTGCTTATTTTATGCGAGAAAATTGTCTTGATAGACATCTAGTATTTTTTTCATTTAATATTTTATGTAGAATGTCGAGTTTGAGTCAACCGTGATAAACCTAATTTCAATCAATATTATTGTTGACGACCTACTTTAGATGTTCCCGTGTTACTGCGGTTAAGTCTGATGTTATATGGTTGTCATTAAATCATGATTTACCACTATTTTAAGGAGAACTTCATGCTTGAGTCTACCGTCATCAACCCAAGTTTATACGTATGAATAGCCTTGCTAGGCATAGTTTTTTTTCATTCAGTAGGGACATAATTAGTTTTTTAGAACCTTATCGACTGATTCAGAAATATGCCGCCCTTAGGCTATCCGTGCATTTGCCACTCCTCTTTTGTTCATAGTTGATACATACGTTTTTATTTTTAAACAAAATGATAAAGTTTGTTAAATTTTTCACATTTCATTTAGTTCTTTCAGCTTTGATGAAAAAAATTAATAGTTAAATTACTTTAATAATTTAATAGTAAAAAATTTAATTTTTTAATATATTGCCTCATTTCCGCATTCTTTGCCCCTCAAAACTTTTTTCGACTATAGCCTGCTTAGTCTATTTGAAAATACACGATACTGCTGTTAATACAAAATTGAATCAAATCAAAAGGAAAACCCTCAAATTGAGATAAATTTTAATGACTTAAAGTTGGCAATTTAAGATTTTCTCATATCAACACTTTATTTAGTTTTTTTTCATTCAGTTTTGACATAATTTGTTTTCATTCATTAGCTTAGAAAAACAAGAAAACAAGTTTGCATATGTAAGTGTCACTTCAAGCCACTTCCACTAAAAAACGTAACAAAATTGGCAAAACATTAATACTTGTAGTCGAGACTTTTACAAGCCTATTAGTCTAGTCTAATTGAAAATTGACTTTTTTTACGGTCTTACCAATTTTATATTATAGTAGAAGAAAATAAGTAGGTAACGATAAAAATGACAAACTTCAGGCTAAATTTTCAATAATACATCAAATATTTTTGAAAGAATTTAAATCATTCAATCGCATTTTATCATAAAAAAAAATCTGCCTTCATATGCCTTCGAACCCTCATATTTTGTGGGGGCTGGGGAGCCCAGTTGGTTAGGCACTCGACTAGCATGCGAAAGGTCCCACGTTCGGGTCCGATCATCGCCAAAATAACTGCCGATCTATAAATGGCCGCGCAGTCAAATATGTCCGACGAATAATACCCCGTGTAAGGGAATTGCACGTTGAATATCCTTCAAAAGTCCTAACGCTGCGTACGATGTCGCCCTTAACGGTTGCGTTGGGTGCCCATTCAGGAGTCGGCTCGTCACTTGACTGTTTCTAAAATACGACGCCCGTCGCCAATAGCCCTCGTGTAGCTCTAGTGCGATGATAATTCAAACCTAATCTAACCTCATGTGACTCACAATAGCAACAATAAACTTTGAAAAATCGAATCTGCAAAATACATTAAAATAAATAGTTTGCAAAAAAAAAATTAAATAAATGATAATTAAAATTTCAGCAACATTCTATCACTTTACAAAAAAATTATATAGTTAATTTCATTTGAATCCGAAAGCTTTTCTCTTCATGCGATCAACCACAACTATTAATAAAAAGCTACATTAGTCTACATCATGACGTTATTATCTTCCCGAGAGCAAACAGAAAAATCGCACACATAATCTTCATCTAAACATATTTTTCAAAGAGATTAATATTACAAGTGCGTTTTGCATGTAATTTAAGAAAATCTTCGATTTTTATGCAAAAAGCTCTTTAAATTATTTTCGAAAAGTTTTTATGCAGGACTCAAATATTGTGCACATCTTTATTGAAACAAAGTACCTTGACTTCTCATTCGGGGTTTTAAAGACATTCAATCAGGAATAATTTAAAATAGACTTTGGTTAAAAGGATTTTGATGATAATTAGCATAATAAAGGCAGGCTTGTGGAGTCATAAAGTCCTCAAATAAGGACCACAGGTAGCAAGTGCTTATTTATTGCAAATTCGAACTTGAAAATTTAATTTGTATTTGAGTGTGCCAAAACATCGAGGAATTCACGACGAGGGAAATTCTTAAGTCACTAGACCTCTTTTTTTTCATTAAAATATTCATAAATTATTACTACTAAAGATTGTTTTGAATATTTGGGAGCTTAATGAGATCAATTTAAAAATTTTAGTAAAAGCTGAATTTTGTAAAAAAAATTATGGTCCATTGACATTAAGCTGACGAAAAAAGTAGTTGAAAAAATACAATACCCAGTTTTTACTTTGAATCTCTCAAATGTAATCAAACGATGGTTACTTATGAAATTTTTAATGAAGTAATTGCATAACCGAAGTCGAAATGTTTTTATATCTCTACTCACAGAAAATGCTTAATGTTAAGTTTTTATAATTATGCAATTGAAATAATTCAATCTATTCACTCGGATGTATGTTATCCATGTTTTTTAAAGGATTTTAAAATCGTTACTTTGAGACTAATTTTTGTAAGATAAAAATTTATGCGTTAGTTTAATTTTTAGGTTATTTTAAATTAAATCTTCAACCATTAAAAGCAAGATAATTATCTTGCTTTTAATGGTTGAAGATTTAATCCTATATTAGCATGATAGAGAAACTATTTTAATTTAATCCAAAAAAATTAAGAACAGATTTGATATTTTAGACCTAAAATTCAAATTTAGTTTAACTTAAAATATTGATATTTAAAAAAATTTCAAATAGCCATCCTTGAATTATAATTTTTTTTGTCACTTTTAGATTCTTTTTGATGTTTATATTTCGCGTCAAAGCGGAGCGTCGTATTGGCTAAGTAAGTTAAATAGGCTGCAACCTAGTGCAAATTTTTGAAAATCGACTATTTATTTAATACTTACTGTTTTATTATACAAACTATTAAAATTGTTTTATATAAACTAATTTAACTTTATGTCAAAACTATATGAACGACAACAAGCTCGATCTTAAAAAATTGTGCATCAATTACGAACAATAGAGGGGGTGGCAAAAGAACACGTTAGCCTGTGAAATGTCCCTTGTCCGGGCTGGGTGCGGACATATCCAAAATAACTGAAAACCTATTAACGTCTGTGCAATCGAAAAATATGGCGAATACACCGTGAAGAGGCAGTGCATGTTACATGATCCAAAGTCCCGTTTACGCTTGCCCAGTTGGTTAGACACTCGCCTAACATGCAAAAGATCCAAAGTTCTTGTCCTGGCATCGCCAAAATAACTGCCGACCTATAAACAGTCCGTGCAGCCAAAAATGTCCGACGAATAATACCCTGTGTAAGGGAGTTCACGTTAAATGTCCTTCAAAGTCCTAACGCTGCATACCCTAACGCTGCCTATTCAGGTGTCGGTTTCTTCACTTGACTGTGGTTTTAAAATACGAAGCCCGTCGCCAATAGCCCTCGTGTAGCTCTAGTGCGACGATCATTCAAACCTAACCTAACCAAAATAACTGCCAACCTTATTAACGTCTATGCAATCGAAAAATACGGTGTGTAATACACCGTGCAGAGGCAGTGTATTATAAGTATGCTCCAAAGTCGAGTCTCCGCGTACGAAGTCGCAATTAAAAGTTGCGTTGGGTGCTTACTGAGGTATTGGCTCGTAACTTGACTGTTTTTAAATTATAACGCCCGTTATCAATAGTCCTCGTTTAGCTCTAGTGAGATAATTCAACCTGAACCGTGAACGGTTCTTTCTCGGATAAAAATTTTGCACCTCGAACAGAAATAGGAATCCTTAGATAATTTCACCTGTTCTTTCACACAATATACAATGCTAAAAAAATTCTAATTTTCTTTAATAATATATACAAATATAAAAAAAATAAGCCTTGTTTGCCCACGTAGGTATAAACATGAATTTATATTCAAATTTCAAGTTTCCGAGGCAGTATAAGCAGGTCTTTCACAATCCACTGATAGACAATTTCTTTTATTATTATAGATTTGTCGATAAAATTTTTAATTTTTTTTTCATTATTCTCGTCAAAAAGCAAATTTGAGAAATGCATCAGTAACTTATGACGTTTTTAATGATATTCCAATTCAAGTATGATATGAAAAAGAACCAGAGCCAAGTGTTCAATATTTTAAAATAAACAGACATATTTTGACTAATTTTAAATGTTTTATACGAAGCACGTAATGACATCATTTTCAAGTTTACAAATAAAATGTTATATTTTTAACTATAGCAGGCAAATTTTAAACTTTAAATTAATATATGCAATACATAAACCTCTTGCGACATGGGTCCTTATTTGAGGACGCTATAAAACCTTTACAATAGTTACTAACTACAAGCCTTTACAATAATTAGTTTCAAAATCAACAAAATCCGGTTAGCCAAAAAGTATTTAAAATTATTCCATATTGATTTCTCTTTAAAGTGTAAATTGGAAGTGAAGGTTCTTCATTCAAATGAAGATGTTCAGAATTTTGGAGTTATTTCATAAAAACATTTTTCGAAAATAAATTTTAAAAGCGTTTTGCATTAAAAGCAAACATTATTTTTTTCCATCAGTTTTCCACCAAAATCACATGCAAAACACTATTAATATATATCTCTTTGAAAAATATGTTTAGATGAAGATTACGTGTATGATTTTTCTGTTTGCCATCGGGAAGATAATAACGTGGTGATACAAATTATTTACCAAAGAAAGTTTTTATTAATAGTTTTTTCTCATGAAGAGGAGATATTTCAGATGCGTATGAAACTCGCGTAAAATTTTTTGTATAGTGATATAATGATGAATTTTTTAGCCAAAATGTTAAAGAATAATTCCCATTGTGCGAAATTTTCCAACGTCGATGTTTTTACAAAGCCATTCAAATGTTATTTCCATAGAATGTTTTAACGGTTTTAAAAATGTAATTAGATTGAAATAAAATTTGAATAAGAAATATATTTTTATATCAAATTTGTATTCCAATAGCACATAAATTAAACAAAAGGAAAATTTAGTACAAAAAATTTCAATTCCCTGTCTGGCCTGCAAATGTTACAATTAATTATTGTTTACTTATTCATATTTTAGTAATTGCATAAATGAAGTTGAATGATGTTTACTTAATTTTTATCGAAGTAATTTCATAATAAAAGTTGAAATGTTTTTCCATCACTGGCTTACATAAAATACTTTAAGTAAACTTTTATAACTCAGAATTGCAATAATTGAATTTATTCAATCGTATGTATTTTAGCCATTTTTATTTAAAGGATTGGAAAATACTGGATAATAGGACTAATAATTATAATAACTAATAATTAATACTGGATAATAGGACCAATTTTTGTTAGATGAAAATAATGGTTTGGTTGGAAGATCATTGTAAACATTAAGACGAAAGGGTAAATATATAAGTTTGGAATCATATGTATAAAATGTATATAACCATAAATTTTAAGTTATCAATTTAATTAAATTATTTTTGTTAAATTAAGTTTTTGTTCAAGTATATGCTAAGCAAAATTTGTATTTAATTTATTAAACTTCAAAATTTTGATATTATGAGAAAATCTTTCAAATTGCCAACTTTAAGCTATTAAAATTTATCTCAATTTGAGGATTTCCTTTTGATATAATTAAATTTTGTATTAACAGCGTAGACAAAGCAGGCTATAGTCAAAAAATGGTTTCGAGGGACAAAAAATGCGGAAATGTTGCAATATCTTTAAAAAAATTAAAAAATTACTATTACTTAAGGGGTCACAGGAGTCTTAAAAATGTGCAAAGAAGGCACTACAAAACATAGTTTGATCTTTCATGTCTTTTATGAACTACTCAATGTATAAGTTATAATTTTTTTATATGTAATTCTACAAGATTTATTTATTATAAAACAAGTTTTAAAATTTATGAAACTTTAGCCAAAACTAAAATAAATGATATTAAACATGAAGCTATTTGAACACAGTGTGATTAGTCTTGCGCGGCAAATTGTGAGGTCAAAATTGAAAAAATGACCACGAAAATGATTTTATATTTTACAAATATGTACAAACAAAGACTTATACCTAAATTCTCAGCTCAATTTTAATTAGAAATTATTTTAAAAATAATTTAAAATCAAAATTTTTTAAATCTTATCAATCAAATCAATCAAACTTTGCTTTGTAGTATCTTCTTTGCACATTTTTAAGACTCCTTAGGCCCCTTAAACTATTAAAGTTTTTTAACTATTACATTTTTTCATCAAAGCTGAAAGAACTAAACGAAATGTGAAAAACTTAACTATCCTTTTGTTTAAAAATAAAAACGCATATATCAACTATGAACAAAAGAGTGGGGTGACAAATGCACGGATAGCCTAAGGGCGGCATATTTCTGAATCAGTCGATAAGGTTCTAAAAAACTAATTATGTCACTACTGAATGAAGAAAAAACTTACGCTTAGCAAGGCTATTTACACATATGAAATTAGGTTGATGACGGTTGACTCAAAATCGTCATTCTACGTAAAATAATATCAATTGAAAAAATACTTGATGCCTATCAAGACAATTTACTCTTATAAATTAAACAGTAAAACGACATTCAATGTGGAATTAAAGGTGATAATAACCCTACATTGGGCGTCAACAATAATGATGCTTGACAAACCTTACGTTAGATGTTCCCGTGTTACTGCGGTTAAGTCTGATGTTATGGTTGTCATTAATTCATGATTTCACCCCCTTCTATGTTGAATTTCGATTTACTGTTTATTTTATGGGAGTAAATTGTTTTGATAGACATCTAGTACTTTTCAATTAATATTTTATGTAGAATGTCGAGTTTGAGTCAACCGTCATCAACCTTATTTCAATCAATATTATTGTTGACGACCTACGTTGGATGTTCCCGTGTTACTGCGGTTAAGTCTGATGTTATATGGTTGTCATTAAATTATGATTTAACGCTATTTTAAGGAGAACTTCATTTTTGAGTCGACCGTCATCAACCCAAGTTTATAGGTATAAATAGCCTTGCTAGGCATAAGTTTTTTTTTTCATTCAGTAGGGACATAATTAGTTTTTTAGAACCTTATCGACTAATTCAGTAATATGCCGCCCTTAGGCTATCCGTGCATTTGCCACCCCTCTCTTTTGTTCATAGTTGATAAATACGTTTTTATTTTTAAACAAAAGGATAAAGTTAGCTAAATTTTTCACATTTCGTTTAGTTCTTTCAGCTTTGATGAAAAAAATAAATAGTTAAATTACTTTAATAGTTTAACAGTAAATGTTTTAATTTTTTAATATATTACCGCATTTCCGCATTCTTTGCCCCTCAAAACTTTTTTGCGACTATAGCCTGCTTAGTCTATTAAAAAATACACGATACTGCTGTTAATACAAAATTTAATCATATCAAAAGGAAAACCCTCAAATTGAGATAAATTTTAATGACTTAGGGTTGGCAATTTAAAAGATTTCCTCATATAATTTTATTTAGTTTTTTTTCCATTCAGTGGTGACATAATTAGTTTTCCTTCATTAGCGTAGAAAAAAATCAAGCAAACAAGTTTGCATATGTAAGTGCCACTTCCACTAAAAAACATGAAAAATTGGCAAAAAATTAATACTTGTAGTCGAGACTTTTGCATGCCTTTTAGCCTAGTCTAATAGAAATTTTTCAAAAATTTCTCCAAATATTTAAGATTTTTTTTTTACGTTTGACCAATTTTATATTATAGAAGAAAATAAGTAGATAACGATAAAAATGATAAACTTTAGACTAAATTTTAATTTTCAATAATGCATCAAATTTTTTTGAAAGAATTTATTAACATTCAATCACATTTTATAATAACAAAAAATCTCTACTGCCTTCATATGCCTCCGAACACTCATTTTATTATGACTCACAATAACCACGCTAGAGTTTGATTTTAAAAATTAAAATTTTTGTTCTAATCAGCAAAATACATCAAAATAAATAGTTCGCAAAAAACCTTTTAAATAAATGTTAATTAAAATTTCGGCAACATTCCATCACTTTAAAAAAAATTATCAAGTTACTTTCATTTGAATCTGAAAGCTTTTCTCTTCACGAGATTAACCACAACTATTAATAAAAACCTACCTTAATCTATATCATGACGTTATTATCTTCCCAAGGGCAAACATAAAAATCGTTCACATAATCTTCATCTAAACATATTTTTCAAAGAGATAAATATTAAAAGTGTGTTTTGCATGTAATTTAAGAAAAATCTTTGATTTTAATGCAAAAGGCTTTTGAAATTATTTTCGAAAAAAGTTGTTATGCAGGAACTCCAAAATTGTGTACATCTTCATTGAAACAAAGGACCTTGACTTCTCACTAGTGGTTTTAAGGGCATTCAATAAGGAATAATTTAAAATAGAATTTGGTTAACAGGATTTTGTCGATTTTGAAGCTAATTAGCATAATAAAGGCAGGCTTGTGGAGTCATAAAAAGTCCTCATATAGGGACCACAGGTCGCAAGTGCTTATTTATTGCATATTCGAATTTGAAAATTTAATTTGCAATCGAGTGTGCCAAAACATCGAAGAATATTCACGGCGAAGGAAATTCTAAAGTCACTAGACCTCTTTTTTTCATTAAAATATTCATAAATTATAATTAATAAAGTTTCACTCTTAAAACAAACGAGTGAAATCCACTCCAGTAAGACAAGTGCATTTTCGACACTGGAAAGGATTGAAAATTAACTCAGACTGAGTTAAAATCACTCGTTTGGAGTGATCCTGTCGGAGGTTTAACAAAGGATACACTCCTATTTTGGAAGTGCATTTTCGACACCGCAGGAGCGAGAATTAACTCAGACCGATTTAAAATCGCTCGTTTGCCGCAAGATTGTTGTTTTGAACATTTGGGAGATTAATGAGATTAATTAAATTTTTTTAAATAAAAGCTGATTTTTGTAAAAAATTTATCGTCCAATGACATTAATTTAACGAAAAATGTAGTTGAAAAAAAAACACCCAGTTTTTCCGTCAAATCTCTCAAATGCAATCAAACAATGGTTACCAATGTAATTTTTAATGAAGTAATTGCATAACTGAATTTGAAATTTTTTTCTATCTCTACTCACAGAAAATGCATTAAACTAAAATTTTTATAATTATGCAATTGAAATAATTCAATTTATTCACTCGGATGCATGTTATCCATGTTGTTACCCATGTATGTTATTCATGTTTTTTTAAGGATTTTAAAATCGTGGCTTTGAGACTAATTTTTGTAGGATAAAAATTTATGCGTTAGTTTAATTTTTAGATTATTTAAAATTGAATCCTATCCTATTGGAATTATTAAAAGCAAGATAGGTTTTGAATCCTATATTAGCATGATAGGGAAACTATTTTCATTTAATCCAAAAACTTAAGTGCAGATTTGTATATTTTAGACCTAAAATTCAAATTTAGTTTGATTTTTTTTAAATATCATTTTCTTAAGTTTGTCAAATAGCCATATTTGAATTATCATTTTTTGTCACTTTTAGATTCGTTTTGATGTTTATATATATCGCTTTAAAGCTCAGCGTTGTATTGGCTAAGTAAGTTAAATAGGCTGCAACCTAGTGCAACAAATTTTTAAAGGAAAAAATTCGACTATTTATTTAGTACTTACTATTTTGTTGCACAAACTATTAAAATTGTTTTATATAAACTAATTTAACTTTATGTAAAAAAATATATGAACGACAACAAACTCGATCTTAAAAAAATTGTTCATCAATTACGAACAATAGAGGGGATGGCAAAAGGACATGTTAGCCTATGGGCAGCAACTTTTTAAATATGTCTCTTCGACGATGAGGCTCTAATGAGACTTTACAAATTTGCTTGTTTCTTTTCACTCGATACATTGGCAGCTTCATTTATTATTTTTTTATATTTCAGATAAATAAAAATTTAAAATATTATTTTTTTTACCAAGAAAACAATCTAATTTTGAAAACTAAAATTTAAAATTATGTTCAGGAAGTCAAACATCAGTTAAAGTAGCCATACGCACTTTGAACAAGTCAATCATTATTATTGTTGACAACCTACGTTAGATGTTTCCGTGTTACGGTGGTTAAGTCTGATGTTATATGGTTCATCAAATCATTATTTGACACCATTTTAAGGAGAACTTTATGTTTGAGTAGACTGTCATGAACCCAAGTTTATTGGTATAAATAGCCTTGATAGGCATTGCTTTTTTTACTTAGTGGTGGCATAATTAGTTTTCGTTTATTAGCATAAAAGTGACATAAGAAGCAAACAAGTTTGTACATGTAAATCTCACTTTGTAGCCTCTTCCACACAAACATTAAACAAGTAATTTGCAAAACACTAAAAATTGTGATTTAGACTTTCGCGTGCCAAGTAGACTAGTTTAACCATTTTCGACCAGCGGACATTTGGCGCTGATTCAAAATTATGAGACTAAATTTGGAGTTTTATCGAAAAAAATGCGTTAAACAGCATCAATGCCATCAACTCCTTAAAAATAGTCATTTTGTATACAAATAACGAATGCTACAAGTCAGATGCTTCGGTATCGATATTTTTGAAGAGCTTGAACAGTCTCTTTAATACCCGCACGATCGTACGACCCCAGTAGGAAAGGGCTAATTGAATTTTTTCGTAATATTTTTCTAATTTTTTTGAATAGTTTACTGTATTTTATTGTAGCAAACATTAGAATGAAATTAGTATAAAACATTAAAAACGATAAAATTTAGAATAAATTTTAATTTTCAATAATGCATCAAAAACGTTTAAATAATCATAAAATATTCAACCACAGTCTATAATAACAAATGTTCTCTACTGCGGGACTTGCATATGCCTTCGAAAATTTATCTTTATGCGACACTCAATAACAATGATAAACTTTGGAATAAATTTCAATTTTGTAAATCAATCACCAAAAAAACATCAAAATAAACAATACATCAATTTTTTTTCACAAATGAATGATAATTAAAAAAACACACATTCAAACTTACGTGACTTTCATATGAATCCGTAAGCTTTCTGTTTGCAAAAAAACCTGAACTTTTTAAATGACTTACCTAAGTCAATAGTTTATATCATGACATTATCTTTCCAAGACTACAGAAAAATCTTACACAATCTTCATGTAAACATATTTTTCAAACAAATATTGATTAAAAAATGTTTTGCTTGTAATTTTGTAAAATTTTTTAGTACTTTTAACTGCAAAAAGCCTTTAAAAATTTATTTCTGAAAAAATTGTTTTATGAAAGAACTCAGAAATTGTGTGCATCTTCGTTAAAATAATCTTCACTCCTCATTAGCAATTTTAAGGGCATTCAATAAGTCATAATTTTAAATAGACTCTGTTTAAAGGATTTTGTCAATTCTGAAGCTAATTAGCATAATAAAGGCTTAAGTTTTAAAGACCTCAAATGGGAAGTTCCCAAGTGCCCCAGGTCAACCACGTCGCAGCTTATGCATTGAATATTTGAATATGAAAATTAAATTTGAGTGTGCCAAAATGTTGAATAGAATTTTGACGGTTCGGGTAATTCTTTAAAGTCACTTGACCTCTATTCCACTAAACTAATTCATATATTACTAATGTAGAATGTTTTTGCTCTTTGAGAAATTAAAGAGATTAAATTAAATTTTTTAATGAGAACTAGTTTTATATTAGAAACTAGCAAATTTATACCCGTACTTCGCACGGATTAAAACAAATTCAAATCGATCCAAGTATGTGTACCATATAACCTGTTTTAACCCTTTCGCTACGAAGGATATTTGCTTCCTCGTAGTATTTGATAGGAACAACATTATCGAATCCTTAGTTGTTCGGGCGTTTTGGGGCGCTTCAGTAAGGAAAGGAATAAAATCATAAACTTAAGTTATTCTTCCCGCTAGTTTTCGAGTATGAAATCCCGTTTCATTGTATAAAAATTCCAAAATCAAAAATACGGTGTAAAATGCACTCATAAATGGCATCACAATTCCCTCATAAATAAATATCGTCACCTGACTGTAGTTCTAAAATACGACGCCCGTCGCCAATACCCCTCGTGCAGCTCTAGAGCAACGTTAATTCAAACAAAAAAAAACATAAATAAATAAAACCTTTTAACTCTTTTAGCGCGTTTTGGGAAATAATTTGGCGAGAAAATAGATATAGCTACAAACACACCATTATACAGCTCTAACACAATGACCTTAGCACAACCAACCAGCTTATATATTAGTTTTAAAAAACATTTTGCACATTGGGCGAATTTTAATACATAATTTGGCGAGATTGGCAACATATATGGCGAAAAAAAAATAAAGAATAAAACCCTGATATGCAGCTGTAATGCGATGGCCTTTATTAACCATCATAGTTCAGTAATAGCTTAACCAACATTTTGCCCATTTGGCGATTTTTAATTATTAATTTGGCGAGATTGGTAACATATTTGGCGAAACAATAAAGACATAAAACTCTTATATGCAGCTCTAGTGCAATTTCGTTATTAACGATCGCATTTATGTAATTGCTTAGCTATACATTAATTGCTGCATATTTGCAATCAACAAAACCATCAATGAAGAAATCATCAACTAAACCCACAATATATCCTCGTATGAAAACTGGTAAGAAATACGTCACTTGAAACATATCAATTATTTTCCAATGAGGAATTTAGTTTCTGAAAGTAATGGCAAAACAAAAATAAACATTTTAAACTTCATTTTTATTATTATAGATTTAAATATCAAGTTAAAAATTAAAAGTTGCCTTGATATAAATTAAAGAATAATATAAAATGAAAGTTTACTACTTAAAATGATAGTAAACTAAATCTTTAAAATGAAAATATTTGTAAGTTTTTAAGAATAAAGTATTATTTTTTTTATATTAACTATTTTCGAAAAGTTTATTTTAATTTCTTCCGCTAAATGGCAACTCGAAAAAAAAAAATTTCATCGGATTTGAGCCAAAGTGGGGGGGGGGGGGGGGCTGGGGAGCCTAGTCGGTTGAGCACTCGCTTAGCATGCGGAAGGTCCCAGGTTCGGGCCCGGGCATCGCCAAAATAGCTGCCGACCTATAAACGGCCCGTGCAGCCAAAAATGTCCGACGAATAATACCCCGTGTAGGGGAGTGCACGTTAAATATCCTTCAAAGTCCTAACGCTGCGTACGATGTCGCCCTTAACGGTTGCGATGGGTGCCTATTCAGGTGTTGGCTCGTCACCTGACTGTGGTTCTAAAATACGACGCCCGTCGCCAATAGCCCTCGTGTAGCTCTAGTGTGACGATAATTCAAACCTAACCTAATGAGCCAAAGTGGTGTAGTTTTTTCAGAAAATTCGATTTTTCTCTAAAAGTAGAACATTTCGAGCTCTGAAAGTTCTTATTTTGTTACTCAAGTATTAACTACACATTTGTGCCAAGTTACGAGTCAAACAAATGTCTAGTTTGTGAGTTTCGGAGAGACATACACACACATACACACAAAACTTCATTTTTATTATTATAGATATTATTATAACAAATAACATAATATATATAAAAAAAATTAAAAATCTAACGCTCAGTTTGGCCTTCAAATGTCTTAAATACAACTAAGCGATGTTTACTAATGTAATTTTTATTGAAGCAATTGCATAATTTAAGTTGAAATATTTTCCATCAATACTCACAGAAAAAGCATTGAAGTTTTTTTTAATAGCTATGTAATTGCAATAATTCATATTATTCACTTAGATGCATGATTAACCATATATTTTTAATGATAAACATATCCTGGCTTTGAGACTATTTTTAGTAAGATGAAAATGAAGTGCAAGTTCGATTGTTAGATTATTATAAATATAATTTTTCGGGAAAACACTAAATCGAAAGGGTAACAAGATAAGTTTTGAATCTTAGACAATTATAAATTTTTAAAATTATTTTTCAATTATTAGAAAATTAAAAGTTTAATTTATATATTCTAGTACTTAAATACAAATTTTGTAAAATTAAATTTATAAATTGATATTATGGGAAAAATCGTAAAATAATAAATTTTGTATGCTATAATTTTTTTCTTAAATAAGGTAATCAGGCTGTAGCCTGGAAGAGCGACGAAGTTTTAAGGGACAAAAATACAGTAATATATTTAAAATTTAAGTTATTATTTAAACTATTGGAAATGTTATCAAAACTTTATTAAAATGATTCAAGCCTAAGATAGATGAAAATTCCAACAAACATTATCATTGTTTAAAAAATAAAATATATATATTATGAAATACTGAGGGGCATGAAGGCAAATTAAGGTTAGTCTATGAGCGGCATACTACTAAGTCCAGTTCTTCGTCGATAAGGTCCTAAAGGTGGTACTGACCCAACTAATTTGTTTATTTTCACTTTTACATTGGTATTTTCATTTCATTTTGAATATATCTGCTTAATAACCATGGATTATATAATTTTATCCGCAAGAAAACAGGACTTTGAACATTAAAATGTAGAATTATGTTCAGGAAATACAGAAAGAAAACCATTTAAAGTCGAAAACAATACTATAATTGGTACTTACTACACTATAATATAATTACTACACTATAATATAATTAATACTTAATTATACACTATAATTGGGGCAGAAAAGTGGCTATTACAATCTGTAGTGATTTGCAAATTCTGAAATTTTTGTTATTCAAGTTTTGTGTAGAAGTGGTTACAAGTGACATTTACACGAAGTACATTTTTACACGTGCAAACTTGTTGGCTGATTATGTCACTTCTTTGCTAATGAACGAAACCGATTACGTCAAAATTAATTGAAAAAAAAAACTTAATGCCTATCAACTAAAAAAAAAACTATTGTCAGCCGCATTTTGAACAAGTCAACCATTTTAATTGTTGACGACCTGCGTTAGATGTTTCCGTGTTACTGCGGTTAAGTCTGATGTTATGGTTGTCATTAATGCTTATCAACTAAAAAGAAACTGTCTTGTCAGCCGCATTTTGAACAAGTCAATCATTTTAATTGTTGACGACCTGCGTTAGATGTTTCCGTGTTATAGTCCGACCACGCTAAGATGACAATCAAAATATTTACATTGTGGACGATTCCACTTTGAATTGAGGTTTTTAAGCAGAAGAAAAAAGGGTTGCCAGCTCAAGGCGTTTGGCGAGAAGAGGAGATTGTTGGTCTAGTTCAATCTATCACACTAGAGCTACACATCAGTTATCGGCGATAGAGGATTGTTGTTGATTGCTAGTAGCGGTTAACGATTACACGTGAATTTCTTCGTTTATTTGACTTGATCAATAATCGATTAATATCTGTGCATATTTGATAATGTCTAATGAAAGAACGATACTTCATGCGAAAGAGAAGAATATCGTACATAATGCTTTAAATTTTTTCAAAATGGAAGCCTCTGCCGAGGAATTAAAAATCCCGATATCCCAACCAATCAAAAGAACTGCTGCAGCGACCGGTTCTAAATTACGAGGCGTAATTGGCTGTGTTGGCAGTAATTGGCTACGCCTTGTAATTTAGATCTTGGTCAAAAGCCAAGTTTCTTATTAATGATTACATTATTTTTCGAAAAAAAAACTCGTCTCTTGACCAGGGCTCTAAATTACGAGGCGTAATTAGCTGTGTTGGTCGTAACTTGCCATAATTGACCATGCCTCGTAATTTAGAACCCTGGTCAAGAGACGAGTTTATTTTTTTATGATTATTCTTTTTTATGATTCCATTCTTTTTCCCCCTTCTTGATTAGTAACTCTATGTTTGAAGCATTTGGATTATTCATTCAATCTACAGACCACTCCGAATAGTGAGCGTTATTTTATTACCACCCTGTACAAGAGTGAACCCGATGCAAGTACGATCTACCACCCTTCAATTAATAATCTGTTTCTTAACCTTAAAGAAACTTGCGCCCAAAAGCAATGAATCGCCAAACATAGTAACTCTTGCCCAAAACCTTCCTTACCTTTTTTCGAAGTGGACTGGTCCACAATGTAAATATTTTGATTGCCAACTTAGCGTGGTCGGACTATACTGCGGTTAAGTCTGATGTTATGGTTGTCATTAATATCTATCAACTAAAAAAAACTGTCAGCCGCATTTCGAACAAGTAAACCATTTTAATTGTTGACGACCTGCGTTAGATGTCTCCGTGTTACTGCGGTTAAGTCTGATGTTGTGGTTGTCATTAAATTCTGATTTTATACAATTTAACTTAGAATTTTTAGTTTGATTCAACCATCATCATCCTAATTTCATAGGTGTCTTGATAGGCATTTATAAACGGCCCGTGCAGCCAAAAATGTCCGACGAATAATACCCCGTGTAAGGGAGTGCACGTTAAATATCCTTCAAAGTCCTAACTCTGCATACGATGTCGCCCTTAACGGTTGCGTTGGGTGCCTATTCAGGTGTGGCTCGTCACCTGACTGTGGTTCTAAAATACGACGCCCGTCGCCAATAGCCCTCGTGTAGCTCTAGTGCGACGATATTTCAAACCAAACCAAACCAAACTTGATAGGCATTAAGTTTTTTTCAATTAATTTGGACAAAATCAGTTTTTGTTCATTAGCATAGACGTGACATAAGAAGCCAAGAAGTTTGCACGTGTAAAGGTACTACGTGTAAATGTCACTTGTAACCACTTTTGCACAAAAATCAAATAACAAAGATTTCAAAATTTACAAATTACTACAGATTGTAATAGACACTGTTTCGCCCCAATTACAGCGTATCTAGTTATTTTTTTCATAAATTTACCCTGATTATTTAGAAAAAAAATATGTGTTCTCCAATTTATATTTTATCTCCGTCTGAGTTAATTTCACTCCTCCAGTCTGGAAAATGCACTTCTCCGAAAAGAACGGATACTTTGTGTATCAAACCTCCGACAAGATCACTCCAAACGAGTGATTTTAATTCAGTCTGAGTTAATATTCACTCCTTTCCAGAGTCGAAAATGCACTTCTCCAATTGGAGCGGATTTCACTCTTTTGTTTTAAGAGTGTAGTGGGCCATAGCGCATAGTTTTTCTATCTCCATGGTGTGGACGCAGTTTTTCGAAATTCGCATCCAAAAGGGAAAAGGAAGGCATATCGTCAATTACACATCTTTCCTTCATATCTCAAAAAGGTAGAGATAGGTAATTCATACGATTCCGTTTCAAGGGGTCACAGGAGTCTTAAAAATGTGCAAAGAAGGTACTATACAAAGCATAGTTTGATCCTTCATGTAATTTTTTAACTACTCGATCCATAAGTATAATTTTTTATATGTAATTCTACAAGATTTAATTAATATAAAACAAATTTTAAAATTTATGAAACTTTATCCAAAACTAAAATAAATGATATTAAAAATAAAGCTATTGGAACACATTGGGATTAAGTTTGCGCGGCAAATGTTGAGTTCAAAATTGAGGGGAAAATGACCAAGAAAATGACTTTATATTGTACAAATATGTACAAACAAAGACTTATACCTAAATTCTCAGCTCAATTTTAATTAGAAATTATTTTAAGAACTTTTCTCTAAAATAATCAATATTTTTTTTTTTTAACTTTGATTAAATTTTTTTTTAAAAAATTATTTCTAATGAAAATTGAGCTGAGAATTTAGGTATAAGTCTTTGTTTGTATATACTTGTACAATATAAAGTCATTTTCTTGGTCATTTTTTCAATTTTGACTTCAAAATTTGCCGCGCAAGCCTAATCCCAATGTGTTCAAATAGCTTTGTTTAATATCATTTATTTTAGATTTGGCTTAAGTTTCATAAATTTAAAAATTTGTTTTATATTAAATAAATCTTGTAGAATTACATATAAAAAATTATACTTGTATATTGAGTAGTTAAAAAATTACATGAAAGATCAAACTATGCTTTGTAGTACCTTCTTTGCAAATTTTTTAAGACTCCTATGACTCCTTAACTTTTAAGCGAAATTTTTTTTTTCGCATTCACATTTTAATATTTTGCACGATAATATAAAAAAAATATTATAATAATGTATGAAACATGGCCGTAAATTTAAACTTCGGAAATTGGTTGATTTGACAAGCGCGTGCTCGTTTGAAAAAAAGTTTTTATTGAAACGTTTGAAAAAAAGTTTTACTTCACGCGCTTGTTGCATAAATAACTATAAAGCTTGTGGCATGTTTAAATTATCAAATGTGTTGAATTTAAAGTTTAAATCTTGGTTTAAATAACGTTTAATCACTAGAGGGACCCTCAATTTGTAACATATTAATTTTATATAAGATTTTGTCAAATCTATTCCGCTGTGAACTGACGTGACAAGAGTGCATTAACTTTTCATAGACCGTCCATGATTCGAAGAATTAGTCACAGGGTAAGTTCTTCATATGTTTGCCAACCAAACAATCTTTAATTTATGGAACTTCTCTACTCCATTTAGAGTTAGTATCTTCCAATAATATGCTTTGTAATTTTAGTATTTAGCGTTCGAAATACGGTAGTTTTTATCTTAAACAATTTAAGACGCTGCGCAGTGTATTAAATGCCGAAAATAGGTGGACAAATTATACTGCAATATTTTGAAGCAAATATATATTGATGGGATAGTTTTTTCAGACGGCTAAATACATATTAGAATAAGAAACCATATTACTTTGACATGAATTGAGCGATTGAGTGTTTAATGGTACTGCACATTGCTCCATTAAATTAGCAACACTTCATTATCTCAAATTTTATTGATATTTGGCAGATCTTTAAAAATATATATATTTGGTGCAGCTATGATATCATATCCGAGCTGTTAATTGGCGACTTTGGGCGGGTTTTAGAATTTATACTATACCTATCAAGTTGCATGAAATATTAAGTATGGAATGCTTACAACATTTGGTAGAATTTTCGATAGTAGTATATTCTCGGACTAAAAACTGTTTGAACTTTGAATATCTCAAAGCAATCTGCCACTTCCAATACATTAAACAAACACATAAGAACTATTCAATAATATAATGTTGTACCTTAATATGTAAAAATAAAGTCGCTAATTAAATATTGATTATTGCATAGCGATGGCGAATCCTCAGCAGTTGGCTTTCAAGGACTTATTCAAAACAGATGATTTCCAAAGATTGCAAGTTTTAGCCGATGCAACCCTAACTACAGATGATGGTTCGATATTTAAAGTTCACAGAATGTTGCTAGCATGTCGCAACGATTACTTCCGTAACTTATTCATGAACAGCCCGGCAGAAAATGAAAATTTCTTACTTGCGGAGATAGATTCTAAACTTGTGGACATTATTTTGGTCTACTTATACACAGGCAGCGCTTCCTTGGAAGAAGACTACATATCTGATGTTTTGTTGGCGTCAAATCGTTTCATGGCATATGACTTGCTTTGCATGTGTCAGGAGGTTGCTTCAAGGAGCATTAACATCAATAACTGCCTTCAGATATTCGTGGCAGCACACGAGATTAAAATACCAACCTTGATTAAAATATGCTACAGGTATGTGCAAGTGCATTTCGAAGAAGTGATTTTGACTACAGGGAATACGATTGGCAGACTAAACCATGAATCTTTGGACACCTTGTTGAAAGACAGAAATTTGAATGTGACAGACGAAAGAACCGCATTTACGGCTATAGTACGATGGACCGAAATGAACCAAACCGAGCGATTACCTTTCGTTTCAAATCTTCTCAAGTACGTTTACTCAAAAGACTTGGATACGGGACTAAAGAAAGAAATTGTAACACATCCCATCGTAAAAGATAATCCATACTGTAAGGATTTGCCTGAATGTTCTGGAACTACAGAAGAAGAAGAAATGTGTGCAGTAAAATCAGAACGCATTCCTCGACACATGAATTTTGTTGCAGTCTTTCGAGATGTGATTAGCGAAAGCCATTCAGCCCAACTTTATCTCACCTACGACGATCAGGTCGACATGTGGCGACAGATTGGCGAAACTGACTTTTGGCCCGATTCTCTGATCAGGATAAGCAGCAAGGTCTTCATGTTCAACTCCGCACAGGATCGCCGCATCTCCTTCGACCTCATCAGCGGGACTTTGGCCCAGGTCGGTGCGATGTCCTTTCCACGCCACCACTACTTCACCGTGTCCGCGGATGACCGGATCTTCGCGGTTGGCGGCGGAACCGACGCGGTAACGTCCTTCCTGGAACCGATCGCGACGTCCATCGTGGAATGCTACGACCCGGACACAGACACCTGGGAACTCAGGTCTCCGATGGAGCCCACGGTCCTGCTTCAAGTGGCCGTTTTCAACGAGCGCCTCTATGCCATCGGTGAAGATGCCCAAACTCTAGATCTAGACCATCCACCAGAAATGTCTGCCCAAGTTTACCACCCTTCCGAAAACCGGTGGACTCCCATCAGTGCACCGAATGTGTATAAGCGAGAGTTCACCTCTGTTGTATTCCAGGACCGCTTGTACGTGATAGGTGGTCAAAACTATTCCGAATTTCTCGAGAGCGTAGAAGCCTATGATCCGCATACTGATACATGGAACTGTATGCCGAGTTTGCCGTTCGCTTATGTGACACCCAAAGCGGTTGTTTTGAACGAAAAGCTAATAGTCTTCGAAAATATGTGCAAACGACCTGGTTATGCACAAGAAATTTGTGATCCGCCAGTGATATGGAATCCAGATCTCGAAGTTTGGGATGTAATTTATCCGAGATCTAACTTGATTGACATTTCTCTTTATCAGTTTAGTGAAATAAATGAAAAAGAACTTTTGAAAGAACTTACAAGGAAAAGCAGATCACCTAATATCCACTGGACACAAAGTTTCCTCAACTTGAATTTAAATTAATCTTCGTTAAGTTGAGAACGTTTCACCAAAAATTGCAGATTCATGCTTCATATCTAAGTTTGTAATTTCATAATTGAAAGATAAAGATTTATTAGACAGATATACTTGTCAAATCCAATATATTTTTAATAATATCACGGTTGCAAATCCTGCTCAATTTTTGATACTAAGAACATAATTTAAAATCAGTAATGATTCGACCACTACATTCTGCTATTTTTTATCTCTAACACAGAGATAAATTTTTATTACTGCTCATTTTAAATAATAAAACCTACCAAATTATCTTTTTTAAACCTGCCCTATAAATCAACAGAAAAATAAGCTTGGTTAAATCCTGCCACTCGACTCGGGTTTGAGCTAATAGTAACTTACTAGTGAGTTGTAACTTATAATAAATGACTAGAATTATCAGTACCACATTCACAATGCACTTTTATTTCATGAAATTTGTCACCAAATTACACAGACAATACAACTTCAATAAATTAATTATATCTATTCAACAACGAGAAATTTTACCAACAGCCAAACACTTATGATGCATGATCCGAACAAATATATATAAAAAAAACATGAGCTTGGAAACATTACTTCGTAAAATTGCAGCTCAATAAAGAAATGACGAGGCTCTAGATTTTATACAGATGGCAAATTAAATGAGCATTCATTTCAACAGGAATGTGTGTGTGTGCAAATGGGGTTTAAAAAAATGTACAACTGGCCAAAACAGACACTTAACTTAGAAAAAAAAGTTTAATGGTAAAATATATGAAAAATTTACATTTATTGCAGATTTTTGCATGAACCTTCATTAGAAAAATGGGCTATATCATATCTATAAAATTTAGTGCTTGCATTTTTTCCTAATTAAGTACAAACATAACAAGCTGCCTTTAATAAAAAAATTAGTTTATATTTAAATTTTGCTTCAAAATACAATTAAAATGTACTTACTATTTTAGACAGGTCATAGATTTTTTTGAACCCTTATGTGCAAGAAAGTCAGGTGTTTTGTTCAAATTAACATATAACCTTCCATACCTTTTCTTTCAATAAAATATTTAAAGCTATTTAAAAACCACAATTTCAGAATCATACAGTAGTTTAACTAGAATATTTTTTTGTTAGCGAATGGGACTTTTTTATATACTGCCTTGGAATAACAAAATATATTAAACGAGTTCAAAAAAAATTCAAAGTGATTCAATTAAATAGCAATGATAAACTAAATTGTTCCGTGCTCCAAATACAAACAAAATTATACAAAAGGCAATAGTATAGATAAAACTATAAATTCTAACAGATCATTCGTGTAGCAGGATACAAAATATTTTAACTCAAATTCATATCCAACTTATTTAAACAAATCATAATCAATTACACATCAACATCACTTTCCAAAATAACATAGGAACAATTTAGATATGTGAAAGATACAAAATCGAATGTCCAATTTCACAAAGTACCCCTTTAAATAAAATACTTTAATAATTTCTAAGCAGGGTTGCCACAGTGTTTGGTAAAAAAAAACAAGGACTATTTAAGGACTTTTCAAGGATATATTTCCATTTTCAAGGACTGTATATTCGAACATGCAGTGTCTAATTTTCACGATAGTTTTCAAAGTACATATTAAACAAACAAGAACTCTCTAACTTTAAAATGAAGTTAAATATGTGTTATAAAATAACCTTTTATTTATTAAAAATATAATTAAAATCACATACTTTGCCTTCTTGAATAAACAATTAATCAAAAGGTGAAATAGGAACTGATTTGCATTGAAAGTCAAAAAATTAACGACTTTTCAAGGTTAATAATGTTTTTCCAGCACTTTTAAGCACTTGAAAATCAAAGGTTTTTTTAAGCACTTTTCAAGGTTTTCAAGGACTGTGGCAACCCTGTAATTCTTAAACTAATTAGCCTGGACAAAGAATCAAAAAGTCTGTTACATATAAACCGACACATTCGACAAGGCAGTGGTCAGTTTACAACAACAAAAGTTCCCGTAACGTTCATTCGTACAATTGGAATGCACCTCAGTATAATAACTCTTGACTATAGTATATTCCCTAGCTAAACACAGATCGGAGTTTTAAGACGGAAAAGGAGGGGGGGAGGTGGATCAGTCTTCCAGGTTTCCGAATGCGGTTTGCATGTTCTCGTGAAGCTCTTCGAACTGGCGCTTGATTTCCTGCTCACCTAACTTGACAGGGTCCTAAGGAGAAACACTTTTAAAGATTTAATACAGGGTGGTTACAAAATTCAAGAAAAAAAGTTTCCTGATATTTCCATGATTTTTCTGATACTTTCACAAAAATTTCCCTGATTTTACAATTACCTAGAAAACATGCAATACACACACTTTAATCCAGATATCCAGCAATTAAGACTTTCCGGATTATGGGTTAGCCACCCATACTTTTCTACATTTCTCAAAATCTGATTAAGTTTAGAGGAATCGTGTGATCAGGTAATCATTTTATAACATGATTTCGTGAGAGAGATTGATCTTTCCTCCAAGTTTGGTTCTTCAGGCAAATCAACAAGAATTTTTTTAATCAAGTGCAAGTTAGTAGTGATCACAAGAACCTAAACCTACTGTTTAAGAAATCGAAAATGGAAAAAACTCCCTGATATTTTACAAAATTTGAAAAATTCCATGAGAATTCCTTGATATTTCCAGAATTAAAAAAGTTCCCCGAGAATTCAATGATTTCCAGGTTCTGTTACCACACTGAAACAATATATGAATAATTTTACTTTGTTCATTTTAAAAAAAAATTGTGTGTGCAATTCTAAAGTAACACAATTCTAAAGTACATTCCTTAAAGTAAATACATAGTCTTAAATTGGGAAAAATACCATTTCTAAATTTTTCCAAGACAACATTCGGCGACTTGGAAAATGTCGTCAATGTCTAAACTGAAGCGAGCTTCTTAGCTTAAGGGAGAATGAGAGGAGTCCCATTAACTAAAGTGTTAATGGGATAAAACATGATTTTCCAAGCCATGTTGCTCTGCTTGTATAACATACTTTGGCAAACAATTTTTTTTTATATGACAAATGTAGTTGACCATAAAATCTATTATCATACTTTTGAAATTAGTTCACTTCCAAAAAGTGGAATTAGGATAGCTTAACAGTAAGTCAAAAGAGGAAAGCCGAAAACAAAGTGGCGTCGAAAAATTAACAATGAAGTGAAAGAACTTAACAAGTCATGGGGAAAGATTAAGACCATCGCAGCCAACAGGGTGAGGTAGCGGACCATGATGGAGGCCCTATGCTCCATGTTGGAGTGAAAGAGGTACAAGTAAGTAACAGTAAGTCAGCTATTTTTATCATACATAAAAACTGTTCACCAGTCGCCCAGCTTGAATAGTGGTTCTGACCCTTACTTGTCAAGCGAGTGGGAATGGGTTCGAATCCGGGATAAGGCATGGATATTTGTGTACTCTTGAGTACAAGTCGAGAATATGATAGTTAAATCTGCGGATCCGAAAATCCTATGGTTGTAGGGCAGCACCATAGGTGCAGGTTGTCTTAAGAAAATTGCCCCTCTCCTCCAGCGATGTGCGTAAATTGAGGAGGTAGTGCCCTCTCTGAGTAGAAGTCAGACATCCACAATTACTAGGGTACGCAAAGGCTTGTGCCAACGCATGCTACTGCAACCCTCTTCCCTTCCAGGATATGCCCTGGAGGCACACAGCAACAACTGTTTACAAAAGCAATCAAAAAAGCTGGAGAAATAAATGTTTTTTTTCATTGGAGTAACACAAAAGCACTTCAGTTTGGAGACCTGTGGTTATTCCTCCTAAATTAAGTTTTTTTTCCCCAACGGGGCTGCATTATTTTGGCGGTAAAGCCCTTGCAGACTTGGCATATTATCCCGAACTGGGGCATTTTTCCTGTGGCACCCACTCGGGGGCTCTCACTAACAATTTTGACGCTCAGATTACAATGAACCTGAGCTTTCTGTGGATGTTAAATCATGCCAAGATTTAATTTTGCATAGAAAACCCAAGCCAAATGGGCCCTCCAGAGATTTTTTACATGCTACAGAATCATATAACATGCGTGCCCAAGCTTTTCCCATTCAGAAAATCCGACGACTCAGCCGGGGCTCGAACCCGCAAACTTCAACTTATGAGGCAGTCACGTAATCCCACTGAGCCGACTCCTTAATTAAGTACCTAATATATTTTTAATTCTTTGAAATGAAAAAAAAAAGGATAAAAGGCTGAAAGTGAGCTTTGAAATCCCTAATCGAGCCTTACCAGAAACTTCATGCTGCTGAGCTGGTAGAGTATGCTCTCCATGGCCTCCCGGATCACCGTCCACGTGATCCTGTTCTCGCTCTGGGCGGTAGCCGACACCACGTGGTGGGCCTGGTCGTAGAAGGCCATCATGCCCACCGTCTTGTAGAATAGGGTGGGCCGAAAAAAACTTTTTATTTTATTTCGGATCGCTATAGTGCGGAAAAGTTGCCATTGGTAAAGACATGAAAAATGCACTAATTATTATTTTTTTTATTACTATATCTTCCGTTCGCGCAATGCCATCAAAGTTGGCAAAAATTGTCAAAAATCGTAATTTTTCATAATTTTTTTAAACACGGTATATGATTTTAATTGCTTTTCTATATCATGTTGCACGATTAAAATTTACAAAAAGTTAAAACTTTGAAATTTTGCGAAAAATACGAATTTTCCTAATGTTATACTACGTTGAGTGTCCGGAAGATCTGACACAAAAATGTATAATAACTTATTAATAATAAATACTATATTATATATAATAATAAGTGCTATAATATATGGATTTTACATACTTTTAGTAGTTAATTCATGTTATAGGAACGTACTTAAAAACATCTACCTTGTTAAAAAAAAATTATGGAAAATAACGGTTTTTAAATTTTTTTTGCCAACTTTGATGGCATTGCGCGAACGGAAGATAAATTAATAAAAAAATAATAATTAGTGAATTTTTCATGTCTTTACCAATTGCAACTTTTCCGCACTATAGCAATCCAAAATAAAATAAAAAGTTTTTTTCGGCCCACCCTATTGTAGAAGGGGCAGAACTTGTCGTAGGGGGTGTACCTGGGCAGAAGATGACCCAGAGGTTAGGTTTGAATTATCGATGCACTACAGCTACTTCAGAATTTCTTAAGTAATGTAATGATGCAATTTAAAATAAAGAAATTTTTTTTAATTTACACTAGAAAGTGACTGAAAATACTTAATGTTTTTAAAATTTTGAAATTTGCAGAAGGCTATTTGGAGGGCTATTGGTGACGTATTTAAGAACCGCAGTCAAGTGACGAGCCATCACCTGAATAGGCAAACAACACAACAATTAAGGGCGACATGGTACTCAGCATTAGGACTAACGTACACTCCCTTACGCAGGGTATTATTCGTCGGACATTTTTGGCTGCACAGGCCATTTATAGGTCGGCAGTTATTTTCGCCCGGTTAGCAAATATATTATTCATATATTTGATAAATCATTTATTTTAGAAACTGTAATAGTAATTGTTCGTTGTGTTTTTGAACTCTGACGCTCTTTGATGAAAATATAGCAGACCTCGGTTGGCGCAGTCTCGGGAGGTAATACGGCCGCTAAGATGGCTAGTTAATCGCTCAACCGTACCGCCAAAGATAATATCGATTTTAATTAATTAAAAATAGAAAAAAATGTTTTTTAAACTTCAAACCTACGAAAGGACCTGAATTGGGGCATTCTCAATCGTTTAGTAGAAACAGCTTAAGGGAAGAAATCTCCCCTGTCACATCTGTAACTGAAAAATAGGAACAGTTTAAATAACCGAATCTTCATTATCGCAACGTTCCCGTTTGTTATTTTCAGGAACAGTTTCTAGATGACGTTTTATTCCAGATGTATTGTTTTCGACACATTTCGAGATTACATCGCAGCTGTTATTTTTAGTGTACCACATCCGTCTTTTATGCCTAGTTTTTTTTTCACTTTTGTCGGCTTATTTAATTTCAATTTTCTTTGAATAAACTAAAAAAATATCCAGCCTATTCAAGAAAAAACAATAACCAAATACAATTCTTAGATTACGGTTATGTATTATAATACAAACATTTAGTAACAGCAGTAACATTTAGTAACAATATTCCTCAATAAATTTGAGAAACAAATATCATTTCTTTTCATAGAAAAATAAGCAAAGATTACTTTGACATAATTAATTATTCCTCAATAATTTTTAGGGATAAAATATATTTCTTACTTTTTATGAAGAAAAAACCAACAAAACTATTTTTTATTGGTATTGGTAACTGAATATGGCAACCAAATTGGCAAATATGACTGTTTGTTTACATTTCTGGATTGATTCATCCACTCGAGTTATGCATTAGTTTTATTTAAATAAAAACGCCAAAAAGTTGAAAAGAGGAGTTTCCGTTTATTAATTAGATTTTTTTTTTGAATCTGTCTATTCAGATACTAGATTAATCAATTATTTTAGAAGCTGTAATAATAACTTAATAGTTAACAGCGCTGCTATGCGGCTCTTCGATGAAAATACAGTAAACCTCAGCTCGTTTTCGGAGGTACCTGGCCGCTAGGATGGCTTGTTTATCACACATTCATACCGCCAAAGGTAATATAGATTTTAATTAATTAAAAATAGAACGAGTTCTTTTTGAGACTTCAAACCTATGAGAGGGGCTTAATTGGAGCATTCTGAATCTATTAGTAAAAACCGCTTCCAGATTAATGGTCTAGTAATGGCTGTAGGTCACTTCAAAAATTAGGTCAAAATTTGACTAAAACTGCTCGAAAGATTTCATTTTCGAAAATTTCCATATTTTTTTTCTCCACTGTTTTTGACTCTAGAATAACTAATTTTTTTTTATTGAAAATAATCTATGAAACCTCTTTACTGTATTTTTTTTTTATTGTTCTACGAAGTTTAGTTTGCCTGGTAGAAAATAGAATCAATTTCGCTGTTAACATAGCGAAATGTTGTCTGTATATATACATAACTGCCGTTTAGCCCTTGGCGTCATTTTGAGATTGGCGGGCGGAACGACCGTTCCGTCTGATTTTTATTTTGTTTTCAACAGTTAAAATTTTGGCATGAATTCAAAAACCATATAAAAAATTAAAATGAATATTTTTTTTCATATGGAAATCTTATATTTGACCTAAAATAAGCTTATTTTGTGAATATCAGATGTTTCTGTAGTGTAGTAAATTTTTGGGACTGAAAGGGTTAAATAAAGAACCGTCTTGATAGCTGTTTCTTTATAGTTTGTTATTCCTTTAAAAAATTACTTTTTTATTGATGTATAGTAGTGTTAAATTAAAGCATGTCTTGTAACAACCAATAATTATGACGGTAAATATTCAAATTAGAGTCAATACATTGTATTTTTTGTTAGTTTTATGTCAACGATTTTGGATGATCAAAGCTAAAATTGCTAAACCAACGACATGCTCAAATGAGGTTTCATTTGATAAGCATGTAACAGTCATTACTTAAAATAAAATATGCGTTAAATGTAAATTATTTGGTTTGATTAAATTAGGGTATATCCCCAAGATCTATATGATTTATAATTTTTTGAGTTAGATACTATAATGGAAAACATCTTGTCGCTATAATAGATTTGAACACATGCACACACATCATGTAAATGTACTAACTCAGTTTGCCTTGCATTTTGCCTTCACCTAAACGTGGGCAGCATATCAACTTCGTAAATAAGTTTTTTGCACATGCGGGGAAAAATTGTTGCTATAACTTTTTCGAGAATATTTGACTAATTGTTTATGCAGTTGCCGTCGTAGCTAATATGTTCATGGAAAGTCTAATTTCTAACAAAAATTAAATAATTTTTTAGTATTTCGCTTATAATCTCAACATTTTCCTGTTTCTTAGAAAATCTTGCAGAGAAGTTGAATATTAGGAAATATTTATATTTAGGAAATATATAATTTTTATTATCGAAACTGCATTACTTATTCTTATCTGGACAGGGAAATCAACAAAGGTCTGTGAAAAAGTGTAATTTTTAAAAAAGTACTAAATAAAAATATTATTGGCTAATTTATAGGCGACTGCACCTGCAATCGATGTTCCCGTGATACTGCGGTTAAGTCGAATGCCATGGTTTTGTCACCTACAGAGTCACCAATAGTAATAGAGGTAAATCTAGTGCTACCGTGATGACGCCTCTCTTCCACTGACCCTTGTTTATTTTCTTAATAAGAAGAAAAAATAGCAATTTATTATTTTTTTTTAAATAAATAACTATTCAGAAAGTATTAGGATTTAAATTCTGTATTACTATTTGGTAAGTACTTTTTAATCGACGGCAGAGTTTGAAAATAATTAAATTTTACTACCCATTGAATTGTGGTAAATGCCGTTTTAAAAAAATTAGATGATTTTTTCTAATAAGATAACTTATTTTGATCTTAGTAGAAAAATTAACAAAGGTATGTGGACAAGTAATGTAGTTTAAAAAAAGTACAAATTAAATCTTTATTGGTTAATTTATAGGAGACTACGCCTGCAATCGATGTTTCCGTGATACGGCGGTTAAGTCGAATGATGTGGCTGCTTCTCCTATACAGCTTTCACCAATGTCTCTCGTGTAGCTCTAGTGCGATGATAATTCATCTGCCTCTATATAATTTCTGTCGCAAAATAACCATTTCATAGCTCTAGTGCTACGTGTATGTCATCACTCTTCCACAGACTCTTGCTAATTTTCTTAAACAGAAAAGTTATTGCTTTTCTGAAAAACAAAAATTGGCTAAATATTTAAAATGTATTAGGATGAAAGTCTTGTTGTTAATATGCCTAGGCTTCCGTGTTACTTTGTATATAAATTTAAGTTATGCCTACCTCTATTAGCTAATACCTGTTTGCATTACTTATTCTACACCAGTGCAGCATTTTCGCAACTGCTAAATTTACTTCTTAATTTAAACCGTGTATTTCTTTTGTTGCCCGAACAGTCTTATGAGCCCCTTGATGGACGTTACCTATTGAGTTTTAAAATAGGATATTTTTCCAAAAAATAGTTTAAAAAACTAACTTATTTTAAAATGTCCTACAAAGAAAAATATATTGAAATTTATTTCTTTTAATATAGCCAATTTCATTAAGAGCATAACCATATAATTTTTTGTGTGTGACTAAATGAAATGCATGAGTCAAAATTCAGTTTTTTCTTAAGATATATCTCCATTCTGAAATTTAAACTTGAAGAATCCAAGTATTATAAATAAATATTTTTAATTTATGCAATTGAAGTTTAAGTAAGTTAACGTTCAACTTTCCTGCATGATTTATAATGTTAAAGAAAATAAAAAATAATTGTTAAATTTGCTGAAAAATTAAATTTTTCAATGATTAATCCTTATATCCATGAATATAGTAGCTGTAGTGCTGGCAATTATTTGTATAAACAATTTTTGAGTTAGTCAAATATTATATTAAAGACTTCGCCCGTGAAATAGTCTGACAGTTTCCATGAAGAAGTTATGTCTCTATCAACGAAACACAACACCCAATATATTTATTTTCCAATATTTAACTCATACGAAAAATTATTTTAGGTTCCACATTTAAGCACAAACTACTGTACTATATTTTTTAACCCTCAGAGGAAAACAGATATAGATATAAACCAGTTACGTCGGACCGTCAGATTTTAAAGCAGTGCACATAATGTTTTTAAAGTTATAAATTTGATAACAATCTAAAATTTCAATACATTTTTTAAAAATCAATTTTAATACTGTGCAGTAAAAACAAGTTAAAAAGTTGTGCCATTTGTTTAAGATGTTTAAAATTTTTTTAATTTTTTTCAAAACCTTACTCTTCCCACAATATATGTATTATTTCTTTTAAAAAATGCATGCTTAAACATTTGTGCCGAAAATTATCGATTTATATTAAGATAGCAAAAAATGCAAAAGGACTTTTTTGTATTGAGACTTCTCGTTTTTTATAAAAAAAATATTAATGATGATAGTTCATGAAACCTGAAATGGGGATAATCTATGTCAATGCTTGAAAAAGTTATCAAATATCTAGCTTAATTTTCTAAAAACCTTGTGGGTTATAGATTTTTCAATAGAAGATAAAACTTTTATACTTTAACTGCAAAGGATAAAATATAATCCATTAAATGTTTCCCAGTGTTTTTAGTAAGATATAATTTTACAACTTCGTAGCAATGTTTGCAAACGAGTGTTGAAACATGTAATTTTGTGGTCAAATCTATTATTTGACGCTACAAGAAGTTTTCCTAAGTATCATTAGTTTTGTAAGTGTCATTTAACGAGAAAGTTGTGCAAAAGATGTATTTAGGAATATTTATGTATCATTTAAAACAGCCAATACTACCGAATTGCTTTGGTCAATTGTAAAAATTAAATTGTCAGTGCATGTGGAAATCAAACATTGTATTCAGTTTTTAAAATTCTGCATTATTATCTGCATGGGAAGAATTATTTTTAGTTATCTGTAAGAAAATTTCAAAAATTAATTTATCAAAGCAAAAGTGAAGCGTAGAAAAATAAATGACCGCTTCTGTATAGACGATCAAACTTGCATTCGATGTTTCCGTTATACTGCGGTAGTAGTCGAATGCTATGGTTCGTTATATTAAGCAAGGCATGAATGGATGGACCGGACATGTAATCATTCGCTAAGCATAGTTTTTCCTCCAAGATATTACGTAAAGTATTTTCCTCGTCAGTGATTTGTTTGAGATGTACTTCGGCACACAAAACTAATCACTGATGAAAAATACTTTTAGTAATATCATGGACGAATAGTGGCGATGTTTGCCAAAGGTTCACATTTCCCTTTGTCTGGTCCCGTCCCTTCGTGTATGCTCTGCTTTACAGAGCCTGGATCCCCAAAATCCAGCTGTGTTTCTTTTGTGTGATGTTGATTCAACCGATCTTGCGAAATATTTAAAATGGACTACTCATGTTTTAAGCGAAATCTTTAATTAGTTTATTTTCATGAATGAGAATATTACTCTACACCGTAAAACCTTGAATCAAAGTTTTCTAGCCCCATAGAGTAATTTTACATTGAATTTATTGGGAAAGATTGTAAAAAGGAGTATACTACATAAAATTAGAAGAGTAACGTTGCACCGTAAAATAGATCTGTCGTTCCACACTTTTATACGTAAAAGTAGGGAAAATTAAACTTCATAGGTAAACTATTTGCGATATCAGTGATAATTGTCGAGTGATACAGTCGATGGTTAGAGTACATTAAATTTCGTTAACCATTGCTATTCCAATTTATAAATACTAAAATGTGACCGATTCTCCAAAAACCATTCAAAAATCAATAAAAATTCAAATCTTTGTGAAATTCAATATAACCTGAATGAAGCTCCACATGATGCACTCAGGCAAAACTTTTCCAATAACGAATTCGAACTAAAGTTGGATTGCGGTAAATAAGTCGAAGTCCTATACTTGTGCTTCCGAAAGAGCATTCCATATCTTATTTTGAAATCTTTTTCTGTCAAAAAGCGACTCGGGGGAAATTGAATTTTGGTCATTTTTTGTCACATAAAAATGTCAGTTTGTAGGAAATTTTGTTTTATTGTTAAAAAGTTTGAGTATATGTATATTCGAGTATTTTATACACTAAAGAATGAAAAGTCAAATTCAATTATTTTTTCGATGCTTATTCAAGTTATTTCCCATTTTCAAATATTTTTTTAAAAAATATTTATAATATGGAGAAATGCTCTTCAAATATTTGAAAATCTTAAAATAAAAACTTAAAAATTCATTAATGTTAAAATAATCTGTGAAAAAGTAGAATATATATTCCAAGTTAGCATTTAAAAGTATATATTTACAGTTGGTGTTTCGAATGAATATACATAATTCCGAGTAAAATTTAAGAACTAGCATACGAATATAATCCGGCAAAAATCATTTGAAAAATAATTATAGATTCCTCAAAACTTTACATTCACGATATGATTTTTTTAAATGATTCTTTAATAAAAAATATCTATTTTTTTACAGAAATTGTCAAGAAATTACTTTTAGACATCTTTTTTCTGTTACTTTTGATTGTTAAATAAAATCAAAGCCTTAAGTAGGATTGATAAATCTTTAAAACAGATTGAAATGAACCTAATATCGTGTCATTCAGTGAAACTTTAATTTATTAAAATATTTCATTGATAGAATTTATAAATTTGCATTTAAATTTATAGCACTCGTGATTTTTTGCCTTCCAATGTTTAAAATATGACATATTTTATAGATTTTAAAAATGCAGGTGTGAAATTCTACAAGACTTTCAATTCCCACTCAATAATAAGCAAAAATCCTATAAAGGTCATTACATATATTATAGGGAAATTTCACCAACTTTAAAACCCAAATTATGTATGGTAGTTACCCTTTGCACTTGTGCGATTTTCTGGAGAAAAAAAAACTGACGTCCGAAAAGTGCTTCGAACTCGTGTACCAAACTTGAAATCTGTAGCCCTTTTCGTTATTTTACAAAACTTTAAAACCCCAAAAAATGTACCTTTTGCATTTGCTCGGGTTTTTCGAAAACCTCATTATGATGTCAGACAAGCATTAGGAAATAGTGCACCGAATTTGAAGTTCGTACCTCTTTTGTTTCGAGTTGTAGTGTGGTTTTAGACTGACAAACTACGGTTCAAAAGTCAATTTTTTAGTAAACCCAAACACCTTCCAATACATATACACTACACAAAACACTAAATCCCCATTTCGGATTTCCAACCCCCATCACAATACTTTCATTACCTTAAATCACATATTAGGTAATTGAAAGAAAAAAAATATCAAGCCTCTCAATTACTAAAAAAAAATGATAAATCCTTTTTGTAAAATTTGGTACAGTTTCGTTCGTCGGGAGCACAACGCCAAGCAAAGGCCTATAAGTTCAATTGTGGAAAAGGGCGAAATTGAACTGTGCTTGGTTGGTTGACAGACATATATTTTCCGGCTTGTGTGCTTGGTCAGAGACCCGCTTATTAAACCCTCGTCAAGTAAAACAGACACAGCACACATACGCGATAGATGTTGCCATCTATCACGCGCCACCTCAGACATGTCCCTGAAGGGGAGGAACGGTGCTTGAAGGGTGTCATTCGAGCGTTCGTCAATAACAGAGCGCACGCCTCTTTACTAGACTCGAGTTTGAAGTTGACCAACTATAAATTTCTGTTTTTTTTAAAATTATAATTGCAACAGGGATAAGTCGGAAGCGCTTTTCTCACAGCTAAATGTTTTTGGTAGTTTCCTTTTTTCTTGTAGAAGCCATATGTCTGACATTTTTTATAGATATGAAGTGTAAAACAAGTGATCAAAAAGTTAGAGGGATTGTTCCAATGGCTTGAAGTGAATGCGTGACGTCATTCAAGCGAGAAGGATTTGCGCCATTTTAATTTTTCAACGTGCATTTCTTAACTACGCCCACTCGCAGGCGAATTGTCCCCACTGCATTTCAGTTCATTTTGTCCTAAATGTTAAAAATTATTTTGGTAAAATAGGCTTTTAATAATATATTTCTAAGAGACAAGGCTCTTCAATTCTGAACTTAAAATTAAAAAATAGTTTTGCCTCAACTTCAGAGCACTTAAACACTTAAAATATCTCTAAAATGTTTTAAAGTACTTAATGAAGTGTATATAGTTGAATTTCAAATTTTTTTACGGTACTTTTAATAGCTTAAAACAAATATTAGATAAAGGCACTTTCATAAAGATTTTACAAATTTAAATTACCAAAGATGCATTAACCTTTTACTTAAAGTAAATAATTGAATAATTCCGAGCTCGTCTTTTCACTTAAACAAACCACAAAAACTATTTCACTAAATGCGTCTAACATACAATCGTAAGCTTATATCTACAGTGTTTTGTGCTTTTCATTAAAAGCTTTGAATTTGTTATTCTTAACCCGTTTAGGAGGAGTAACATAATTGGAGTGGGTGAATTTTTTTCAATGCTCAAATGCCCACAAGAGTGCATTAAAGGATTAAAGTTTTAATTAACTTTTTAAAGCTTAACTAGTTATTTTTATAGAGTAAAAAAACGTAAAATATTACAGAAGCCTTGTTTCAATATTTACAGAATGCAATGGTATAATTTAAAAGGTTTTATTTCGTTTTCAAAACATAATAAAAAAAATATTTCTATATATGCAAATATATCATTTTTAAAATATCTTAAGGAAACAATTTATTCAAATTCAAATAAAAATTTATTAAGCATTATCATGCATGTAACTTAAATAAGTTATTTATCCTTTCAAAGGTTTAAACTTGTAACCTACTGTTTTAACATGTTATTGCAAGTTTATTAATGAAACACCTATTTTATAATCGAAAATTTGATGAATTTTACAAAAAGCGTACGAAAATCATGTATTTATAAAATTTATTGCGAGCGTACTATACGTAAAACTATATGATCGCAAACATGGAGATATTTATCGACAACTTTGCTGTATACCAAAATGTTAGGGGCCCCTAAATTTCAGTTTATATTATGCTAAATGCTGTAAATCCTCAAAATATCAGTAAGCTTTAAAAAATCTGTTGCTCCACTTTGTATTTTGCTCAATTTTGACTGAGAAATTGACTTAACGTTATTGTTTTGATCGATGTTTAATGAGAATCCTATAAAATTGTAGCAAAAATTTGATGCATAGGTCAGATAGCACACAAAATTTTCCGTAAAGGGGACCCCAAAATAGGTTGTGCCTGTAGTCTGAGATTTCCCAGAACAGGCTCTGTATATAAGAAAATATTAATTTAGAATAGTTCTTCACTATAGAAATAGAGTTCAGATATACGCCTAGGTAACATTAACTATAGAAAATGAATACTAATTATTAATTATGCTTTTTCTACACACTTGTTGGAACAATATGGTGGAACATTACTTCAGAAATCAGGAGGCAGCATTTCCTGGCATCAGCTTTACAAAAGAACGTTTCCCCAAATTTTCACGGTGAACTATGCATGTTTTTAAATAAATCTTCATTCAGACTGGATTTAAAACAACTACGCAGTTACAGTTTAAATTTTCTTGTTATAGTTTTGTGCAACAAATGTACTCCATGCCAAATATATTTACCTATTAATTTAGCATCAAATCTTATTTAATCTATAATAATAAAAGAGTCTGTCTGTGTGTATGTCTGTGGATCGCAAAAAACCTACTTAGACTGCTCTAAAAAATTCGAAATTTTTAATATAGGTTCCTTTTAATACCTACGTGTGCACCTGAGGCTTAGTTTTTTCATATTTGATTGTGATTTTTAATTAATATAATTAGTTTTTAAAAAAAACGTCATCCACGTGGAATTGCGGGACCATAACAGGGCTTGAAAATACATGGACCGGGCCGAAACGGGGACTTGACTCCATCCTCTATTAGTTTGATTGATTGAGTTTGGTTGAGATATGTGGTCGCCCTAAGGCTGCTTCATCCTCTATTAGGTGTGCTTTTTTTAAGTGTGCATGCGCCAACACGAATTTAATTTTGTTTTGATTTTGAGTGTATTTTCACAAGTAAGCATGCCTCTAAAATGAAGCAATACGAAGTTAACGGGTTCCCAGTAAGGTGGGACCATACTGCTAGTTACTACTAAAATATCAAAATCTTACATTTCGTATTTTCTACCACCAGCGGGTGACCGAGCTCTGCTCGGAGAAAATAGGTATCGAAGCTAACTCGAAGATTTAAATTTTCAATTGTGATTTATCAAAACAATCATACCATAAGAAAATTTGTGAAACCATTGGTGAAAAGATAACCGGTTAAAGTTAATGTGACCAGATTTTCAAAATCAAAAAGTGGGACACTCCATCACCCCCCCCCCCCCGGTGTATTTTTTAAGTAATTTTTTAAGCACATAGTAGTCCCTTCACACAATGACACACTTGGTATAAGAAAGATAAGGAAGGCGCGTTCAACAGCAGCAGTGGCTCCAGGAAAACCGAAACCATAATCTACCAATTTTTTGATGACTTTAGCTTCATTTAACTATTTCTAAAGACGTCATAGCGTTTTACAAAGATTATTCATAAAAAAAAGTCTATTTTATTTACAATTTCCTCGTTTTTCGGGACTTTGCGGGACTTTTACAAAAAAGCGGGACTGTCCAGCCAAAAGCGGGACGTCTGGTCACATTAGTTAAAGTGCACCATTGTAAACAAAGTTAGAGTTTGGAAAGGGAACTATTCTATACAAAGGTAAAGTTTTGAAAGTCATAGGAAATGAAATGTAATTGATAATTGGCGTTTCGTTGAAAAGCAACAAAAATGTCGAAATGTGGTAAACATTCCATTTCATACTTCATTCAACTCTATAGGTATAGCAACCATATGTTAAATTTTCAAGATCGCCAAAAATCGCCAATGAACAGAATAGAACTAAAATCGTCTGCTGATTGGAACTAAAAAAATATTCATGTTACCATTTCTGTAAAACTCAATAAAGTTTAAAGCAAGGCTGAATTTATTTAAATTTGAAAAATTAAAATCTTAACTAAACATTTATAGCTTAAGCAGAGGCTTATAGCTTTAGAAGATAGCATCACGAAAGTAGCCATTATGGCGAACTGATGAAGTTTGAAAATATCCTATCTGTAACTCCGAACTGCTTGACCGTAGCGCTTCAAAACCTGTGCCAATCGATTCGTCGTGGCCAAAAACCCCAGACCCCCAAGTTTACCGGAGTTTATTAATTCTGGGGCGATTTTCGACTTGGCACCAATTCCTCGTATTATAGTATAGTTAGAGTTTGGAAAGGGAACTATTCTATACAAAGGTAAAGTTTTAAAAGTCATAGGAAATGAAATCATGAAATGTAATTGATAATTGGCGTTTCGCTGAAAAGCAACGAAAATGTCCAAATGTGGTAAACATTCCATTTCATACTTCATTCAACTCGATAGGTATAGCAACCATATGTTAAATTTTCAAGATCGCCAAAAATCGCCAATGAACAGAATAGAACTAAAATCGTCTGCTGATTGAAACTAAAAAAATATTCATGTTACCATTTCTGTAAAACTCAATAAAGTTTAAAGCAAGGTTGAATTTATTTAAATTTGAAAAATTAAAATCTTAACTAAACATTTGCAGCTTAAGCAGAGGCTTATAGCCTTATAGCTTTAGCAGATGGCATCACGAAAGTAGCCATTATGGCGAACTAATGAAGTTTGAAAATATCCTATCTGTAACTCCGAACTGCTTGACCGTAGCGCTTCAAAACCTGTGCCAATCGATTCGTCGTGGCCAAAAACCCCAGACCCCTAAGTTTACCGGAGTTTATTAATTCTGGGGCGATTTTCGACTTGGGTCCAATTCCTCGTATTATAGTATAAGATAGTTAGAGTTTGGAAAGGGAACTATTCTATACAAAGGTAAAGTTTTAAAAGTCATAGGAAATGAAATCATGAAATGTAATTGATAATTGGCGTTTCGCTGAAAAGCAACGAAAATGTCGAAATGTGGTAAACATTCCATTTCATACTTCATTCAACTCGATAGGTATAGCAACCATATGTTAAATTTTCAAGATCGCCAAAAATCGCCAATGAACAGAATAGAACTAAAATCGTCTGCTGATTGGAACTAAAAAAATATTCATGTTACCATTTCTGTAAAACTCAATAAAGTTTAAAGCAAGGTTGAATTTATTTAAATTTGAAAAATTAAAATCTTAACTAAACATTTATAGCTTAAGCAGAGGCTTATAGCTTTAGAAGATGGCATCACGAAAGTAGCCATTATGGCGAACTGATGAAGTTTGAAAATATCCTATCTGTAACTCCGAACTGCTTGACCGTAGCGCTTGAAAACCTGTGCCGATCGATTCGTCGTGGCCAAAAACCCCAGACCCCCAAGTTTACCGGAGTTTATTAATTCTGGGGCGATTTTCGATTTGGGTCCAATTCCTCGTATTATAGTATAAGATATCTCAATACTTTTTGTTCCTGGTATTTCATTTAAAGTTCTTTTTCCTTTTTATCTCGACAAAAAATTCAATTGTGATATTTTTTTTGTAAAGTATTTTAAGTATTGAACTAAAATACCATATTCTCGCATTTTAATGATACCAATAGAACATTCAAACAAAAATATTGGAAAAGGTTTAATTTTCATTAGTTCTTTTATTTTCACAATAACTCTGGGACTACAATAAAATGTGTGAGGACAATTTGAACTCTTTAATGAAGAGTAACAGTTAAAAATACGAGCAATAAAAACCTCGGTTGATAAAAAAAAATTGAAAAAAAATTTGAAAATTTAGATATCCTATTACATTCTAAATTTTAAAAATCAATAATAAATTTACATTTAAATAAGTCAAAAGATGTTTGTGTTTTTATCAATAAAAGTTTCAATAAAAAATTTTATAATTAAAAAAAAATTAGACAAAATTAAAATTGGAAGCACAATAATCACATTTATTTACCTTTAATTTTAAGCATAACGAAGTAACGTATCAAGCGACCTTTGACCTCTTATTTTATGCAGTTGTATTTTAAGCTGTAAAAGTTGATGAGACTGTCTGGCGGATGCGAAATATAATGGTTATACTGTCTAGTTCTTACGCTGTAAACGCAAGTTAATTTGAAATCTAGAAAATGTTAAAAACTAGATATCGGGTGACTGACGTTAAACTTTCTTATTTATACGGTCCATTTTTCTCTAGTGCCATTTTTTGTGAATGATAAAATAAAACTTTCTTCAACAAAGACAAAATTTCTTCTACTCGACGACACATGAGTACAAAATGAAATGCAACTCGCAATATTGCTAATCCAAAACTTCTCTTCAGAATTGGTAACTTGAAGCACAAAGAATACAAGACACAATACCAATCACTGACAAACTATTTTTTCATATCGTATGAATGGAAGTAAAGGGGAATTATGCAGCAAGTGGTATTTGGCGAATAGAGTTCTGCGGATTTGGTCGTATTCCAAAATCTTATCCGTTTCGTGATTGTTGCTATTAAGATTGGATTTATGGCAGAAAAGTATTTGGTTGTATTATTCGGGACTTAAAAAAATCACCTTTGTTAGTTTACATTATGTGTTCAAGCATAAATGGCAACTCACGATATTTAGAGGGAATGACGGTATTCGGTACACATTTTATTTTAGTTTTAATATAAAAATGAAAAATTAGTATAATATTTTTTATATCAAACATTCTTGTCGGAACTAACAATATTAAATAAAGGCCATCTAAGAACACAATTATATGGGTAAAAATTATTTTACTTCTATCAATTTCAATTAAAACAAAAACTAGCTTTTAAATCAAATGCACAAAATCGCATTAAAAATTAAAATTTCATTAGTTTGGTGTTCAGATATAGAGGGTTTTGATTCTGCTAAAAGCCTTTTTTTTTTCTTGTAAGTGATATATATGGATAAGTTTTTTTTTTCCTAAATTTAAAAATATAAGTCGAAAATATTTGCTCAGTAAACAATCTTAATTATTTGTTTGTGCCAACGGATGCTACTGCACTTCTCTTGCCTTCTCATGCTACGGCCCGGAGGCACACGAAAACATTTGGATGTGGAAAATTTCAGACACATTGATGAAATGATTTTTTCTTGCGAAAATTTCCTTATCTTCTGACTTAATTCAATCGGCAGTCTCTTGTGTTGTATGTGCAAGTACTTGTTGTATGTGAGGAAAATTATAGATACAAAAATTAATGTAGTGTAATGTAGTAAATTATGTACGAAAATAATGTAGTTTGGAAATTTAATTAAATATCATTGTAGCCAGCAGATTGTTTGGAAGATCGCGTATAAACTTGTTGAACATTTTTTGAAACATTGATATAAGCCTTTCACTCTCAAGGACAATTTGGCATAATTTTAGATTTTTTTTCTGATCGTCTATAGTCATTTATGATGTCACACATCATTCGATTCCTCAAACTTTTTTCTATTACAAATATTTTATTTATTAATCCCAATAGATGTAAGCACTATTTTTTTTAAAAAAAATTATGATCAGAAAATTATGATGCAAAAAGGCATCACTGGGACTGAAAGGGCTAAAGTAGGGTTATTTCTGTTTGCAAGTAACATGATAGTAATAGAAAAAGTGTTTTTTTTTCTCGATACCCAGTTCGTATCGTGTGACATGCATATTGTTTATAATACTTCAAGAACAAACAGTAAATTAATGCCTAAGGCAACTTAATAAAGAATTGCATCACGTTTCAAATGTCTTATGGTGAAGCAGGTTTTTTTTTTTTTGTAATAAGATAACTTTTATGTTGATGATTATGGTAATGGATTAATTATTTAGTTCGATAGTTTCTTCAAAAACAAATACTTTTGTCTGTTTTTCTGATATAAAACCACAATCGAAATGTTCTTAAAAATTTAAAAGGTTTAACAGCAGTTAACCTTAAAGTTATAACTTACAGTAAGTTAGAACCTAAAAGTAACCTATTACGGTTATTGAATTCCTTAAAGGATGTATGCAAACTTTACTGAATTTTACGTGCAAACTAAAATGGATCTATTCCATGTCAAAATATAATAAGGGATAGAACCTTCCATTGCTATAAAACAACTTTAAAGTCAATTTCCAATTTGAGATGCACCTAATGGTCCCCATATTATAATAGGGTTGTGTTATCAAGAGGGAAGCTAATTTTTAAATGTGACCTTGAGGGGAAATGGGCTCGCTGGATCGCGGATTACCAAACTCAAGTGTCTTGATGTCAATCCAATGAGAAACTATTTTCTATGCCCCATTTCCCCGGCTGTATTAAATATTTTTTAATAATAAATTTAGATAACTTGCAGGTGTCTACCTGCCCACTTTTTGAAATTGCTTCGAATATTTTGTGTACATTTATTTATTGAAAATTAAAAAAATATTTGAACCAATTTCGAAAATTGCTATCGTCGGGATCTGTAAGCTGATTACTTCAAAAAATCCGCTTGTAAAAATATTCAAAACAGCCGGAGAAATGGGGCAGAGAAAGTATTTTTTTCTCCATTAGATTAACACTGGTGCATTTTTCTGTGGAGACTCGCGATCCAGCGCACCCGTTCCATCTGAAGGTTTAAGGAGACATTATGCATTATTTTTTTAGAACGTTTGAAAATAATATAATTAAATATAACTTAACTGATAAAAGTATTAAACATATAAGAGCAGAAATAATTTTGTATTCAGACATCTTAAGCAGTTTTAGACTAAGTGCTTTGTAATGTTTTAGTTCATAAGTAGGGATAGCCAACCAATTTTTTGTTTCTTTTTATAACACTCAGCTAACTAACAACTCAACTCCAGCTACCAAATTTTTTTTCTTTAAAGTGCAGATTCATATTAATTTACTTATAATAGGTGTTATTGTTTTAAAATTGAAAGGAGATGAAATCTTACTATATCAACAACAACAATATTAAAGCAATTTTGATTTTATGCCAAAAAAAGTCCAATACTAACTATAGTATTTGAATGTGTTTTTACAAACCCATTATAGACGGTGGGTAAGAAAATTTGATCTGCGAAAAATGTGCTTTCTGCCAAAGTTTATCGAAATAAACCATATATACGACAACTTAACGATGTACCAAACAATTTATGTAAGGCAAATTAATATATACCAAAAAAGAATTTTAAAAACATAAAATTAAAAAAAATTATGGGGGGAGAAGGTGCTAATGACATTCATAAAGTCGTCATTAATGGGTTAAGACAACAACAAAGTACTTCTTAAATCGACTATTTTCTTTATTTAAAGGGAAAATATTTTGTTTTTGTCATTTTAACTATTACGGATTTTTTTAATTAAAGCCTTAGTAATGAAAAGATGAGAATTCCATTTAATAATATCAAAAATAAAAAGGTAAAACATAAACACTAAAATAATTCATCTTCTACTTTAATTAATCCTATGGATTTATCTTTTCATAGTCAATCCATTTAAATTACGCATGGAATACTTTTTTGTAACTTGTTTAATTATTTTCATTTTAAGACACAGAAAATTTACATTTAAAGATAAGTTTTTTGCGTTGTAGACCATTTTTAGTGTTCTTAGGTAGCATCGTTTTTATTATTGTCTGTTTTACCAATCAGATAAGGTTGTTTTGCATTTAGAGGAAATTACATTCCCAGTGATTTATGGTAAAGTTTTCTTTTGACTATCATTATAAAACTGACTGGCTATTTATAAAAATGTAGATTTTAGACGGTAAAGAATATGAAATTTCAAATAGGTTATACTTAACAAATTTCCCTCGCAGAATATCATCCAGTACTTATTTAAGTATTTACCAGTACTTATTTAAGTATTTAACCCTCTAATGCATGAATTTTTATTTTCATCGTAAGAAAATATGTATCTTTAATATTCATACATTATGGGAAAAATACTGAATAAATTTAACTGCATTAGAATTTCAATTCCATTTAAAAAAAAAAATTCTATGACAAAAACCAGCTACAAAATTCCAATTTTAATAATAATGACTAGTTAACTGCTAAATATATTTCAAATAACCTTTTTTAACTATAAATAATTTTTCATAATTTATTTGTATTTAGTACTAATATTATACTTTGAATACTGCAAAATAATACCTCTTTACTACCTCTTTAATTTTGAATACATATTTACTACTGTCATCTTTGAGGATTATGAGTAAGTAAAACTTCAAAATGGAATGTAATAGATGAAAAAACATATTTTTCGATAGAGAGCTCTACTTTAATAAAATAAAGTGGATTATGTTACTTGTTGCCAAACGGCAATAGTATGCATTAGAGGGTTAAAATAATAGAATTAACTCATCATAGTTGGCAAGAAAATTTGCCATAGGGAGAAAACCATTTTGCTGAACATAAACAATATAATATAAACAAAGGCCATTGAAACATCTATGTAGAACCAATTAAGTTAGTTTTTATAATTCGTTTTTATACTTTTTGCAAGTTTATTCGGCGAGTTATTCATAAATGGATCGTTAATGGTTAATATAAGAATCATAGTCATACAAAATTATACTTTATATGGTTTTGTGTATCAAAATTATAAATAAATTTCACTATGTATTTCTTTTCAATTCAACTCAATAAAAAATAATGACACTAAGCATCAGAGCAACGTTAAATCAACCAAAACCTTGGATTCTAATGCACTAGTAAGCCCACATTACCTCCTGTTTCCTATAAGGCTTCGTTCTGATAAACCGAAATTGGATGAGCGAAGAGATTATGGCGATTATCATGTCTCACATGCGATGGGGGATTTTAGTTTTTACCACTGTATTGATCTCATTTGTTTGAAAAATGTGTAAGGGAATTATCTTCGCCATAAGTACTTGGATATAATATATGCATTGACGTTGCAAAACATGTTTTACATAAATGTACCTCGTTGTGGTTAGTTCTATATTAAAAAGAGTAAAAGAAATGTTAAAATTGTTTATTTCTATTTATAAAGTTTTTGTGATAATTCTTATTTAGTATTGTTTTCATAACATAGAGAAAATATCTATAACAATTTAAATAATATAGTGAATTTTTAATAAAATATATTATTTTTTATCGAAATGTGTATGTATTCAAAGGTTTTGTACTTGTTTTAAGATCATTCATTACGTATTATGCAATTTTTTTTGTTTGTTTAGTTTTGGATGATTAGCTCAAAAAGACACATTGTAAAATTTTAGTGAAATGTTACCTTCATAAAACTGGTGGGAACTTTCTTTGTTAAATAGCCGACAATTTATTTTTTGTATAAAAAATCATTAGAAAAGGTTATCACTAGAAACGGTTCAAAAATAACCCCGTAACAACTTTAAATACTTCACTTCAATTTTATAAGATTTTATACACTATAAAAATTTGGTATAATGATACTCTGTAATAACTGATGGAAATATATGCTGTCCCCAGTTTTATGAAGCAACGTTTTATAACAAATTTATACTATTTTACTCCACAGTATATGATGAGTTCGGTGCTTCCTCCTATTTTATGCTGTCGCGTCATTTTATTAAGTTGGATGCAGCATGTGCTGCTACTTACTAAATTTTAACAATGCACATATTAAAGTCTGTTCCCGTACTTTGTTCACAAGTTATTGTTCCATTTGCACAGTAAAAAGAAAATTAAGTCAGATTTGCAGCATCCAGTGCCTTTAAACTTAACTTTACAAATAGATATAGGTAGATAATGGGATTCAAACTTCCGCACTCCAGAGGACATTCAATGTCGAGTTCAAAATTCGTAAACCACTCGGTCACGTTTCAGTTTGTATATCCCGCTTAGTAGAAAAGAACACTGAATTTAAGTTGATGGCTTCTAAACATGCGTAAGCTAAAATGTACTGTAAAATTTTCTTTTCAGCTGTTTATCAGCTTTTCAGCTGTTATCTCAGTAGCTGCAATCGAATACAGCAGAATTCGATGTGAGTAGATAGTGCGACAGATATTATGTATTTTTGTAAGAAATGTTTCGGTGCATTATTATAAGGATTAATGCTGACTCTAGATCACTTCTGCTAGAATTAAATCGGAAAAAGAAATCGCATGATATAGTATGCTTATAGTTTTTACTAGAAAAACAGGTTGCAAAAAATACGAATCGGAAAAAGTAAGGAACTGATATTTTGTTACTTTTCTTAATATAATTAAGCGGTTTTCATTAACCTCAAAAATAAAATATCTTATAGAAATTATTGCTGCTACTAAATCAAGTCACTAAAGTCAACTAAAAAAAGCACGGACATTTATTTAAAGTCGTATAAATCAATGTACAATGACTACACTGTAAATAGCAACTATGAAAATAAACGAAAAAGTGCCAATGTTTTTTTTTTTGTGTGAAAAAATATATATATATTGTTAAAACTCTCTTCCATAAATCTCATTTTTTTTTATCTTAGAAACTTCAGTTAATCATTCATTAGAATAAAGTCCACCGCAATCCATTATTTTTATTTGCAGAACAGTTCTTTCCTTTAATCCAAAAACTGTCTTCATTTTACCTGAACTAACACGAGCTTCATTTTTTCTTAACTTTATCTTTATTTGAAAAGAAAATCTTACACATTAAAAAAACCTTGATTACTGGCAATTGCAAAGTTGAAATCCGTTGATTATTTGCCGTGAACTCATATTTACTAACGAAGCGATTTTTACTATTTGTTACGAGACAAACAAAAAGTTAGGAAAGTCTTTTTACCCAAATTTAAACTCAGCAAAGGTGTTGAGTGAAGTCTTCACGTATCAGTAAAGTAAAAATGTTTAACAAGAACCCTTATTCTTTTTAAAAAATATTTGTATGCTTCTCAAAAAATCAACAAAATCGTCCATTTTCAATATCACAGGTATTCCAAATGATTTATCGTAAGTTGTATTTATTCTTTTTTACGTTGTCCTGCGTGTCTTGTAACGTATATAAGATAGTTTCTTATAAAAGTTAAAAACATGGATGCGACTGTGCACATGCAGTCCTCACAAGAATAAAAAGAATATAAATAGCTATCTTTTAAATTGTTAGTTTTTTGTAGGATTATAATTTTCGAAATGAAAATTTCTCATTTTTTTAATTATTTTTGCTAAGCTATTTAATATTAGGTAACATATTTTGAGACAGAAACATTGCTAATTTATTAAGTACAATAAATATATTTTTTTCTTTAACGTATTTGTGAATTATCTTCTAATATTGATGATATTGGTAAGTAACGAATATTTATTAAGATGCATTAAATAATCAAAAAATAATAATAATGCCGTTAAGGTATTTTACAATTAACTTTGCCAGTCAAAGTGGACTTCCTTTCGAATAAATAACTAAAATATGCCTTAGAACAAACCTGTTCAAAGAAAATAAACGGTATTCTAAGATTATCAATTTAGTTATTTTTAATAAGTAAATATTAAACTAATTTTACGAAAAAATACAACTTCAAGTGGATTTCTCTTTTTGATAATACCCCCGGTCACCACACGGGGCAACTTAAGGCGTTATAGTAAGGAACATGTTAGCTATTTTTTAAGGCGTTATAGTAAGGAACATGTTAGCTATTTTTTGAAGTTTTAATAGCTGATTGATATAATAATTAAATTTTGTCATCAGATCTGTAACACCAGATCACATCTGTAGATTGTCAATTTTCATAATGACTCCTAGGTTTATTTTACCGAAAAAGTATTCTATTTTTATATATTTTTGAACGGCTAAAAAAAACCTTGTCTTTGTACTCTATATAATTCCTCAGTTTGAAAATAATTTTCGAACCAAGCAGAAGAATGTTTTCCATAAATTCCTTAACTCTTATTTTTAGTATTTACAACGATGTGTGCTTCAAAGTTACTTTGTAATCCATTTTAATGAACACAATTACTTTTGGAAATGATAAAAACTTGAAGTAAATAACATTACGAGAAATGAAACAAGTGTTTTTAAAGAAATTTTTTTAATAATATTATTGCTTTTTATTTCAATAGCAGAGCATGCTAAAATTTACAGTTTTAATTCTGTGTCTCAGCCAAAAAAAATTAATTTAATTAATTTTTATGAATCGTACAAGCTTTTTCATATGCAAGTAAAGTAATTAAGTTTCCTTCCTTCCTCAATGGCACGACAGCCCCGGGTGGGCCCTGGCCTTCTTAATCAATTTCCTCCAGGCCTGCCTCTGCCTGGCAGTGGTCTTCCAATTTGAGACCTTTAACAATGATAAATCTCTTTCCAAGCAGTCAGCCCATCTCAGCTTTGGTCGACCTCTGGGCCTTGATCCGATGGGCTGAGCCAAAAAGATAATATTTGTCGAACGCTCTTTTTTCATTCGCATGATGTGACCAGCCCATTTAATTCTTTGAATTTTGATAAACTTGACCACATCAGGCTCTCTAAAAGCCCGATAGAGTTCTGAGTTTGAACGTCTGTACCACGTACCATCAACTTGTTTGCCTCCAAAAATGGATCTCAGGATCCGACGTTCGAAGATTCCCAAGGAGTTCTCATCCTTCTGTGTTGTTGTCCAAGTTTCTGAGGCGTATGTTAGTATAGGTCTGATTAAGCATTTATAAATTAGCAGTTTAGTATCTCTTCTTAGTAGGTTTGATTTTAAATATTTTTTTAATCCATAAAAACATTTACTTGCACTATTGATTCTTCTTTGTATTTCGGGTGCGATATTGCTATTGGCGTTAACTTCAGAACCAAGATAAATAAAACTGTTTACTTTTTCAAACTTGTATTCACCAATTTGCAAGTGAGTTGTAGAATCAGTTATTTTGGTGCATTGCATATACTTGGTTTTTTCCTGGTTAATAGTGAGATGCATTTTTCCTGCCTCTTTTTCCATGGATATAAAAGCTTGCTTTAAGTCAGATTGTGTTCGCGCTATAATGTCAATGTCATCGGCAAATGCAAAAATTTGTACAGACTTATGAAAGATATGTCCTCTGGTATTAATTCCCGAATCTCTGATAATTTTTTCCAATGCCAAATTGAAAAGTAGGCATGCCAATGCATCTCCTTGCCTTACACCATTTTTTACCTCCATTGGTTCCGAGAAGTCATTTTGGATTTTAACTTTCTGCATGGTCTTACACAGTGTAAGTGTGGTGAGTCGAACAAGCTTGTCTGGAATATTGAATTCACGCATAGCTTCAATGAGTCGCTTCCGGTTTACACTGTCGTAAGCAGTTTTGAAATCCACAAATAGGTGGTGGGTACCAATTCCAAATTCCCTTGTCTTTTCCAGAATCTGTCTTATGCTAAATATTTGGTCAGTAGTAGACCTGCCCTTCCTGAATCCGCACTGGTATTCACCAATGATGCTTTCTACTAAGGGGCTAAGTCTGTTAAATAGAATGTTTGAAAAGACTTTATATGCAGTGCAGAGCAGGCTGATTCCCCGGTAGTTAGAACATTCAAGAATGTCTCCTTTTTTGTGTATAAGACAAACAGTGCTGTGTTTCCATTCTTCAGGGAGTATCTCTTTTTCCCATACTGATGATAGAATATTATGCAAGGCCTTTAACCCATCTGGTCCCGAGTTTTTGATGAATTCTGGCGATATTAAATCTGGGCCAGGAGCCTTGTTGTTCTTAAGTTTTTGAACTGCTTCTTCAACCTCAATCATTGAGAGAGGTGCGATACACTCTTGGTTAACGTTTTGTGAGCAGGACTCTGTCTGTACGCACTCTACATTAAGTAGGTTGTCGAAGTGTTCATTCCACCTATTAAGAATGTCAGTTTTATCACTTAGAATATCTCCATCTTTATTTCTGCAAAGGTTGGTTCTAGGTTTGAACTCCTGACGACCTAAGTTTATGCCACGAAAGAAAGCTCTGCTCTCATTAGACCCTCGGAGATGTTCGACATCCTTAAAGAGGTCTTCGTGGAAAACCTTTTTCTTCAACCTACGGACTTTTTTTTCTTCTCTTCTTGCAGTTTTGTATTTCTCTACTGATGTTCTCGAGTGTTTTTTACTGAGCATCATATTATATGCATCGTTTTTTCTTTGGGTCGCGTTGCGACATTCTGTATCGAACCAATCCTTTTTCTCAGCTCTTTTTATTTTGCTCATTACATTATCACATGTATCAAACAGGGCTTCTTTGAAAGAAGTCCACTTTCCATCTATGCAATCAATATTTTCGATTGCTTTTTCATCAAGCTTCATAGTTAGATGTGACTGAAAGTCAAGCCTGACTCTAGGGGTCTTTAATTGTTCGCAGTCGAATTTCTCAAGACGTTTCCCATGACATTTACGTGCATTAGATAGTTTGGCCTTGATCCTACTCATTACCATGTAATGGTCTGAGTCAAAGTTGGCCCCACGATAGGTTCTAATGTCTTGTATGTCTGTCATATGTCTAGAGTCTATCAATATGTGGTCAATCTGGTTGGAGGTATCCCCATCTGGAGATCTCCAAGTCATTTGGTGAATTCTTTTGTGTTGAAAAAAGGTGCTGGATATAACCATGTTATGTTCCGCAGCGAAGTGAATGAGCCTCTGCCCATTGTCGTTTGTTGTTTCATGAAGGCTATGTTTTCCAATAGTTGGCCTGTGTTCAGCTTCCTTTCCAATTTTAGCATTTAAGTCACCCAGAATAATTTTGATATCGTTTCGTGGACAGGAGTTATATAAAGAGTGCAGGTTCTCATAGAAAAGTTCTTTCTCGTCTTCATCCTTGTCTTCAGTAGGTGCGTGAGCATTTATAAGACTGTAATTAAAGAATTTTCCTCTTAGCCTAATTTTACATAACCTTGGAGACTTTGGCATAAAATCCATGACAAGATGCCGAACGTGTTTGCCCACAACGAAACCCGTTCCAAAAATATGTCTCTTCTTATCACAGCTATAGAAGATTGTGTGATTTCTCTTCTCGATTATTCCATCGTTAAGCCACCTCATCTCTTGCAGAGCCATTACATCAGCCCTGTAATTATCCAGCTGTTCCGTTAAGAGTTGAAGCCCTTTGCTTTTATACAAGGAGCGAATGTTCCATGTTCCGATTCTCAGTTCCATGTAAGATTTGCCAGGTCGTCTTCTAGATTTCGGTCCGGATTCATTGACTTGAGACTTCGCAACAAGATTTTTTTTACAGGGTAGGGTTGTTAGCCCTACGCCCAACCCCCAACCTGGAGGACCAGTCCCCTGATATAATCCCCAGGGGCAGGGTACCCGGCTATACCCCCGGACACTGGGTGCCCATTATAGTCGCCTTTTACGACACGCATGAGCTACGTTGGGACTAGATTCTTACCCCCCGGTCACCACACGGGGCAACTTAAGGCGTTATAGTAAGGAACATGTTAGCTATTTTTTAAGGCGTTATAGTAAGGAACATGTTAGCTATTTTTTGAAGTTTTAATAGCTGATTGATATAATAATTAAATTTTGTCATCAGATCTGTAACACCAGATCACATCTGTAGATTGTCAATTTTCATAATGACTCCTAGGTTTATTTTACCGAAAAAGTATTCTATTTTTATATATTTTTGAACGGCTAAAAAAAACCTTGTCTTTGTACTCTATATAATTCCTCAGTTTGAAAATAATTTTCGAACCAAGCAGAAGAATGTTTTCCATAAATTCCTTAACTCTTATTTTTAGTATTTACAACGATGTGTGCTTCAAAGTTACTTTGTAATCCATTTTAATGAACACAATTACTTTTGGAAATGATAAAAACTTGAAGTAAATAACATTACGAGAAATGAAACAAGTGTTTTTAAAGAAATTTTTTTAATAATATTATTGCTTTTTATTTCAATAGCAGAGCATGCTAAAATTTACAGTTTTAATTCTGTGTCTCAGCCAAGAAAAATTAATTTAATTTATTTTTATGAATCGTACAAGCTTTTTCATATGCAAGTAAAGTAATTAAGTTTCAGATAGTATAAAAATAAGTTTCATCTTTATTCAGAAATGTCGCCAAATCCAGCTTAAAAAGTGAGTTTGAGAGTTTTTAGGTGTCGCTTTTGGTTTGTATTAATTATTATTGTTAACTCATTGAATTCTTTTCACTACAATCTATTTAATGCATAAAGAACAATGTCTCCAACCAGAAATAATTTGATTTGTCTTTGGACGCTACAAGAGGGCTTTGATATTAAAAAGAGCAAATTTCATTATGCGAATTCTTTCAATATTAAATACCGCAACTAGCTTTAATCAAGTTTTTTTTTAAGGTGCCTGTTCTTCTAAGCATACAAATTTCGTTTTCGTAGAGTTTATAGGTAGTATATCTATCGGATTCCCTGAAATATTACTGATTTTATCTTCTGTATCCTATTACTATTCATCATAGTTCTTTTGTTATTAAATTTATACTAATATAGTTACTCTGAGACACGATGTACAAAATCAGATTTTATCAAGAAAGAAATAGACTTTGTGACGCTGCTGATAAACTGCAGTAACCAAAACTATTAATTGGACCAGTTTTGCTCAGAAATAATCAGTAATTTAGAATACTTTCAGAGTTATTGAGGGCTAACAACGATGGTCCAAGTAATTTGTCTAGATTCTGCAGTTTTTCTATACACTGCTGCTTTATGCTCTTTACTTCAGTTTTAATATAATTTGCTTCTCAAAAAAACCATGGTATTTCATAATTATCTGAAGTTGAATATGCTTTATCTGCTCTTAGTTATTGTATTACTAAATTGATAAAACTATACTTTGTACAAGGGAAAATATTTTGATTCTTCCCTCACATACACAGTTGATAAATTACCTTCCAAAATTCGAACATACTCTTACATATTTAATAAACATATATATAACATAAATATATAATATAAACTTGATATAAAAAATTCTAGAAAATGTTATCCGATTGCGTATATATTTTTCGCAGAAATAATCAAATTTGTATTTTATATCTAAAATCCCATGTTAAATCTAAAAAATTCTTTTGGAGTTTTTTAATTCATGAGTTATGGTTTTTATAATGTCAAGCGAAAGCTTGCTGCAACTAATTTAGTTTTGCCTCGATCTCTATTAATTAGATTTTTCTATGAAAGCTATTCTTCTCAACTATTGCAGCATATAAGTAAATTTTATGAGTATAAAAAACTGATTTTAGTTTCACAACATTAATTACGAAAAATAATAAAATCTCTACATAAAAAAAATTAGAAAACGAATATATTTGTATCTTCTTAAAGTTTACTCCTGCTATTTTTTAGCACTCCTTGTTTGTATAGGTCTTTTTACTTTTAATTTCAAGCGATATGATGTTGGAAATTAAATATCTTTTAATCTTTATGAAAAGAGTTTCTAAAATTATTTTTATCCTACCATGATTAAAATTTGTATTTGTTTTTCGTAAAATAGATGATTTAAGAAACAAAACGCATAGTTAGAAAATCTTTTTTTAATTAAAAGTAAAAACAATTTTATAATATACTTATAAATATATTTTAAAAATATTTTAAACTGACACAAAATGGGGATATTCTTAGTACAACTTGACAGTTTCTAAACATTACACTAACATAAAATGATTCGGAACTTTTTTTTTTTAATTTACTTTAAAACGATTATTTTATTATTGTAATTCTATAGAATTCTGTTTTATTGTTTCTTTAAAAACAACCAAGTTTACTATATTAAGATATATCGTACATTTAAAATTTAAATATCAAGAAACATAATAGTATTCTGCAATACTATAATTATTGCTTAGGTGCCAACTTCGTGACCTTACCGCGGTTCTAAATTACGGTACGTACTTGGCTGTGTTAAAGCTACTCATGGATGCTAGAAACTAATAGTTTCAAATGTTCAAACCAAAATGATTTATTTTACGAAATTGATTATCGAAAATGCAGAAATCGCAAATACTGAGGTCCCAAAAGTTATAAAGCGGTGTTCTGTAGCAGCGGGGCCATGTCAAAAATCAATGTTAGTGACGAGCTTTATGTCCTGATGCCCTTGGGGCAATAAGTTTGCTTTCTAAGCGGATTTTGGTTTTCGACTTTCGAAACGGGTTTAAAATTTATATGAAACTTAGTCATCTGAATGATGCAGTAAAACGTATCTTACGTTTTCTTATAACTCCTAATTATTTAAAGTAATCAAACAAGTTTTCTTGCATCAATGTAAAAAGAAGTTCGTTAATTATTTTAAGGTTTTGATTCAAACTGTTTTTAGAAAACACTTTGAGGAAAAAATGTCTTTGATTAAGCAGGAGAATGTAACTACATGAAATATAAAAAACTACATTCTGCGTTTGTGTAAAGCTCCCCTTGATTGTAAAGACAAAGATAATACCTTGCAAGTGAAAATTAATAAATCATACAGAAAATTGTATTTCGTGCTACGCATAAATGTATTTATTCAGGAATTTATATTACAGTAAAATCAAAGTCAAATTTCATATTTTAAGAAATACATAAGTACAAAGATAAAAGGGATTAGTAAAATTCCTAAATATCTGCCGAATTTTGGATATTATTCTGAAAATAAGTTTATAAAAACAGACTATTTCTTGTTACCTAGTCAATAAACGTTTATTATTCAGATATTTTACTTCTAGAAAAATTTTAATTTTTTAAAGTATGTTTACAGACTTATGTCTTTTATAATAATCCATATACACAGATTTATTAATTCCCGCTTCCAGATAAATGTTGAAACAGTATCTCAGTAATACCCAGACCAAATGTATTAACAAAGAGATCAATTGTCCTATCTCGCGTCACTATAGTCGTACTAAGGGTGATGGATTATGGGAAACAAAGCAATCGGGATTTATTATTAACTATCTACGCATTAAACAACTACATAGAAGTGTGTAAATATGTTTAATTGAATTGTATTCTATAAGACCCTTATTGAGAAGTATGATTACATTTTCCAATGATACTGAAACTAATTAGTGTTAATCAAAGATTTTATATACTTTGTAATTAAAAAATAATATTGTTTAGTATAAATTTGTTCTATGTTTTTTTTGAGAATTTTTCCTTTAGAATTTTATTAAAATTTATCTTAATGAAATTAATTACAAATTAAATATTTTTTTAAATATAACAATATTTTTAGATCTATTATGAAGATTTTGATATAAAAATTTATGTACGCTAGATTTTCAATCGAAGCGAAATGAATCAATTTCTTTGTTTCTATGGTATCGAAACACGGCCTGCTCTACTTCAAGGCCAGAGAAGCTCTTAATAGCGATATACTTTTTGTTCTGCTAGAGTGCTTGGAGTGTAGGCTGTTCCACAGAATTGCTTAAATTGTCCGGTACCGTAGAGCGTGAACAGATGCTGTTAAACTCTTTTGGGACAGCGAGCACTCTGAATAGGACGGAAAGTGTTAACTCTTACCTCTTTCCTTTAGTTGAGTAGGCCATTGAAGATAACTTTAAGTAAGATATTTTAACATTATGGTGTCACATATTCTTGACAACCAATTACTTACTATAAACAATACTTTAATATAAACAACAATATTAATAAGCAATTTAACCCTTTCAGTCCCAGTGATGCCATTTGGCATTATAATTTTTCTTATCATAATTTTAATGATAGTTCCGAGATCTATTGGGATTAATAAAAAATATTTTTTTGTAGAAAAAAAGTGAAGAATCGAAATATGGAAATTTTTTATATCATAAGTGACTATATACGATAAGAATTTTTCTTCAAAAATGCTGAAGCCAAATGGTCTTTGGGACTAAAAGGATTAAAGCATACCGAAGGTTTTTTTGGAGCTTTGTGAAATGTTATAAAGTAACTCCATGTAACCAACCATACCAATACGTATTTTTTTATTAAAATACAAAAAGAGGGTATCGATACGCATTGGGTCAGGGAATTCATTCAAACTTTAATAATTAAAATTCAAGCCTGCTGTGCTTTGAAATTTTGAATAATCAGCTAAAGCCATTTTTTTATGATTTGAGTTGGAGAGTTAGGGTCTCCAAACTTTTTTATTGGACCAGTCTATTTGAAAATTTGAGCCACATTGATTATAATTTTCTTGAAATCACTGTGACATTGATAGTCACACAAATAAAAAAACTGTTTTAAATAAAGTTACAATAGTAATATACAACTGTCGGATTGAAGGAACAAGACTTGTATTTAAATTTTACAAACATTACGAAAAATTTGCTGGTCCCCTTTTTGTTATATAACTTAAAGAGACGGTTATAGTTGAAATCGGTTATAAAGATTCATTTAGGCATACACATTGAACTAATGTAAAGGCAGCTAAACTTAAAACGAAAAAAATTCTTGCATTGTAATAAAACTGCCCTGGTCCAATCTACTAAATTTCGTTGCTCATTTAGTATGGTTTACTTGACATAATTTAACAGCGTACACGCTTTTTGTATTTGTTGAAAACAAGTTTTTTTTTCCGTCGGGTAAATGACTTTCGAAGATCTTAGGGGAAGAACGTGCTAAGTAAAATATTTGAAATATTCAAAAATTTTATGCCATTAAATGTTATTCTCTCTTTTCAAAATAACAAGTTTCCCCTTTTTCATACTTTCCAAGTTATGTATATTTTGGCTGTTTTCAATTACCATTTTCAACGGATTTAATGATAAACTTAAAACTTTAAAGCTTATTTTCTCGCTTTCACGTTTTGTCACTTACCACATTCTTCCACTAAGCTCTTCAATTGTGCGAAGATGTCTACGTTTGAATACGGGCACCCTTTCAAACGGTAATTTGGAGACTCCTTGTCTTTTCATTAATATGCTACGGAATGTTCGAAATGTTCTCGAGGCATTCGATTTTATTTTAATTTAAATACCCCTTAAAATAATTTTATTTCAACTTTTAATGCGGGAATTCATCATCAAAGAATTAAAAAGCCTTTCAGCGAACTAAAAAAAAATTTCTGGAAGAATCTTGATCTTTAGCTGAATACAAAAATTACGTGAAATAAAAATTAAGATATTCAGGAAGATTAGGTAAGGTTTTGACTAGTTTTCATATTGAAAGTTTGCATTATAAGTTTATATATTTTCTTTATTGGATAAATTAATATGGACTTACACGTTTAATGAGTTTTATTATTGACGTAGTCTAGTAGTAATGAGAATTTTTAAGATAATATATAAATGATAAAAGTAATTTAAATGTTTACGTACCAAAAATTTCAATTAAGTGGAAATCTTTATTAATTGCAAACTAACACATCTCAGCACATCAAAAAATTAACACTTGAATTTATTTTTTATAACAAAAAAATCCGAAATGCATATATTTCTCATTCATGTGCATTTTTTTATCGTCTCCTTTTCACTTGAAAATAGTGTTTCTCTTAAGCTCATGTTTTTTATTTGAATTTTTTTTTTGCTGTGTTTAAATTAAAATCTACGGGTACTATAATAAATGATATCCTTTCAACTTTTGGGAATCTCTTAAATCTACCATTAGAAACAATACTTTACAAGTAAGCGGGTTTTTTTTTTAAACTTTCAATGCCGCAAATACAGCTTTCATAAAAAGTATACTAATTCAAAGCTTGTTAGCAGCGTATAGCTGAAACTGTGTTTTCGTTGATTAAAATTAATAATTTTGCACATCACTCAATAGAACCTCATACGCTCGGAAAATTCGTCTTGGACTTGGTTGTAAACCTAAAAGACTTGGTTGTAAATTGTACATTTAATTCTTGAATAAGGTAAGCATTTATTTTTTACATTGTATTTTAAAAATGAAGTGATTGCATAAATTATAAAACTTGATATTTTAAAGAAAAATATAAAAAGTAAATGGGAAACATTTAATAATGATGCTTATAAAGTAAAATAATTTATAAACTTATGCATTCTGACAAGTGATGATAAAAATTAAACCTTCACTTTAATATTTAATAACTTAAGTGTCATAAAAAATAAAGTGCGAGTTAATAATTCTTTGATGGAGATTTCATTTTGCGTTAATCTCTCTATATATACTTCATGTAAATTAAAAAATGAAAGAAAGTGGGGAATTGTACGATAAAACACTTCTGAAACCCTAATTAACTTTATTAATTGGTCCTTAAGAGAGTAAAGGAGACCATTGTCATAATTTTTACTTTCAGTATTACGAGGCAAAAGAAAAAAAGCTAAAAATGAAAATATGTAAATGGGAGCCATGTGATGTGTTTATCAGCGATTTAATGTTCGTTATGCTTAACATTATGTATTTTTTCATTTGGAAAATACAAAATCGTTAACCTAGACCATGGTTGGAGCAATGCTGAAATTGGATTGTAAAATTTTATTTTCATAGCATAGACCATAAACAATTTATGGATTAAAAAAACAATACTTATTGCCCTCTTTAAATTATAAATTTAACTGTCAAACGTTTTAAAAAAATCACGTATTTAACAAACATTTAAACAAATTAACTTCAATAAGATTTCTATACCTAATAAATAGTAGTCTTAATATATAGTTTATAATTCTATTATTATTTAATATAGTATTTTCATTATGGTGCAAATTGTATTTTATAAAAGCTTTTGAAAAGTAATTTTCGAATTTTTAATCCAGAAGACCTCGACTCTTAGAATTTTTTTCTTTGATGAATAAAGTACGAATAAAAACGTTTAACTAATTTGTTTTTCATTGCAGTTACCGCAATTTTTGCACGTTTGTGAAGTGTGTAATTATAACAATTACCTTTAAATTACAAGAAGTAGACATGCATTCTATTAAAAAAGCAGCAACTTACCACTGATTCTGCACGCGTTACCCTTTAATACACTGAATTAACACTTAAACTTATTTGCCGTTGCCTATTTTAAAGCTATCAATTAATATTATATTACAGTAAAAGAATTGACTGGGACATAAGTTGCATTTTTAAGGAATTATTTTTCGCTTTTTTTTCCCTTTCCATTTATCATAACTAAACTTCACTGACCTACAACGAAATTTTGTTGAATGAGTGTTTTATTGTTTTAGTCTTTAATGTTTTGAAACTGAAAACGGTATTGTTAAAATCCCGGTCAAACATCTATTTTCCCTCACATGAACAACGAAAAGTAAATAAGCCTTTAAGTGGTACTAATAAGTACCGTCAGAACATCACGAGTTGGCGCAGGATAATTAAGGTAAAAGTTTTAGAAAGAACTTGCTTTATAATAGACTTAAATGAGCTAAAACCTAACATAACTGATTTTAAAGTACCGTCAGTAGATGGTGGGTAAATAAATGTTTATGATTAAAAAAACCTATAGGTATCAGTATTTGCACTTTAAAAATCATTATATAAAATAATAAACAGATCTCTGGAGAAGAACCCAAATTGATAATGTTTATTTTTATTAATTCTCGCAATATTTCCAAATATATTTACCAAATATAGATTGCATCATAGATCTGTATTCTAATCAGAACAAGTTGTGGTTCACCAAGTCATGCTAAGTAATCAAAACTAGTTATAACAATAACAAGGTTTATTAAACAACAAATAACAATAAACTTAACTTATAAAACTCGATGAACACATAAAATCATATTAAAACTTAACCGCGGCACAACAGAAGATACAGAAATAAATAATAACAATAAACCCAAAAGGGGTGTGCGCGCTAATGCATAGCGCGTGCTGTATTTATACAAAACGGATCAGTTAAGGTTACAAGTACAGATAAGTAGTTACAGTTAAAGTTCAGGCGTTCGCCACAGCACTCCCCCCGGAGAAAAAGACAGTTCGCAAAGGCATGTAGACATCAGAACCGGAAGCGGACTCGTCTTCCACGCTTAGTTATGTATACTCTCTCAGGTGGACTTGAAGCTGGAAAACTCTGTCCTCTCGCAGACGGTTGAACTTGTTGGACCGAAGAAGGGGCTGGAGGCGCCAATGCTGCAGAGGCCGGAGCAGACTCTTCGACTGGTAGGAAAGCTGGCTTGAGCCTATCTACGGAAACCCAACGCTCCTTATTGTTAATCTGCAAGAGAAAAATCTTAGGCCTGCGTTTTAACACTTTATATGGACCCTCATAGGGAGGCTGCAAAGACTTTCGGACTAAATCAATTCTTAGGAAAACATGAGAACTGGTATTGAGGGCTTTGGGTACATAAACAGTCTTCTGACCATGCCAAGCAGTTTGGTTAGGCTTAACGTTTTTAAAAGCCTTATGAAGCTGGACAATCAAGTCTGGTTGGGATAAAGAGATTTGTGGTTCCAAGAAAAAATGACCAGGTAATCTCAAGTTTTGTCCATAAACCAGGGAAGCTGAGGAATAATCCCAATCACCCCGAACTGCTGTTCTTAAACCCAATAGTATTAATGGCAAACAATCAATCCAAGAGGCATTGTTATAGCACATTAAAGCTGCCTTAATTGTCCTATGTTGCCTTTCAATCAAACCGTTGGCTTTAGGGTTGTAAGCAGTTGTGCGAATTATTTCAGTGCCCAAGCACTGCATTAAACCCTTAAAAGTGGCAGATTCTAGTTGCCTACCCTGGTCGGTCGTGACTCGAGCAGGTGCACCAAAGCGTGCTACCCAGTGGAAAAGGAATGCACTGGAGACTGATCCTGCAGTTATATCAACTAAAGGAATCACTTCGACCCACCTGGTAAAACGATCAATGACAGTGAGGCAATAACGAAAACCACGTGCCAAAGGTAAAGGACCGATTAAATCCAAGTTTACATGAAAAAAGCGAGAATTCGGCATCTCAATAGTACTTAGAGGCGATACGGTGTGCCTGACAACTTTAGCTTTTTGACAAGCTATGCAGGTTCGACACCAACTCACAATGTCCTTTCGCATAGACGGCCACACATAACTAGCACGGATTTGCTTTAGACTTGTACGTGCACTAGGGTGAGCCAAATCGTGAATAGAGTTAAAAATTACTCGCCTGTGAGAAGCCGGAACGTAAAGCCGAGTATTTTCTTGCGAAATGTCAAAATACAGCTCAACTTCAGGATTAGGCAGTTTGACAAGTTTGAGATTTAAACTCGTTTCGGAAACGTTATCCAAAATATCTTTCAACTGGGAATCTCTCAACTGCTGCTCTGCAATTACATTATAATCAATTTTTATAGGTAAAACAATTTCATCAATCCTTGACAATGCATCGGCTACCAGATTTTGAGAACCTTTAAGATAACGCAAGTCAGTGGTGAATTGCGAAATAAATTCTAATTGGCGTAAACGCCTTGGAGAACATTTTTCAAATTTCTGAGCGAATGCATGTGTCAAGGGTTTGTGATCGGTGATAACATAGAAATTTTTCCCTTCAAGCATATACCTAAAATGAATTATTGAAAGGTATATAGCTAATAACTCTTTATCAAAAGCACTATACTTTTTCTGAGCATTATTCAATTTAGTAGAATAAAATGACAAAGGTAGGTAACCATTTGGTGTTACTTTGTGCAATGCACTACCCACAGCGACATCACTAGCATCTGTGAAAAGAACCAATTCAGCATCAGGTTCCGGATGCGACAATTGAACAATGTTAGCAATGCTTTGTTTACATTTTGTAAAAGCGTCTACTAACAAATCAGTCCAAACAATATGTCGATTGTCGTTCTTTTTACTACCAGATAATAAAGCATTGAGAGGAGCATGTAATTCTGCCGCTTTAGGAATAAATCTTCGGTAGAAATTTAAACAACCAAGAAACCTTCTAAGATCTTTTATAGTACGAGGCTGGGGGTAGTTTACAATAGCATCAACCTTATGAGGTAAAGGTTTAATACCCTTATCATTAACCAAATGGCCTAGAAAGGAAACTTCACTTTTACCAAAATCACATTTTGATACATTCATAGTTAAACCATATTTTTTAAACCTTTCAAAAACAATTCGAATGTGATTTAAAATGTTCGGTTAAGTCTTTACTTGCAATCAAAATATCATCAATATAAGCAAAAACAAAATCCAAGTCAAATAAAACTTCGTTAATAAACCTTTGAAAAGTTTGTGGTGCATTACAAAGTCCGTAAGGCAAAAATATAAACTCAAACAAACCAAACGGGGTAATGACAGCCGTTTTTTCTACATCATCTTTATGAACTGGAATTTGGTTAAAGGCTCTAACAAGATCAATTTTTGAAAAGATCCGTGAACCATGCAAATTTTGACTAAAGTCCTGTAAATTAGGGAGTGGGTATTTATCCTTTTGAGTACATAGGTTCAAAGCTCTGTAGTCACCCGTTGGACGCCAATCAGAGTTATTTTTAGGAACCATATGCAAGGCACTCGCCCAAGGACTTTTAGAAGGACGGCAAATTCCACTTTTTAACATAAAGTCAAATTCTGCTTTAGCAGCTTTGAGTTTATCAGGACTCAATCTACGAACCTTAGCAGAAACGGGAGGACCAAAAGTTTTAATATAGTGGACAGTGTCATGCTTGATTTTTACATTTTCAACCCTAGGTTGAGTTATTTCAGGAAATTCCCGAATCAAGTCATCAAACACTGTAGTACCAACAATAGTTTTTACACTAGGTACCCGAGTTGGCAAAACCACACCACGATTACCACTATTAGTAGTTGGATCAATCAGTTTACGATTTTTGATGTCCACTAACAAGTGAAAGTGGTCCAAGAAATCCACACCCAAAATTGGCTTTGAAACGTTAGCAATTATAAATGTGAAATTAAAACTTCGACGCAAACCAAAATCCAAGGACAAAAATTTTGTACCAAAGGTTTTGATGGTTGTACCATTGGCTGCGTACAAAATGTTCTTTGAAGGTAATCTACAACCTTTAAAAGAAGCAGGTAACAGGCTTACATCGGAACCAGAGTCTACAAGAAATTGTAACTTTGTTTTACGATCAGTAATGAAAAGTCGGCGATTGTAAATTACGCCCTCATCGGCATTGATCACCGAATCCAATGCAGGGCCTTTCAGTTTAAATCAAAACCACATGGTTTAACACACCTATCAGCCTTGTCGGCATATTTCTTGTGATACCAACACAATTTAGGTGTAGTCTGGTCCGAATCAGCCTTTTCTTTAGTTTGCAGGTTAACATTTTTACGATTGCCAAAACGACCTCTAGAAAAACTTCGCGATCTGCTTAGTTGACGAACTTGGGACTTTAAAGCAATAATTTCGTCTTTTAAAGACTGGATTTCAGACTTTAATGAGAAGTCTTCAGTTTTTGTGTTAACTGCACTGCAGTTAAGAGAAGTACTAGTGACTTCAAAAACTCGATCAGCCAAACCAGCCAAATCGTCTAAGCCGTCTTTGCTGACACTAAGTACTGTTTGAACAGAAGGCGGCAAAAGTGACAGCCACATTGACTTTAAGGCCTGATCGGTAAAATTTGTACCGGCTAATTCCCGCATTCGTCTAAGCAGAGCGGAAGGTTTAGAATCCCCTAAAGTTAAATCTTGCAAAAGAGTTTTAATACGTCTGCTTTCAGACACAGAAAACTCCTCAATGAGGCGATTTTTTACTGTAGTATAAGGATCCTTTAGGTCCGGGTTAGCGATTAAGTCTGCAATAGTTAACATAACTTGCTCATCCAAAGCCGAGATTAAGCAACAAAATTTAGTACTCTCGGTAGTTATATTGGACAATACAATATTGGCTTCAATTTGAGCAAAATATAACTTGGGGTTAGACGTCCAAAAACTAGGCAAACGCAGTGCGATTTTGCCAACTTCACTGCCAGCGGCAGAGACTTCGTTACGGTCAACATTTTCAGAGCCCTTAAGATCGCTTGGATCAGGCATAGCAAAAACAATTTATATTTAAAGTTACAAAATTTTTAACACAATTTAATAAATACCACAAAAATTTTCTATTTACATAGCAATGTTAGTAACTAAACACATAATTACAATATATACATAATAATAAATACATAATTTGCAGAGAGCAGTTGAAAAAGACAGTTGGATATTAAAAATTTCGCTTACCGAAAAGACAACCGAAACGCTGTTTGTTTACTTACGACAGCAAACCAAATGACGGCTCGAATCACGACCAAGCAGGTTACAATGCGGCATGCAAATCGTATCAGCATTCAGAACTCGATACCGGGAAAACATGCAAAAGTACACAAATACATGGTTAATTCAAAAGCATTCGAAATAGACCGGGTCACCATTTTGTGGTTCACCAAGTCATGCTAAGTAATCAAAACTAGTTATAACAATAACAAGGTTTATTAAACAACAAATAACAATAAACTTAACTTATAAAACTCGATGAACACATAAAATCATATTAAAACTTAACCGCGGCACAACAGAAGATACAGAAATAAATAATAACAATAAACCCAAAAGGGGTGTGCGCGCTAATGCATAGCGCGTGCTGTATTTATACAAAACGGATCAGTTAAGGTTACAAGTACAGATAAGTAGTTACAGTTAAAGTTCAGGCGTTCGCCACAAAGTAAATGCTGCTTTGGGCAATAAATTTGTTTAAATTTGTTGGTCCTTAGTTAAAATAGGAACTAGTACCGTTCCCACTTTAAAATACAGTGATTCTTGAAACACGAGCGTATTTATTCAAGTGTCTTCTTGTCACTCTACTGTGGTTCTTATTCATGACAAGCTTCGCCATTAGTCTGTGTATAGCTCTAGTGCGAAGATAACTCAACTCTACTTAAAACACAAGCGGAACCAACTCTGCGTTTAAGGGGTCTAAGGAGTCTTAAAAATGTGCAAAGAAGGAACTACAAATTATAGTTTGATCTCTCATGTAATTTTTTAACTACTCAATATACAAGTATAAATTTTTTATATGTAATTCTACAAGATTTATTTAATATGAAACAAATTTTAAAATTTATGAAACTTTAGCCAAAACTAAAATAAAGGATATTAAACATAAAGCTATTTTAACACATTGTGATTAGGCTTGCGCGGCAAATTGTGAGGTCAAAATTGAAAAAATGAAAAAGAAAATGACTTTATATTGTACAAATATGTACAAACTAGGACTTATACCTAAATTCTCAGCTCAATTTTAATTAGAAATTATTTAAAAATAAATTTAAAATCAAAATTTAAAAAAAATTATTAATTTTTTTAGAAAAAAGCTCTTAAAATAATTTCTTATTGAAATTGAGATGAGAATTTAGGTATAAGTCCTAGTTTGTACATATTTGTACAATATAAAGTCATTTTCTTTTTCATTTTTTCAATTTTGACCTCAAAATCTGCCGCGCAAGCCTAATCACAATGTGTTAAAATAGCTTTATGTTTAATATCATTTATTTTAGTTTTGGCTAAAGTTTCATAAATTTTAAAATTTGTTTTATAATAAATAAATCTTGTAGAACTACATATAAAAAAATTATACTTGTATATTGAGTAGTTAAAAAATTACATGACAGATCAAACTATACTTTGTAGTTCCTTCTTTGCACATTTTTAAGACTCCTTAGACCCCTTAAGAGTTGAGTGGTCGTTAAGTTTGTCACATGCTGAAATCTAAACAAGAAGTTTTGGGATAATGGGTTTTAGCTCAGTTGCTGTCCTCGACAGTTACCGTAATATTCTGTCATATGCGGGTGAATTGCAATAACCACAACAATGACCAATTGCCTTTTAACCGTTTCATTGAATTATATAGTAATTGAGTGTTTGCAACAATGGTCCAAGTTATAAGGCTAGTTTTTACTGTATTTCACCTCCCCACTCCAGTAATAATCCGTAGAATCTAAAGTCTTTTCTTAGGTATAAACTTAACATTGTGTTCCTGAACTCAATGGACTAATGGATATCTCACTTATTTCTAAGTTCTTTTCAGTATTCAATTCCATCTATAGAAAAATAATCTTTTGTTATCAATCCAATCTTCTTATCACTCCAACTGAATATGACTTTCTTGAATTTTTCAAATAAAATATAAAAATTTAACCAAGATATTCCTTACCGTCCCATTCACTGGACTTGAGATCTATTTCATTTCTTTGTGTGCGGGTCTATAAAAAGTTAACGATTCGACACAAATGGCCCATAAAAATGCAGAGGTGGAATGTGCAATCGATAACAGATGTGAAGGAAATTACAGGAACTTTAAGAAACGAGAGATTTGTCGGAGTCATTAAAGGGTACTGATTACAAAGTACTTTAGACATTGAAGGTTTTATGGTTTTATTTGGGTGTCAAGTACACTGAAAAAAAAATATAATCCTATCTAATGTTTTCCAATAAGTGTTACAAAACTTCTTAACTGAAGAGTACAGGGGAAAAATCCCTTGATTGACTAAAAATCTTCCCGTATTCAGGATTGCTCGGTGGACATTAGTGACAAGAAACAGGTTTCCCCCTTGATTCTTCTCTCGGTACAAGGGTCCCAGGGTTGCCGCGAGAGTAGAACCAAAACTGGTTTTCTTAGGACGAACCAGTTAAGGGACCAGTTCGGGCGATGACTCGCTATGTCGCCAAAAATGCTTGATATTCGAGAGATATCCAGACGATGAAAGGTTTTTCCCTTATACTTGTCAACTGAAATTTTAACGTCGAGTTGGCCCTTTGAAAAGAATGATCGCAGATTGGCATTGTCTCATAAGCCAGTAGGCAAGGGCAAACTTCAACTCAAACGTAACACAAAAGGTGAAAAATCTTTTGTATTTAAATTATAAAATCTAGGACACTCATAAAAAAAATACGACGCAGCAAATTTTAAAGGTAGTGTCGTAGTTTTTTTTATATTGATAACTAGCAGTATGGTCCCGCCTTACTGGGAACCCGTTAACTTCGCATTGCTTCCTTTTAGAGGCATGTTTACTTTTGAAAATACACTCAAAATCAAAACAAACTTAAATTCGCGTTGGCGCATGCGCACTTAAAAAAGCAAACACTAATAGAGGATGAAGCAGCCTTAGGGCGAGCGCATATCTCAAACAAACTCAACCAATCAAGCTAATAGAGGATGGCGTAAAGCCCCCGTTTCGGCCCGGTCCATGTATTTTCAAGCCCTGTTATGGTACCGCAATCCCATGTGGATGACGTTTTTTTTAAAACTAATTATATTAATTAAAAATCACAATCAAATATGAAAAAACTAAGCCTCAGGTGCACACGTAGGTTTTAAAAGGAATCTATATTAAAAATTTCGAATTTTTTAGAGCAGTCTAAGTAGGTCTTTTGCGATCCACAGACATACACACAGACAGACAGACTCTTTCTTTTATTATTATAGATAACCAGATTCAAAATATAAAAAGTCAAGGATCGTAACGGTAAGTGAAGCATAGAAATACTTAAGAACAAGTTTCAAGCATTGAAAAATCAACAAAAATTGAATGTAACGTTGATTTCAATAAGCATAATAACTAACTCCCTGGCACTACAGTACATTCTGAAGCATGGCCTCCATAATAGTACGAATCCAAAGTCGTTTGTCTTCGCTTTCCAATTTTTGATCTTTATGGCCTTCAGACCTTTCCATTTCATCCATCCATATTTTTCTAGGTCTTCCTCGTATTCTCTCTTAGAAACTGTTTCTTGAACATTTTTTGTGCCTGTGCTATATTGCATTCTTTCCGTTAGTCCCAGCCATTAAATTATCTTTGCTTTTATGATGTTGAGTCAATAAGCCCTTTCAATATGTTTGATAAAAAATTAAATTAATAGTTAAATATTTGGATAATTTTGAGTTTAAGCTTAGTAATTAATTTAAAAATCTTTAAAAAATGTATTTTTTAATTCGAAAAACAAAATTAAATCAAAATTTTAATTAATACTGTACTTTATTTATGACTGAACTGAACTTCATTTTTACTGTACAATAGCGTTTGAAAACCAACTCAAAAATAATTAATAAAAATATTTTTAATTTAATTCGGCAATACTACGTATTTATGTTTTCTTAAGAAATAATGAAGTTTTAACTCGATGCAAAATGTTGTCTATAGTAAGCTAAAACATATTGCCCAAAAAGTTTCAAACAAAATATTGTTTAAGATTTTCCACAGTACTTAGTTACAATCTAAAGCATCAGTCTGTGGTATTTGTTAGTTAATGGACATGTAAGCAAAACCACAAATTTTATATTACAACAGTCAATTATTTACGCTTTTAAAGTAATATTTAAAGTAAAACATTAATAGTATTTTTATTAATTGCATATCAATCATAGTCTGCATTAAAAATATTTGCATGATTTTATCATTTAATTTGTACGTGTCGTTTCTGCATAGATAACAAATTTGGGAATTTTATAATGTATTTACATGCACACATTTGAATAAGATTTTAATTTATTGAGATTCCAAGCACTGGCATGACGCTTTAATAGCCGTGGGTAAGGCGCAGCAGTCTTTGTTGACTGGAAATTAATTTAATTGTACGAGGGAGATAGAGGTTTAAGCAGTTCACTTGAAGTTGAGAGATTAAACAGTTGAGCTATCTATTAAATGGTGGCTGAATATTTCTGACGCATTTAGGTGAGATTTTAAACACGTCTTAAAATAAATCTACTTAGACCTTAGAATTTTGTTCATTTTTACATTTGACTAGATACGTTTTTTTACTTTAAATAATCGAGGTAATTTTGTTTTCTGCTTGACAAAACTCAAGGCCATTTGCTTTCAATAACCAAAAATAATTAAACAATAACAAAGAAAAATATAAAAAATACTTTATGTGAAATAATGGAATTCATATTCGGATATTTTCTTCCTTGCATTCTTACAGCGAATGACTATATGCAACCAGACGATTTTTTTTTATAATATTAGCAATCGGCGAAACCAATATATATTTTTTAATTATGGATATTAATTTTCAGCACATTTTTCAATTTTATTAAACTTTTATGAGTAACTGTCAAACTATGTCATGCAAGTAACTAAATTTTAGCCAATTTTTTAATAGTAATGGCTTATAATTATAAACTATTTGAAAATGAAAATTACTCTTGATTTACGACAATTTCCATTGACATCCAGAGAAGAATTTTAACTTTTAAAAATCGTAAAAGCGTTAAACTTTATAAACATTTTCATCATTAGGAGTTAAACTTTCTAAATTCGTAGCACACCGTTCGAAATTTCTAACAAGTAGGTTGTTCTCAAACAAGTGTGAAAGTAATTTCATAATGTAATCTTTGCAAACTTTTTATAGCAAATAAAGAACTTGATGCTCTGAATAATTTATAAAGAGTATAAGTTTTCTAAGCATGAAGTGCATTTTTACTTTGTGGTAGACTGTCCAGGTAGTGGGGGATTTTGTAAGGTTAATTCTTGGTCTAGAATAAAAAATATTACAATAGTTGTATTAACATGTAAAAAACGTTTAAATTATATCATTTGTACTAATATTTTTTTTAGAACTAAAACGTCTTCAAAACTATTCGATTAGTTTTACTTCTCGTCAAGTTTTAATTAATACTTTTCAAGAAGATTATGGTTCATTTCTAATACTTTTCTATAATTCGTTTTAGCTTGGTTATGTTTTTCTTGCAATCTAATTCATTTTTATACATTTCCAAGAATGATACTTAAAGATTCCTATTTTTAAAAATCGTATTTTTTTTATACATTTTGCAATTTCGTAATAAAATACTCCATCTTTTCAAAAAAATTTAATAAATACAAGTTTTTTTAAATACTTTTTTACGTGATTTCATTTAAGGGGGTTCGGTATGCTGTATATCGGTAATGTTAAATTGGCCAATTGCAATATACCTTTTCACAATAACAACTGATCAGATCATCTTAAAATTTTTTTATACCAGCCTTATATATTCATCTGAGGTTAAAAGTTTTTTTTTTTTAATAACGGTTAGATTTTTTAAATAAAATAAGTTTTAAAGTACCCCAAAAATCATGAAATGTTTCACTTTTTTTCCCCATAAAAAATTTCACTTTAGTTTTATTAAAATTTATAAAATCAGATTGATCTTTACTATGTATTACATCATATAAAAAAAGTTTACGAGAAAAAATAGCATAGTTTTTGAGAAAAGGTACAACAAAAATTAAATTTTAACAAAATTTTAATTTTTTAAATATTTAAAAATTATACTTTTGTTACCAATGATTTGAAAAAAACTCCTTCATAATTTAAGTTTAAACTTTTTGCACCATTTATAGTTTTTACAAATGTGTATTGCGGGGAAACCTGACAGACAGGTGACGAGTTTATATTTCTGAATCCCTTAGAGGCTACTTTTTAACATCGTTGAACACCAACAGCCCTTGACTAAAATAGTATGCATCCTTTAAGCTCTAAACTTAATAGAATGTTTTGCGTTTTAAAATTTATAATTAATGCACCCTGTGCCTCATTAAACATGTAAATAAAATATGTAATTCATACAATTTTTTATTTATCTAAATGTCAAATTTCTTTCAATGATTTATTTCAAACGCATTATCGCTAATTGCCATTTCAGCACGCTATAATTTTTTATATTTTAAGGATTATCTGTACATGAATATTTTAAATTGTGTAAAGTACTGTTTTTAAATTTAATGAAATTTCAAATAGACAGGTTGAATGTAATATTTTTACGAATTGATCTTGACTTCATTCATCGAAAAAAAAATTAATATGTGAAAATAAAAAATATACTTTGAATATTCGTTTGTCGAATATTATGTTGTGTTTTTATTGTTTTATTAAGGGGGTTCAGTACCCCAAAATCGGTGAAAAAATCAAAAATTATTGGCTTAAAATACTATTACAACCTTTATTAATAATGTCACAAAGTATCAAGACGATTGGAAAAATATTTTTGACATTAAAAGCCATTTTAATGTCATGGCTTCGTAAGGAAATGGGTTAACAATAAAAACTTTAAACGCGTTTTTCTCAGAACTTGATTTTTTGAACTTCGATGTACCTTTTCTCAAAATCTATGCTATGTTTTCTCTTAATTTTTTTTATATAATGTAATACATAGTATAGATTAATCTGAGGTTATAAATTTTAATAAAACTAAAGTGAAAAAAATTTTATGGGGCAAAAAAGTGAAAAATTTCATGATTTTTTGGGTACTTTAAAACTTATTTTATTTTAAAAAAATCTAAGTTATTTACAAAAATCTTTTAACCTTAGATTAATATATATGGTTGGTTTAACACACACAGAAAATTTTAAGATGATCTGATCAGTAGTTATTGTGAAAAGGTACATTGCAATTGGCCAATTTAACATTACCGATATACAACATACCGAACCCCCTTAAGGAAGGAATGGGCGTGCAGGACCGGGGGTCTCCAAACTCAAGTGCCTCAATTTTAATCCAATGGGAAAAAATTATGTTCTTTGCAACATTTCTCCGGCTGTATTGAATATTTTTACAAGCGGATTTTTTTATGTGATAAATGTAGCTGACTTACAGTTCTCTATCTTCCCACTTTTTGAAATTGAATCGGTGAGTGCAGAAACAACGTCAGTCACAAATTGCAAATTTTTCAGGAGCGAGGAAAAACGTAATATCTCCTCCTCTATTTCTGCACTAAACACTCGAAACAAACGTCCTGTATTCCGGAACTGCTCTACAGACTAACGTAGTTTTTGCACCCAACGCGCATCTTGCCTTTCTGCGCTTATTTTCATTGAAAGCGAGTTTTCGGGTTTTTTGGACTGAAGTGGTTTCTGCACTCACCGATTCAATTGCTTCGAATATTTTGTGTAAAATAATTTATTGAATATAAAAAAAAATATTTGTACTAATTTCAAAAAGTGGGAAGATAGACCTGTAAGTCAGCTACATTTATCACATAAAAAAATCCGCTTGCAAAAATATTCAGTACAGCCGGAGAAATGTGGCAGCGAAAATAGTTTTTTCCCGTTGGACTAACATTGAGGCACTTGAGTTTGGAGACCCCCGGTCCTGCGCGCCCATTCCCCCTTAAGAGTATACAGATTTGTTCGAAACACCCCGGTTAGCATCTTGCACTCAAGCTTACGCAGTAAGATAAATGTCATCTAGATAATGTCGCTGTATCTGCGTGAGTTCAAGATGCTAACCGGGGCGGGTTTTTTAATTGTGAGACCAATCACCGAACTTTTCGAACACACTTTGTATTTTTTGTATAAAAATAACTTAACACATTCGCTGCCACTATATCATCGATAGAGGCTGATAAAGTAGAAAACCATCCTGTTTTTTTATAAACTTGTTTCTTAAAATCCAAATAAACTAAATATTCTTCATTTTCGAACAAGTACAAATCTTAGTTCGAGGTCGTAAAATTGCAAGGTTAGGTTGAATTAACGTTGCTAACTTAAGTTACACGACAGCCGACAGCTAGTCGTAAAAATACGAGGAAATTTTCCTGGCTTTTTCCAACCGGATAACTCATAACCTGTCACTAATTATTGAATTGAAAGCCAATTGCCAGATTTGCATCAGTGATTAACTTTTCGACTATAAAATCATCATTAAATATTCATAATTCATATTTTTTGGTTAGTTTTTGCTTGAAAAAAATACAAAAAAAAAATAATAAAGCGGACTATTTGCAATTTTTTATAGCTAGATTGTTGAATAACACTACACTTGAGACGAAGGATTTAATTTCCTCGTAATTTAAAATACAATGCCCTCTTTCAAATCACCAAGTAATATTCCAAGCACAGAAGGATCGGTTGCAAAAGCTACAAACGAACTTGAACTCATAAGAACGGTTGGCGAAATGGTACTATGAATTTCATCAGAATGTGCTGTTATCGGTGAATCGGAACCACGCAACTCCCTAAGGAGTCAGTGGCATCCAACGTGTTAAGTACTAAATAAGCTTTGACAATTTAAATGCAAGTTTTATAAGTTATAAAAGAACGTATTTTTAATTTTCAAATTTATTCTTAGCATTAAAAAAGTGCAAGTCTTAATTAAAAAAAAAACAGTTTTATATATTTATTTTTAAATTCAGTTTAGTACTGAGCTTAATAGTCACAGAGCTGAAATTAACAAATGCTTTGAAGCTAATTAAAGTTATCTTAGTAATTTCTATTATGATTTTAATATAATTTGCTGAGAACCAAACTTTCTTAAAGTATTCATTAATTAAATTCTTCTCTTACAATGTGGTACCAGTTTTGGTTTTGTACTATGTTAATTGCGTTTTATTTAATTTATCTCCAAGCTCATTTTAAACATGCTTTTACCCTTTCAAATTTTATATTTGTAGGATCATAAAACTTAAATGTAGTTATGTGAAGCGGTGTTTATTAATGGTACCATAGAAAACATTCTTCATGTCTTCCCCCAGTTTCTAAGACATTTCTAATCTCAGCAATTTAAAACAGCTGTTTCTAAAACCCTTAATTGCAAACGGACTTTAACAAAACCATATATTACCTTATGTTTATGTCCCTTACACGAGAAAAGCTTGGTTATGTTTATTTTGCTGGTACACTCTAAAAAATGAATGCTCAAAAACGACGAAATTTTCCTTAATTTTGACGATTCCGTTACTGGCAAATGCTCCGAGTTTTCGTTTCCTCAACGTGAAGAAATTTGAATCGTCATTTTTATGAGGATTTGAATGTCGTCTAATCTAAAGAAATATTTCATTTTTGAGCACATGTGTACAACAATGAGATTCAGTTTCCTCAGAATCAAGATATAGAATCGTCAAATCACGATCGTAAAAGTGAGATTCGTGTTTACTCAAAAGTCACGTGATAGTTTGACGAAACAATCCTCAATTAACGAAATGAGGCTTGAGGATTCATGAATCGTCAAAAATGAAAGTATTATTTCTAAAATAGTGTAAAGGTAGCACATTATCACGAAAGCAAAAAAAAAGGTCAATCGTGACACTTAATTCTCTCATAATTGATACTTTTATCATTATATTACGTGCATTTTATGTTACTTAGATGGCATATTTATGTTTCGCATTGACTTAAAATACAACTATATGATGTTTAACACTTTGACTAAACTTATTTTTTAAAAACAATTAAATTTTTATGTTTTTATAAATGCTGTAAAAATTCTATATTTTCATATATATTCTTCACACAATTTTTCACCAATATTAAGTTAATTGAAAAGAATTCCAACCCCTTGTATTTTTTAAACTGTTTTACCAGCTGGGAATAATAATAGAATATTGGAAGATAAGTCACGTACAGATTGCTCTCCTGCTTGATTGTTTGTGTTCTATATTACTATCTTACAACGTTGCTTACTTTCTTTGTAATTCAAACTTATAACTGCTGGAATTCGCCTTAGTTACTGTGAATAATGAAAGATAAGATCTAAAAATAGTTTACTAATTGTTAAGTTGTTAAAATATATTTTCAATTTTAACTAAATTAATCTTGACTAACTTATTACTAGTTCACCTTTGTTGTTAATATCACAATAAGTTGATTATTTTCAAAAAGTTAATGATGTGGTTGAAGGGTATGAATTCGAGTATATAGATGTCTAATAACGTGTTAATTAAATTTTAGTTAAATTTAACGCTAGCTAATGCAATCCTTCACTTGAATAGCGCACTTGCGTGAAAATAAGCGAGTAGTTTTCATTAACGTTTCCTTTCATTTACCAATCATTAAGTATGTACTTCACTAGACCAGACTTTGAATTAATTTTCCTGGAGGGTTTGTCAGCAGTATTTATGAAACTCTATTCACCTTTCAAGTTGTTTGCATGAGTTTTATAGTTAAAGTTTGAAGCCCTTATAAAGTCAGTGCCATAATTTTGATTAGACATTGAGAATCGGTTTCGAAATTCAAGAATTTATTTAGATTTGCTAAACAAGTTCTAAATTTGTGAATTTATATTATAATATTATTCAGATATTTAGTGGAACAAAATACTGTATGAACTTGGGTTTTCAGTCTTTTTTTTAATGAAACAAAAATAAAAACTATTAAGAAAAAGTTTAAAACTTAATTTAAAATGAGTTGCAATTTCAATTGAAAGGTTCAGTAGTAAAATTAGCATTCCACAAAGTACAACCAAAATATAGCTACGTAAAAAAAAAACGATGTATCCCTTAACGGTTGCGTTGAGTGCCTACTCAGGTGCCGGCTCGTCATTTGATTGTGGTTCTGAAATACGACGCCCGTCGCCAATAGCCCTCGTGTATCTCTAGTGCAACGATAATTCAAGCTAAATCTAAGCAACTAAAATATAGGGTTTATTATGTTCATTGGCGATTTTGTTTAATTGAATTTACCATTGTCAAAAGTCGCCAGTGTGCGGAATGGACCATATACCTAAGGAAATGTGAATTTTGCAATTAAAACTTTTAATTGTACTTCTAAATAATTATTAATACTTATAATTAATACAGTAAAGCGACAAAAATTCCAATCTTTGTTTTACGATAATATTAACATGAGGTTACATGAAAACATGAAATATTTATTGTGTGAAAAAATTCGACTTTCATATCCTTATTTCATTTTTCAACGCAAGCAAAAGTGATACTTTCTTGGAAAAAGTTTTTTCTTACTCAAAAGTAGGGGAAAGTTTTTACTTTTTTTCAATAGATAACAGCATTTCAAGTAAAACTTTTATTTTATGTTATTCATGTTAATAGTAACTTTGAAACTATTGTTTCCACCATACAAAAATCAATGGATAAGAAAGGAAAATCCTGTCTTTTTTTCAAAACAGTGTTACAACTGTTACATTGGTTTTTTGCTATTAGGATTTCCAAAAATAGACAAACTGCTAAAAAAAAGGCCAAAATCAACCAATAGTCTCTTCCATTACGTACTAATGGGTGTTATTTGTATTTTTTTTACCGTGGCGGATGAACCAAATAATACACATTCAAAAAGCAAAAAACGAATAAAAAACGAAAATTATTCAATATTGAACAAAAAATAACAATTCGGGATGCAAAACCATTTTGTCCGATTATTTAAATTTTTAAATAGCCAAGCGTATCGAATATTAACCAAACCTAAGAACCCTCAACGTGATTGTGATTATAGCAGTTGCATTCCTTAGCGCACCATCCGTTTAAAAGCAAAGAAAAAAAAAAGCTCTATTAATACTATGTTTAGCCAATAGCTCTTTAAGTATAGGGAACACATTTTCTAGAGCATTTTTGCGATTGTAATGAAAGAAAAAGAGGAAATGTTTTGGGGAATTATTAAGAGTTTTTTTAATAATATAATACTAAGTTGTACAATTACAATGATAAAAAAAGCTTACACATGCGCCAGAAGAAAAAAGAGAATCGGTATTTATTAGGTTGAGTTTGAAAGTAGAAAGGTCTAGAGCAACTAGAAATGTAATTAAACCAATTAATTTAATTTTCGTGACATCGAACCAGGGGAAAGGGGCAGGGTAATATAACAATGAGGCCCCTGATTAATGCCCTAAATTAAACATTCGATTGCATAACAAGTTAAGCATTGTATTATCTTCGTAACTCAACTGCTTCAAAGTTAAAACTTTTTTGGAAAATAATTTATAGTTTTTCTTCATAACTTTTTTTTAGAGTTCTTAATCGATAGTTATTGATGCCCAAGAAGTGCATGTCGCTAAACACAATTTTCAACATTACTTCTCTAACGTAATTTTAAAATATGCAATGCGAAAAATTTAAATTTCAAATCTGTCAAAATAAAATTTTAAAACTGAAGAAACTAAACTGGGGCGCCAAATATCCCACACGCACACAATCCTAAATCCAACTACTAAAAACCCAAACTCAATCTTCCTATTTGAAAGTTAAAGTAGTGCAAGAGAAATTTTTGAAAGCATTGCCAAGCAAGCACCTCATCGCAAACTGCTACTAAGAACCGCTGCCGGAGCAACCATAATGAAAAGAGCAATAGGAGTAAAGGCAGTTTGTGAGTCCGCGAAAAAGCACTGCTCCGAGATTAAGCTGCTCCAAAAAAGAACTTGCGCGTGTTAAGAGTGAAGCAAAGCGAAAAAGCCTTGAAGAGCATAGGAAAAGATATATATGCTCCTGCTATTTAACCGGAATAGTTTTTAAATCATTTTCATTCCTATAACAGTGGGTTTTGTGTTTTGGATGTTTCTGAAGTAGTATGAGAAGCGTTTCTCGCCAAGCCCACTCATCAACTATGAGGAGAGACGGAAAATTATTCTGTTAGGCAGGGGTGCCTACAGGGGGGGGCAGCGACGCAGACTGCGTCATTGAAATTTTAGGGGGGGGTCGAAAAAATTAGAAAATTTTCAATGTAAATGGTTTATTTTGTCTAAGATACCACTCTGACAAATACTTTATAATCACCTCCCCCCCCCCAGACTTCAAGGGGGGGGGGCATAACCTCCCCCCCCCAACCTTCACAAATCAAAAATGGTAACCAAAATCCTAAAGAACATTACAGAAAGAAGATCATAGATAATAGAATATCGCGTAATCCTAACGAATCTTTCTGACATTTATTACCCATAAACAACCCATCACTTCTAAAGCAGAAACAAAGCACTATACTCGCCGCCAACCAAATAAGAAACGGTAGGGATGGCGGTTTTTCAGAAAAAAAACGGTGTTTTGCAACGGAGGTCCATCCCTAAAGTGTTTCAAATAAGGGTGATAGGTACTGTTAAGGATCTTGGTGTGACTTTTAATAGTAAACTTGATTTTTCTGAACACATTCAAAATATTACTGCGAAGGCTTACAAAATTCTGGGTTTCTTAAAACGCAAAACTACTAATTTCACCAATCTTAAGGCCTTGAGGGTTCTGTATTTTGGCCTGGTCCGCCCTAATCTTGAATATTGCACCCCTATATGGGATCCTTACTACGAGAATAGCAATAGTGTCATTGAGCGTGTACAGAATAATTTTTTACGTTTTTTGTATTTTAAGAGTTTCAACGCTGCTTCTCGTGAAATGCCTTCCAGTGAACTCCGTAATATATTCAACATCTGTACCCTTAAGTCTAGACGTCAAGTTTATTGTCTTTTGTTTTTTTATAAAGTTCTTCATAATATGATTGATGCTAATTACATTACTAGTACTATAAAATTTAACGTGCCTTCTAGAGTTACACGTAATCGTTGTGTTTTTTATTTGAATTCAAATCGGAATAACTGTGTTCAAAATTTTTGTCTGTATAAATTTTATAAAACTTATAACGGTGTGTCTGAGGAACTGGATATATTTTTTATGCCTTTTAATGTTTTTAAAGCTAATTGTCGGAGGTTATTTTCTTTGTAACACTGTCTTTTTTAACATGTCCGTCATTTTAATGTCTTCTTTTTGTGTGTTCTTGTTGTTTACATTGTCTGTCATGATGTGCATTGTAATTGGATTTTTTCTGTTATGTGCATCTGAAACAAATAAATAAATAAATAAATAAATATTTTAAACTAAATGATGTGAAAATGCACTGTAATATAAATACTCCAAGAGCTTATTTTGAAGTGCTATGGAAGTGATTCTGGTAAGATTTTCGTAATTATATAATTTTAATATTTTTAAACTTATTGTTAACCCTCTGAAAAAGCAAATTGCCAGAAATGTAAACTTGTTTTCACTGCTTGTGATTTAAATTAAAATTTTAACTGTAAATTTAATTTCTCAATTAAAAAATTATATTTCTGTAGTAGGTGGTTATAAGCCTTGGTGGACTCCCCCATGCTTTAAATTTGGAATTTAATAAAATTATTAAATTTTTAAAAATTATGTGTGTTGCTGGTAAAACAGACATTTGACTGGTTGGTTAGGGTTGTTAGACATATATTTTCAGGCTTGTGTTGCTTGGTCAGAGACCCTCTTATAAACCTTCTTGACGAGTTTATTGTTTATACGTCGGTTTCCTTCAGAAGGTTAGGCAAATAAAGGATATTAAAGAATTTTAAAGGATACAAATACTGAGAAGTTAATGATATTTGATATTGCCAGCAAGGCGGGATCATACAGTTTTTTTTATACCAGATTTCCCTCTTCACCAGCAAGAATTTGAATTTCGATATCAGCTTTCAAGAAATTAGATTTTTAAAATGTTACCCCACTCCTCCTTCCCTTCATTAAGCACTAGATATATTAATAATTTTTATTATCGATTTCTAGATATTTATTTGGAGAATACTATAAAATTACATGTTGAGGTTGAAGCTGTCTTTAGACGTAGCCTCCTAAACCGCAAGGAAGGAACGGGCTAATTAAACTTGCATTATTAGTAATTTCTTTGAATGAAAACCTTAATTTGATAAATTAAGCACTTAAAACTCAAACTAAAGGAATCGCAACAAAACTCTTTAACAATATACAAAATGATAATTCTATTTTAAGAGGTCCCGGCCGGCGTCGAAGAAAGCAATGTGCTGACAATTATTTCTCATAAACATTTCTTAATCGCTGTTATAGCTGACATCATAAATATTCCGAATTTTGTATAACATTTCTTTGAATGAATGACCTTCGGATAATATATCTGGCTTAGCATACATACTCACTACTCAGGCCCAAGCCATTTTCGCGCCAAATTATACTCGAAGAGAAACTTAATGATTGCTTTACTTAGAAATAGTAGGAAGATACTTGTCGTCTGGTATCAAATGTGTGATTGAATTTAGTTAAGTAGTTCAGTTCCAAGTTTTACGGTAAGAATTTTTTTAATTTTTAATTTTAATTACAGTCATTAAAAAATAATAACTTTTTAAAGTGAAACCACATCTGTAAAATTTATAAAATAATTCTAATTTGTTTAATGATGCCAATTGTGTTGCAATAGAAAAAAGCGAAGAGTGTATTTTTTTGCATTAAGAATTGAAGGGAGGAAGGAATTGGAAGCTGTTTTTGATTGGATCACGTGTACGGCTATTTTTATGGATTAAAAAAATATATATAATTACATAAATTTTGAGCGGAACTTTTACCGATTACTTAGATTCCCGATAGCTTTTGATGTAAAGAAAATGTATTTAAAGGAAAATTAAAAATAAGTTGTAATTCCATATTATAAAAGCTATTAAAAATGTGCTTCCATTTTTCAATATGGGCAACTCTGCGTTGACGTTGACCTATCAGTAGAAAAATATTCAAGAACTAAGTCAGTACTTGGGTTTTATTTCTTAGGACCAAGTTACTATAAGTTTCATGTATCCATCGTAACGATTCCTATTTTTCACAGTATGGTGTAAATTACTTAGGTAGGTACTCCTCTGGAAAATCTACAGCGGTTATTTTTTTTTTGGGGGGGGGTTCAAGGAATTCTAGGGGGGGGGGTGCGTCATTGTCTCTGGGGGGGATCGGCACCTCTGTGTTAGGAACTTATTCTGTTACTTCGTAAATCATTAAAAATTAGTGGCTGGATTTTTTTTTTGTTTGGCTAGAAAATGTTTTGACTGAAATCAAGAATTTCGAAAGTAGAAAATACTTTAAAATATAAAATTTTGATTTATATAGAAGTTTTTTTGAGCTGCTCTTGCGTTTAAAGTACATGTTCTCCTGCTTTTTAAAATACCGGTCCAAAAGAACAGGGTATTTTTTCACACCTATATTTTAATTTACTAATTGTTTGGTGTCACTTAGCCGCTTTCAGAAATTTATTTCAAATATCGATTTATGTTGAAGTAAATGAAACGATCAATGAGCATCATCGGTAGAAAAGCGATAATAAGCAAAAAGGAGGAGGGTTTAAACTTGGATGGGTGAAATTGTCACTATTAGTGAAACTGAGTGCCATGAATTTTTTTTAATGTGTAAAGTCACACACACAGATATCCTATTTAATGTTGCCCTAAGGTTGTTTAAGGTACAAAAGCTCAAGTATCGGTCTCCAAACATGACCACATTTTAAAAAGAAGGGATCCGTCTCTAATTTACCACGTGTAGCTCTTGTACGACTCTACAAAGAAAAAAAAGTTCAAGTAAATTATCCCTCTGAAGAATTCCCAACTCGGTTGTAGTGCACTCTCGTTTTCTCTGAGATTCGAATTCAAAATTTTAACTGGAAGTTTAATTTATTTTTAGTGTTTAACATTTTATTTCTGTTGGAGGTGATTATGCAATAATGACTCTGCAGTCTCAGATCTAAGACTTCTCAGTAAAATTTAAATTTTCTAATTTTGTAAAATATTACATGTCTTGGCTGAAAACCCGACCAGTCATGTGATGAGTTTATACTTATGACTCTCTCAAAGGGTTATTGTTATAAGTCGAGAAACAAAATTTTCACTCAAATGTATGACATACCCTGAATTAACCCCCTAAAAAACTTAGACTTTTAATCTCACTTAAACTTAATAACTTAAATTACCTTTTCACATTCATAATATCACTTAGTACTTTAACATCCCAACCACCCCAACAGTGGCCTCCAGAAATCGTTCCCACGGAACTTTACTGAGTCATCCGCCTTCGTTGACCTTTTAAAACCTTTCTTGTAACAAAATCCTAATTTATGTAAGGTTAGTCTTGGAGAGCTAGACATCAATCGCCATTTTTGTGGGTATTCCGTCCTCTACCATCGTCGACTTCAGACGTTAACTCGATTCTCGCCCGATGGTCAACTAATTCAATAAAGGTGCTGGGGAGCCCAGTCGGTTAAGCAATCGCTTAGCTTTCGGAACGTCCCAGGTTCGGGTCCGGGCATCGCCAAACTAGCTGCCGACCTATAAACGACCCGTGTAGCCAAAAAGTCCGACGAATAATACCCCGTGTAAGGGAGTGCACGTTAAATATCCTTCAAAGTCCTATCGCTGCGTACAATGTCGCCCTTAACGGTTGCGTTGGGTGCCTATTCAGGTGTTGGCTCGTCACTTGACTGTGGTTCTAAAATACGACGCCCGTCGCCAATAGCCCTCGTGTAGCTCTAGTGCGACAATTTTTCAAACCAATCAAACAAAATTTTGACTCAAATGTTTATTTCACTGACTAGTTTTCTTCTGTTTTTCAGGCGTGCTGGGAACGTTCGGGAATGGGCTAGTGGTGGCCATGTTCCTCCGGTTCCGAGTGTTGGTCACGCCCACCTCTTTACTACTCATCAACCTGGCGGTATCAGATCTCGGACTCATTCTGCTCGGGTTCCCGTTCTCGGCCTCTTCCAGCTTCAAAGGCAGGTAAGAGACAATGACTATCCAGCACATTCCTTTTTCTTATTTGAATTAGTACATATAAAGAGCACTTTCAAATGAGTCTTTTAATGAAAGAGGTTTGAAGAGTCTAGTCAGTCAATACCACCTAGATTAGAAGGCCGACGAACTAAATGCTTGACGTCAAATTAGTGGACCGATTCTGTGGTTTTGACCAATGATCATTCGTGACTAGATCTTGTATTTGAATACATTTTTAAGATAAGATGAATCAAGATGCGACGTCATCTTAAGATACGTCGTTATTGGTCAACAAATCGAAATTGGTCTACTAGTGTGACGTTGTGTTGCTTAGTTCTTCGGCCTTCTAATCTATGTGGTATTGAGTCAATAAGGCATTTGCATTGCATGTGAAAGGTCCCAGGTTTGGGCTTGGGCATTGCTAAAATGCCTGCCAAACTAAAAAAAAAATTCGTGTTAAGCGAGTTCGCGTTAACGAGGTGTGACTGTATAAACTAGCTTTATAAACCCGGCGTTGCACGGGTACACCCATAATGGTGATTGTTTTTAATGCAAACCTTTTTTTATACCAATTGATACCTCTACTTCTGATATGAGGGGTTGTCTTATTGTATCCAGGCCCTTTCATGAGTTAGAGAACTTTCTCATAGGCCTATGTTAAAATTGCCAAAACAGCTATGATGTAATAGTTGGTCTCGATTTGGCAATTTGCACTAATTTGCCAATCAACAAAAATGTCCACGTATGGTAAACATTCCACTAAATATTTCATACAACTCAACAAGTCTAGGGAGCTCACTCGACGGTTTAGGTGTTTGCCTTGCATGCGTAAGCTCCAAATTTCGGGTCCAGGCGTTGGCAAAATAACTACCGACTATAAACAACCTGTACAGCCAAGAAATTGCTCGCCTAATAATGCAAACGAACATAACGTACAAATAAATATAGATCTCTGCAGAAAAAGGTGATCACCTTTGAAGAAAAGGTTTTTCAATGCTATAAAATAAGTGTCTTTTTATATTAAAGGAAAAAAATATTATGTTAGATTTCCAACCAAAATAATAAGAAATCGGAATAAGCCAATGTGTATCCTTACTAAACTTGAAAGGTAGCTGATGAAGATTATTGACTGGGTTTAGCCAGCTGAAAAGCAATTTACTGTAAAGAAATGAAGTTCAAGTTACGGAACCATTTGGTTTGCTCCAGTTGATTTCTAACCACTCTACCGATTCTAACTTCCACCGTACGTTTTAACACTTTTAATTTGTACTGATTTGCATATGCTCCAACTGTATGTGTTTCTTCGTAAGAATTCCGCGTTTTTAACTCTTGAAGCTCTTTTCTATTTATAAATTTGCTATGCAGAGAAAAAAAATCGAACTTCAAAACCACTACACATTTTTCGTGATATATTAGTTGACAGGTTGGAAACATAAAGTTAACTGTTAAGTTGATAAAAAAACCTTTTTAACATTTTTATGATATGAAAAATGTTGTATTTAAAATTTTCTTTGTGAGCGCAGTGAAATTGTGATGAGCACATAACCTATAAAGTTCTTATATGTCATAATTTATATCCTTGTAGCTTTTATAACTAAGAATTTACAATATAAATATCCCTTCTGTCAGAGACCGTGAGCATTAAATAACATCCACACAAAAAATGCAAAGAGTGAAACCGTCATAATTTTTTCTATCTAAACCATATTCTCACAAGGCAATGCAAAGCAATTACGACCTCAACAATCAACTATCCAATATTTATTTTTAATGCCCGCATTATACGCTAAACTTTTAATAAAGTACATTAAAAATTAAATCAGCTACAGTCTTCTCAATATAAGAAAGTTTGTTTATGTAAAAAAACAAGGAAATAAAGATGAGGATGTTAAATCCTTAACATTCTAAAAAGAAGAGTAGTAATGAAAAAGAACGGAACGGGATCACAACTAAGAACTTTCTTCCGGCAAAAGAAGATAGAAACAAAATATAAAATAAAACAAAGTTTGAAGTCTGGATAAATAGTAACTTTTATAAGTTTCTGAAGTTCGTGAACTGGAAAGTGGACTCAAATCCAGCTAACTAAAATAGTAGAACATCTTTTCTGCTTATTTAATTTTATTACACAGAATTATTTTTTAAAGAAAATATCCGTGAAGAAATTACAATACGATGATGTTTAAATTAAATGTCCAGAGTAAAATTAATGTTTGTGATTTTGAAAAAGTAAAAAATTATTGCAATATTACATTATATGAATAGATAGGGAGGTTTAAAAGCAAAAAGTACCGGAAACTCTAAAAGAACGCTTTTAAAGAAAATATCCTACGTGAATAATTAAAGTATTCCAGAATATAATAATGAAATAAATATAACACACTGGAAAAGAATACTCAAACATCACTCCATTTTCATTACTTTTGTCGAAGCAATGACGTGAAAAATTTCTCAATAACAACTAAGTCAAATTGACGAAAGGAGTTTAGTGTTAGTCACACAGATAACGAAATGTTTCTTATTTTTTAGGGCATAAACTTTGTAAGAGATAGAAGATTTTTCTTTATTTTAATTTCTAATGACTTTGTAAGCTGACGCGGTACACGTTTGTTGTTGACTAGTACATTGATGAGATAAATGAACTTTTTAAATGCTTTAAAACACTATAAAATAGTACTTTTGATTTTGTAGCTTAAACCTCGAGATTAAAAAAAAAATTCTGTTATTGAGAACAAAAATCATAATCCAAGTATTTGTCACAAATGAAACCCTGACCCGTAGTGGGTCGAAGTCTATGAACATTTTATATCTCCGACCGCAAAAGCTCTGGTTTTCGAAGCATATGATACAGTTAAAAAGAGCATGGATTCACAGGGTTTGGTGACAGGGGTTTACAATTTTCAGCCGTCCACGGATTCGAATCCCTTAAATCGTCACTTAAGTACCACATGTGCTATCTCATTTTCTCAACTTTTCGGGAGAGCCGAAACGCGGGTTAATTCATTTTACACCGGCTGTTCGGACTTTCATGTTACATAATAATGATCTACATATATATAATATATATAGGCCGATATTGTGTAATAAGAAAGTCCGAACAGCTGGTGTTAAATGAACCAACACGTTTTTTCGGCTCTCCTGAAGAGATGAGAAAATGAGATAGCACATGTGGGAACTCAAGCGACGAAAAGCTAAAACTAGGACCTATCATTGTTAGTGAACCAGAACTTATTATATATTGTAGACTGACCAGTGAATGAACAGGTCCCAGTGAATGAACAGCTGGTAAATACATTTAAAAAGTAAGGATTAAAAATCATTCCACTGGATGGATTGGCAACACTGACTTCCACTCATCTAGTAGGAAGCTATTTGACATCTGGTTGGTTGTCCTGGTCATTAATTAAAATCCAACATGCTTATTGACTGGACATTTTTGTGTTCATCCACTGGTAAAAGTACTGTTCATTCACTTGGCTTTTGTTCCTCTTTTTATTTGGACCCCCAAAAGACCCAAAGCAATGTAATATAAAGTCACCTTTTTAGCCTACTTTTCTTTTTTTTTAATTCGAAGAATTAAAAAAAAATGAAAAAGTAGGTATTGACATGCGGTCGATGTCCGTCCGTCCGTCTGTCCGTCTGTCCGTCCGTCTGCCCGTCCGTCCGTCCGTCTGTCCGTCCGTCCGTACCCCCCTTCCAAAATCAGTTCTAGCAATCCGATCTTAAAAATTCTTTTTTTATTAGAAAGGTATAACCTCAGACACCCAACTTTCATACTTTTTGTCCGTCTGTCTGTACGATAGGACGGACATAAATCTATTATTTGTCGACGAATTTCCCATTGAATTAGCATTGAAATTCAATTTCGAGTCATTTAAATCGCTGAATTTAACTACAAATGCTACGGACAAGTGATATACGCCAAAAAATTCAGCGTATCCAAATGAGAATATATCGAAAATTTCAGAAAAGAATTCGAATTCTAAGAACTTCAATTATTTAAAAAACTTCAACATTTAATGGTCATTTAAAAAGCATAGGAAGCCATTTTATTAGAAATAAATTACCATTGCCATGGCAACAATCGCTTGAGAAACCTTAATTCTTTTTGACAATGAATTAAAATAAATTTATTTTTGCGACATCGATCAGTTTGAAATGACGTCAAATATATATTTCACTTCGAGATTCCGTATGTTGGTACGAAATGTTTTCATTCTATTTAAAAGCGAGAACTGTTACATATTTATTCTTTGAAATATAAATTTTTGCAAACGATTTAAGTAATAATTATTTAATTTTCGAAATAAAATAAATGAAATTAGCCGAATTTGTAGCAGGTAAATGTTTAATATAGAATTAATGCTGGGTTTGGCGCCTTTTTACCTGTGGAAGCGGGTTAAGTGACAGATTATGTTACAAACCTACTTGTTAATTTACATTTCCTATTTTAAGTAAATTTTGAAGTAGTTTTTTGGTTTTTGTTTTGCGAAAAATTTAATATTTATTTATAACTGAAAATAATCATGCGGACGATAAGTAATATTTATTTTATTGGCGATAAAAAGTTAATGAAAATAATTGATTGAGAAGTTGAAATTATAGCTGGATGCTGTGTTTAGTGAAATTTATTCTAATGTATATAAATTTAATGTAGAAACGGTTGTGGATTTCATTTACTGTAACGAACCTAGTTTTTTCAAGATAAGAATTTTAGTAAGTATTTAAGTAACAGGAAAGTATGCTATTTTAGTTCTTTTAGAACTTCTTGTTTTTTGTAGAATTTACATACTATAATGACAGATGTGTTCACATTTTCATAAACCCACAAGCTATATTTTCTTTAAATGTATGAATTTTCTTGAAACAAATTGTTCTTAGGCGTTCATTCACTGGTTAATCTACCCTATTTCAATTTAATTGCAGGTGGATGTACGGTGATGGCGGCTGCCAGTGGTACGCTTTCATGGGTTTCCTGTTCGGTTCAGCGCACATTGGCACCCTGGCGCTCCTGGCACTCGACAGATACCTCATCGCGTGCCGGATCAGCATCAGTAAGCGCCAGCACCACCTTCTGATGCGGTGGGCTGCACTGGTCTTGCTCAAAGGACCCGCATGTGTCCCCGGTGATTGATTCATAAAGTGGTCCCCCTTTAAAGTAAAACAGTCCCAAAAATAAATGCTGCGTTCAAATCTTTAACCGTAGGTTAGGTTAGGAATTATCGTCGCACTAGAGCTACACGAGGGCTTTTGGCGACGGGCGTCGCATTTTAGAACCACAGTCAAGTTACGAGCCAACACCTGAATAGGCACCCAACGCAACCGTTAAGGGCGACATCGTACGCAGCGTTAGGACTTTGAAGGATATTTAACGTGCACTCCCTTACACGGGGTATTATTCGTCGGACATTTTTGGCTGCACGGGCCGTTTATAGGTCGGCAGCTATTTTGGCGATGCCCGGACCCGAACCTGGGACCTTCCGCATGCTAAGCGAACGCTTAACCGACTGGGCTCCCCAGCCCCCCCTTTAACCGTAGAGAGGATAGGTTAACCAATAACCTTTGTAAACCAATAAACGACTCAAGGAGGAGGGCTCGAATACAGTACCCCGAAATAAACTTCTTAACCTTGACCCATCACTTATAGATAAATATAAAGATAGTAAGTTTTGTCTATTTTAATGCAAAATGCCCCTAATTTTATTGCAAAATATTTTCCAGTCTGGCTGAAAACTATAAAGGCTCATCTTTCTGCAAGTTTAAGTAATCGCATACTGACGTTTTAACAAAGACAGTTGGGCTACTGTGGTTTCCCCTCCTCCTCGGTTAAGGGTTAATATATATCAAGGAGAAATTTTAAGGTAAGTGGTAATTAGTGAGAAAATATTACTTGACGCCATCACCAATTACCAATTTCTGATGCAGAAGACTCAAGGAACGGTAATTCATCAAGGAAATGATCTTCTAAACCATAAGTGCGTCAAAAATATGTAAGAGCCTATATTTAAACTAGAAATGCACGGTAGGCATTTCAATCACGTGATATGCCAGCTGTTAAGGTGTCGTGTCTTAGATCCAAGGGTCCATCGTTTGATGCCTATAGAAACCAAAGACATACTTGCAAGTATCGTGGGTTATTCCGTGTGTCAGTTATCATGCGTACTGAGCATCTCGAAAATTTCTCCTATCTACAGATCAATATCCGATTTTTAATGTTGGTGAAGTGATATATGGCAGAGCAAGTATTCTTTTCTTTTTAAGAGTTATGTTTGTAGCCCATACTGGTTACACATTTACATCTGATTCCACCCTTTATGTTCCCTAGGAATTCATCACGCAGAAATATGGGCATTAAGGATAAAAAGATGACCCATTTTTTGTTTATTCTTATATAGCTAAAAACCTTAAACTTAAAATGTTTAAGTTGCGCAACCCAATAAACTATAATCTGGATAGTTGTAAGTGTTGATTGTTATAAGGAATTGGTTAGTGAGAATAAAATTTAAAAATAATCATGCCATTCGAGAATAAGATATTTGCGAGGAAATAACTGATTATCATGCGTAATAGAAATTTACTATACATTATAATATGGAATGATACTGTAACATGGGATTTAAAGGTTGGAGAAAATGTTTTCTCGATACCGGTTGTGATAATTTAAGTCAACGTTAGAAATTTTCTTAAGTAAAAATAAGTTATATTATATAATATAATTATAAAGTAATGCTTGGGGGTAAAAGAAAATATTAGATTTTCTTAAAAAATCCAATTACAGTTGTTGAAATGAAACACAATTAAGCATCGTATAAAAAATCGATATAAGATTAAACTAAAAAAAAAAGAAAATGGGATTAAACTATCAATATGGTATAACAGTGCAGTTAAGGTAGGCGAATACCCAAAATTCCCCCAAATTCTAAAATTTTTACTATTACTTTAATCTTTTCCAAATTTGGTATAGTGATTTCAAATATAATGAATAATACTATTTATGCATTTTTTTTAAATTTAAATATAATTTATTTATTTTAAACTGTTTTTCTACTAAAAAAAGAGGTTTGCGCTAACAAGTCAACCACATTGAATTTTCATCCTATAAATATTAATTATGTGTTAAATTCTTCGTTTTGAACTGATGCATGCAATGACTCTCTAGAGTTACATACAAATTACAAGAAAAGAAGTTATTAAGAAAAATGTCATAAATTAGCCACAAAAAAAGAATTTTTTTCGATTAACTTACACTTGAACATTTTTTTAAAAAAAACTTATATATTTACACCAGATGTTAGAGGTTCATGGCACAGATATATATTGAAATAGCATCTGTAAAAATTTTCAGGTAAATTAATGTAAAACTTTTTGTACTAGAACTGTTGGCGTAAACCCCTTTTTTTAGGTGAAAAACACTGTTTAAAATAAATCAATTATATTTAAATAAAAAATTGCCTAAAAAGCATTGTTCATTATATTTGAAATCACTATGCCAAATTTGGAAAAGATTAAAGTAATAGAAAAGTTTTAGAAATTTTGGGTATTCGCCTACCTTAATTTCAGTTTAACGTGATTCTAGAAACCTCTATTTAAACAAACCTATACATAGTCATACTTAGTGTGGTCCAGTTAATTTTCTAAAAAATAAATAGTTTGTCTTTATTTTTTGCGTAAATAAATGTAACGTATAAACAAACAGCCCTCGGATTTTTCTTTCATTAACTTTTTATTACGAGGAATATTCTCAGCGTAAAAAAGATTTGAAATTTTGAGATAAACTTTACACTAACTAAAATGTTTCTATGGTAAAAAAAAAATGCAAACTAATTACAAAACAATTATAATATAAAAAAATATTTTTTTAAAACTTTTATTAAACAGCAAAAAAGCAGTGCTGAGAAAACTAATGAAAAATAAATGCAATTTTATTTTCATAATGAGTAATGAGGGTTTTAATTCTCTTTTCTTGTATTTATAGGAGGAAAACTAACATATAAAAGATATTGCCAGATGTTGGCAGCTTGTTGGGGATACGCTTTCTTCTGGGCAGCCATGCCGCTGTTAGGCTGGGGCAGGTGAGAAATATTTTATTACCAATACGAGAAGAGAAAGGTTGAAACAAAGCCTAATAAAGCCGATTTTATTGTGTTTTTCTTAATAAAAATGCAGGCAAATTCTGCAATATCAAGCGAAAACAGTCAATGTTTCAAAACCATTAAATATTAAACCTAAAATACAAGCGACACTTCAAGCTTATAGCCCTGTAATTTCCCAGAAATCCAATTTCGAAAGAAACGTTTTTAGAGATAAGGAAAACCGTAAAAGTTGTAGGTGAAGAAATAATAAAAACCCTTTTTACTAATGAACTTTTTATACGCTTCTTTGGTAAATTTTTTGAAAAAGAATTTCATTGAAATTCAAGATTTTAATAAGACGTCTTCAAAGTTACGAAAGAGAGCAAAACAATTATTAACAATTATATTAACGTCTTGACCATACAGGAATAAAAAACTAAACTTATTACCATACTATCTGTAAAGTAGTAGTGCTTTATAATTTGTACATAAAATTAGCAATTCATTTTCAATGGGACTTCCAATTCAAAATGACCGTTAAATTTTGGAGCTAACTTAAATTACGACCAATTCCTTCTGATAATTTTGGTTGAGTAGAAACTTTAATAGTTAATGAAGCTACAATAACTCGAAATAATTATATTTTCATCAAAGGGCATACGTTGAAAATTAAAGTTCGATGAATATTCGAATATTGAGGAGCTGAAAAGTCAACAGTAAAATTTAGGAAACGGAATTCCAATAAGGAAAGTTCAATACGATGTTGAAATTTCTGAGAAATGTAATTTACTTGAAACAGCCAAACGTTAATTATATTTGAATTGTCGTCGCAGTTAGAATGGTAAATGGAAAACTATTTTGGTAATAATTCAAAGTACTTAGAATTAGAGTTTCAACGACAAGTTGTAGACATATGAAACTAATGAAACTAAAAGTTGGGTTGAATAAACATCTCACTAGATGCACTCGAGGGCTACTGGCGACAGGCGTCATAACTTAAGACCACTGTTAAGTGACGAGCCGATACATGAGTCGGCAGCCAACGCAACTTAATGTGTGACGACATACTCGGTGTCTTGACATTGGAGCATATTTAAATTTCACATCCTTTACACGGGGCATTATTTGTTGGACTTTTTAGCTACACAGGACATTTATAAATAGTCAGTTTTTTTGGCAATGCCCGGGACAGAACCCGGGACATATCACATTCAATTCAAGCGCCTTACCCTTTGGGCTACCCAGGTTCAATGAAACTGAAAGCAAAAGGGATGCTGGTTAAAAAGGAAAATATTTTAAATTAGTTCTTTGTGATTAAAAATACAAAATTAAGATGATAGTGTTTCATTTTTTGTAAAAATATTTTACTGGTTGGGAGTTTAACCCCTTCAGTCAAAATTATGCCTTTTGGCATCATCAATTTTCTGATCATAATTAAAAAAATAATAGTGCTGACATCTATTGAGATTAATAAAAAATAATTTCTAATAGAAAAGGTTGAAGAATCGAATTATGTGCTTTTTGATTTCATAAATGGCTACAGACTATCATAAAAAAACACTCGAAAATGTTGTCAATTTCTAATTGAAACTGAAAGGGTTAACTTATTAACGTTTTATCAAAATTAATGAAATAGTTAAATAACTTCATTTAAGTTAGTACTAAACTGTAACTAAAAACTTCACAGGAACTATTAGAACTCTAATTTTTTATTATAGTTTAAAATCATCTATTTTTCATTAACTAACAATTAACTATCCTTAAATCTAGGAAGGATACAGAGTGTAAACCTATTTCCTGACTCATTCTTTTTCAACAAGCTACATATTTTTTTAATTCCTAAATTCAATATTATTTAATTTTAACATTCAAAGCAAGGGGGACAATTTATTGATTTACTCTAATTTAGTAATATAAGAGCCATATTTCTTAGCAACCTTTTTCAGAAATATATTTTAAAAAATAAGAAAATAGTCAGTTAAAAATTTCAAGTTAAATCTCATAAAGTGAAAAAATATATATATTTTAGCCCATCGGCTTATCCTTTATGGTTTTTACAACCAAAAATTTATAATCATTTTAATTTCAAAAATCTTCTTAAATCCTTGAAATATATTTTCATTGTTTTAGATCTATTAATGCCTAAGGCATAATTTTTTTAATTTTTAACCTTCATTTGCTATGTATATTTTTTAAATTTGTTTTATATATCTGCACACTTTAGAAACAATTTAAACACATATTTATTTTAAGTAAGACTATTTCATTTCGAAGCATAGGTAATTTCAAATTTAAATTACCATAGCACAAAATGTGACATCCTAATTTTATGCATATTACAAACGCCGTCGAAACATTTAGCTGCTTAAATCCAATCCAATACAAGGAAATGAACTCTGAAATAGTTTTAAATTTTTTTAAAAATAAAGTCAATTACACAACTAACGCGAAACTAAAAGCGGAAACTTTACTTGAGTAACCATTTGATAAAGAAATGTGCCCAAGTAAAATTCGAAAATTACGGCAAATGACGTTGTTTAATAAAGTCAAATGTTTTCTCTACAATACAAACTCTTAAATAATGCGTACAAATGAAAGGTCTGGAACTATTGGGGAAGGAAAATTGTGCAAGCCAAGTATTAAAGGGGAAATGGGACCAATAGCTGGGTCTTCAAATTGGAGCATTCTCTGCTTGTTAATCCAATAGAAAAATATCTAAGCCAAGTAACTATGGCTGAATCGAATATTTATTTTATCATTTTGCTTTTTTTTTTATTTTGAATAGTTGTAAAATTATTATTTGAAAGTTGAATTGTCACCAAATTCAAAAAGTGTAATTATAGTCGTCTGAGCCAGTGTCATTTATCGTTTAAAAATACCGTTTTTAAAAATATTCAATACAGTAATTTGGATTGAATTTTTCTCCATTTGATTAACAGCCTCCGGTTTAGAGACCCGGCTACAGCCAACCGCAACCCCCTCCCCCCTTAACCCTTTCGGTATCTGTGATGCCATTTGGCATCATAATTTTTCTGATCATAATTAAAAAAATAAATAAAAGGGCTGACGTCCATTGGGATTAAAAAATATCTTCAAATAGAAAAAAGTTTGAATAATCGAATGATGCCCTTTTTGGTATCATAAATGCCTAGAGACAACCGGAAAAAAATGTCTAATGCCACATTGTCTTTGGGAGTGAAAGGGTTAAAATAAATGGTAGTAAAATGTGTTGCCTAAACGAAAGGTGTTCCTAAAATACCTTTTGAAAAGTTTGTGAAGCTTATTTTTACAATAACCTGTCAAACTATATTTTTTATATAAAAATAATTATTACTCATGGCAGTTATGTTGATATTGCAATCTGTCAAAATGTAACGTGAAAATTCACAAAATATAGGCCTGCGTTGACCGGTAGTTTATTATTTCAATATTATTGGCTTCAACTCAAAACTCAATTTATCTTATTGGGGTATTTCTGTTAGAATGTATGTTAATGTTTATTTTACCGATTTAAGTTTTTCTTGTTAAATAGCGTTTAACGTTAACTTGTAACAAAATTTAGTATAATTAAAACACAACAATGGGTCAAATTTACACATGGTACAGGGCAGACGCGTCGTAAGAAAACCTCTGAATTTACTAAAACAAAACGTCATTGACTCTTTTATTAGTTATTTGGACTATAAAAGTCACTTAACTGAACTTTTTGATTACATAAAAAGGAATATTCTGACTGCTGACAACCGGCGTATTTTCAGAAATAAGACTAACTGAAAACAAAACTTGTTCATGAATTGTAAATTTGATCTAAATATTGGATAAGATGTAAATTTGATCGAATTATAAACGAGTTTTTCTAACAATTGTATCTATATATTGGGGAATTGTATTGTTTGCTAACGTGTCCAATCGTAGCATAATCAATAATCCGTCACTTATGTTCCTACATGTGCTATCTCACTTTGCACAACGGATCAGATTTACTGTGCGGTAACCCTTGGCGAACTTTCCAAAATCGCGCCAAAAGTCCGTATTCTGGCGACTTTTGACGTCACGCCCACTATAATACGCTAATAAATAATGGTCAGATAGGGTTGTCGGAAACCGTCATTGTTGCGAAGTCAAAGAATTCGAATCATCAGTCGAAGTCAGACAGATTGCCGCAAAAAATTATTTATGGCCAAATCCGAAAAAATTGCTCCAAGGGTTACTGTGCAGTAAATTTGATCCGTTGTACAAAGTGAGATAGCACACGTAGGAACTTAAATGACGAATCATGCATTTGTCTGGAAAAAATTTCGCTAGTGATGGATACTATGATTTTAAAATTAAAGTACACGTAAGCCCCAGGGATTAAGACGTTCACCTTGCATGTGAAAGGTTCCAGGTTTGGGTGTTTGCATCGCCAAATAACTGCCGACCTATAAGAGCGTTCAGCTTAAAAGCCCCGACGTATATTACCCCGTGTAGGGAAAGTGTACGTTAAATATGCTTTAAAGTCCCAACGCTTCGCAAGATTAACGGTTGTGTTGGATCCCTATTCAGGTGTTGGCTCGTCACTTGACTGCGGTTCTGAATGATGACCAACATAGCCTAATACACACGTGTAGCTCTAGTGTGACGGTAATTCAACCTTGCCTATCCAGGAGTGCCTGAGCATGCGCAAGCTTAGGTTCTCTAATAGACTGTTTTCAGCACAAGCTGTAATTAAATACGACAGAATGAACCCTTAATGTATTTTTATGGACATTTGAAGTGTATGAATCCTGACAATATTCTTTCTCCGTTTTATAGACAATGCAGATTTTAAGAATTTTTCACTGTGAGACAATATTCAGAAAAGTGGAGTAAACGGTTAACTAGTTCAGTATAACATTTTAACACAACTTTTGGACTAGTGTGGGATTTTTTTTCAATTATTAACTAAATGTGTATAAACATAAAACTGTAATAAAAATGCATCAACTTGAATTTGAAAAGTGCTACTTTAGAAGTGTGCATTTCGAATTGAAAGGACATTTAAAAAAAAAGTATAAATCTCCTAAATGGTTGTAATTATGATAATTAACTACTTCAATATCGCCCATTGACTTGATTTTCAGATTACGACTTTTTTCTCTCGCTGGATGACATTAATGTCACCCAGTTCCTATGTTAAATTGTTCATATTGTTAAAACAACGTACTCTGCCTTCCAGGTACGGTCCTGAGCCCAGCGTGACCACCTGCACCATCGACTGGCAGCACAACGACTCGAGTTACAAGTCTTTCATCCTGGTTTACTTCGTACTAGGATTCATGGTGCCGCTGGCCATCATCGCCGTGTGCTACGCGGCCATCGCTCGGCGAGTGCGTAGGAACACGGCAGCCAAACAGCGAGGGGTGGTGCACGACCAGTGGACCAACGAGCGATCCATCACATGCGTGAGTATTAGCTTATATAGTTTAGCAAAGTTATGATATTAATTTTGTCCGTAGTGGTGTAGTCAGTAGTCAGGGCCTGATCAAGAAAAATTCAGATTATAGGCACAAAGATTATGTAGGACCCTTGCAAAAATGCTTGTGTTTGATTGTCCTCGATTTATAGTGATAATTATAAGAACTAATTTAGAATAACATACAATAGAAACAACTAATTTAGAGGAAACTCTTTTACGGAAGTCTTTGGACGAATAATAAATTGTTCTATTTCCATTGTAGAAACAAGCTTTTTAGATGATTGATGTTGTTAAGTGGCCGTGGATGATGTTTTAATACACATTTTTGTATAGTTTCTTTTGAGCAAAACTGCGTTGCAATAATGAGTTTTCGGCTAATGCCACGTTTCTCAAGCTTAGATGGACTCTTGCGTTATTGAGGTTGTGATCGGCGTTTTATTAATAGTTATCCCAACAGCGGAGAATGTAATTAACCATGAATCTACCTCAAATTTCAATTTTGAGAAACTGTATGAGCCACGAGCTTTGGACACCAGATGGGTCAGCGTGGCTTCTGTGTAATCCGACAACAGAACAGACTTGGGCAGTCTAAGCTTAACATATCGATATTCAAGGATCCCCAAAATCTGCTACAAGCGATGTGGCGTCGGCTCGCCTCTTGAATGTGGTTCTTAATTACGACACTCATCGAGCGCCAATAGCCCTCTTGTAGCTCAAGTGTGTCAATATTTAAAGGCGATCGGCGTTCTCACGCTATGCTATAACAAATATATGTTATAAAAGATATATTGACTTCTATAATAGTTAAATGTTAAATAAAATCTCATTCACGACTATTTTAGTAAGGAAAATATGGAAATGACATTGTAGTCGATGGCTTTGGGTGGATAATCGGATAAAGGCTGGTTTCCCTTGCACTTCTGTCTGTCTGGGTTGGTTCCTAGGTTTCTGATACAAAAACTATTATTTTGACAAATTACTCCTCTTTTCCAGATGTCGCTCGTCCTCATCTTGGCGTTCATCGTGGCCTGGACTCCCTACGCTGTCCTCTGCCTGTGGACCATCTTCGACAGCCCCCTCACGGTGCCGCCCTTCCTAACCCTCATTCCGCCCCTGTTCGCCAAGGCTTCGACCGTCTTCAACCCCGTCATCTATTTCATGTCAAACCCGAAACTTCGGGCAGGAATTCTGGCCACCCTGTGCTGCTGTAAAGAAGCAGACATCGAGGCCATCGAGCTGCCGGATTCACCAGAAAGGGTCCCGGCCAACACGGAACCCTCTTAGAACAAAGGATCCAATGTTAGAGTTGAGGAGTATTCTTCCAAAGCTGTTGCTATTAATGATTTTATCGTCTGCTTTTTTGTTGTTGATTAGTTTTGTTTATGGTTTCTTTTAGAATGTTCTTTGATTGATGATTTTATTGCAAGTATTGTGGTCGATAATTTAGTGACTTTAAGTTTTGCTGAAAATTACTTAATCCTTTTTTTTTGTTACATAATTTTACATTTTATTTTAAATGCAAATGTTTGTATATGAAAGGTAATCTTAAAGAGTCAAGAATAATAAAAAAAATGCAATTCTAATTGTTCACATGTATCCATGAAACTACACATTCCAATTGTGTGTACATCTTTCATTTAAACAAAAATTAATTCAAAAGTTGTAAGTGTAGTCGAATTGGGTACAAAAATTTTATACCTGTTAAAAAAATGTTTCCATTTTTCAGTTAGCAAATCAAGATAAATATTTTTCTATGATATTGAAGCTATCATGTCATTTTATTTCGTTTGTGTCATATTCTACATCAAATACAATCCATATAGTGTCAGGAAATATTTGAATTTATTGTTTTTGGTTTAGAAGAAATCCTACAAATACAACTAATTAGGTTTAGAAAGTACTTAACTAATTTTTTATGATCATTCTAATCAACTTTTAATAATAATTTCTCTAGCAAAAACCGAAAAATGTATATAAAAAATACACTAATTTTTTAAAAAAATATATTTAAAATATTTTAAAGGTTATAAAGCATTAAACTTATGAGGATTACAAACGCATAAACCAGTCACCTGAATGAATGGTTTTCCAGCAACACACATGATTTTTAAAAATTTGTATATATATATAAATTGTTTGAATTAACTAATTTTTTTTTTCAAGAAGTAAGGAGTCTACTATGTAAATAACGTTTTATCAAATTAAAATAAGTCATTAAAATTTTAAACACACGCAGTGAAAACAAGTTTACACTTCATAGAATTTGCTTGTCCCTCCCCCAGAGGGTAAAATTTAATTATAATTTAATCAAAAGTAAAGGTTAAATTTATCATAAGTACACATATCAAATTATGTAATTGGTAAATTACACATATCATTTCATACAAATTAAGTAAATATTAATTATATTAACAGACAATCAATATCTTATATAGATATTTGAAATATATTATATTTTTTAAGTAAAATTAATGAAGACGTTTTCTTTTTATGTATATAAGAAAATTTTATGTCTAATATATTTAGAGATGCAACATCGGTTTTCAATTAAGTAGTACTGAATTGATTCACTTATGTATTTCTTTAAATATTAATTTTATTTTGGCGTTAAAACAGATATAAGTCATGGTTTTTGTTATTGTAAATTGGTTCCTAAATATATCTTGTTTAATTTAAATTAGGTTTTGGTAAGTGTTTTTAATTTTTTATATTTTCTTTAAAAAAATATTATTAATAATTACTGTTATCAATGGTTATTCATCCATTTTTCTTTCAATAAATTTTTTAATTAAATTATAGCGTTTAATAATTTATGATAAATTTATGGTGCCAAAACATATACTACAACGTGTAATATGATGGTGCCAAATGTAAATTTTTATATGATAATAGTTAAGAAAACACAAGTAAAACTACTTAAAAAATATCAAGTTAAATCAAGTTTTAAATTGTCGCTCAAGATTGCAAATATAAATTACGTACAAGAGCTTAGAAAAAAGTCTATAAAAAATACATTAAAAATATAATTATTGAAAAAAGTATATATTTATTGTTTTTCTCTTTGGTATAACTAACCTTGTAAAATAAAATTTTAATACCATTTAATTTTGAACCACGTTAAATCTCATGCATTTAAAAACGAGAGAATCAAACAGTCTCAAGCTATATTTAACAATTAAGTACATTTGTAGAAGAAGCTGTCATTTAAAGCTGCTTTCACGCAAAATTCATGCATCTAAAAACGTCCAACACAGTATTAAGCTCTATTCAATGTAAAAATTAGCTTATTTTTCAGAGAAAATTCAAAATCTTTGCTTATTGTTTAATCAATTTGTTTGACTTATAGTGATTAAATATTTCATATTGCACTAAATAAATTGTATATGAAAAAACGTTTCGTGTATATCAACAAATTTCGTACCTACACTTTAAAAAAAAAAAGAGTGAAATCCACTCCAGTAGGAGAAGTGCATTTTTGACACTGGAAAGGACTAAAGGAATGAATATTAACTCAGACTGACTTAAAATCACTCGTTTGGAGTGATCCTGTCGGAGGTTTAACACACAAAGGATCCACTCCTACAGAAGAAGTGCATTTTCTAGACTGGAGGAGTGAAAATTAACTCGGACTGAGTTAAAATCGCTAGTTTGTTTTAAGAGTGCAAATACAATAATGAAACTTCCACCTTCATAAAAAGAATTTTTTTTATATATACATCTAGAAAACAGAAGACAATCCAAAACATCTCCAAAGGATATGATTAGCATTAAGACAACAATATTTACGAATAGATGTGTAAATGAAGTTGTTCGAATCAAATTATACTTTTTTTTGTCCTCAGGGTATTATAATTGAAGAATACAGGGGAAGAACCACTTGATTTATTAGGAGTCGTTCCGTAATTGTGTCTGCTTGGCGGACATTGGCGGCAGAAAACCGGATTCTCTCTTATTCGATTAGTCCAAGCGTGCATCGCGTGAATATCGTAGGTAAAAAAGTCGTGGTTTAGGACTTCTAAATAAACAGAAATTTTAAGATTCGTAAATTAATTGCTTTTGAAAAATGCACGATTTTTAGTAAATCGTACTTTATTTTTAAAGCTAATGATGAACACAGTCTTTACTTTTGAATAAAACGCAGAACTGAATTTCAGGGTTGCAGTGAGAGAAGCACAAGAAAGTGATAAAGAAACTGGTTTCCTTACACCAGTTTAGGCGATTACTCTCTATCATCGGCGATTACTCTCTATCATCGCCAAAGAGGCTGATGAGGAAAGTTTTCTACGAAATTATGGTACAGCTGTGGAAATAAAAAAGTACCCACTTGAGGTTATTTCATCCGTTAGTCACCTTATAGAATCGGACCTTTTTGAGATTGTGTGCAATTAACAATCTGAGTTAATTGCACGATACAAAATTTGCATAAGGGGCCGTCTTCATATTAAAAATATTACGATCTTTGAAATTTCCAATAGCAACACCCAATTTTAATAACTTAGAAATGTTAAGCACTCTTGAAAACCCTTAAATCTAAGTTTTTGTTACATTTGGATGAATATTTGACGAGTTATTCAATCGAATCACTTGTGGACCTTTTGGGGACCAACTCTAAAATGACAAGCAAGCATGCATGCAAAGCCGTCTTTATTTATCAATTACACACGTAATCGTATACACAGTCCCCTACAGGGTAATTATAAAGTATTTTGTGATTTACTCAGCAAATTATGAATAAAATTTTTTAAAATTTGGGATTTAACTTAAACTTCTTGTCTTAAATGTATTTCTTTAAAAAAATTATGGGGTTTCTATTCATATTTTTAAAAAAAAATTAATATAATAATTATTTAAAAATATAAAAAATGTTTTAAATACCCCAATATAGAATGTATTTTTTTGGGTTATTTTAATTTCTTTTCAGTAAAAAATTCGTTACATTATCTTAATCATTTATAGATCGGGATAGTTTTTTATGTGCAACTCATTTAACATTACGGGACCTAAACTTTGCACGTCTCTAACTCCTCTAATAATGCTTAAAAACTAACAAAATTTGGCATTTCGCATTAACATAGGTCAGAGATTTGAAATATGGATTCAAAAAGGGGTGTTGCTATTGGAAATTTTAAAGTTAGTAACATTTTTAATTTGAAGATGGCCCCTTATGCAAATTTTGTGTCATGCAATTAACTCAGAATGTTAATTGTTCACAATGTCAAAAAGGTCCGATTCTTTAGGATGAATAACGGAGGAAATAACCTCAAGTGGGTACTTTTTTATTTCCACAGCTGTACCCGATCGCCTTTTTTCAGCAAAAATGCGACTACATATAAAACATTTGGTTTTTGGCTTTTAATATAAAATAAATGATTAGCTTTCTAAATCTGCTTCATTGAAGTTTCTAGTTTTTAACAGAATCGATGTTATAGCACTTGAAAGCTTTTTTTTTTTTTGCTTGTTTTTGCATTTTTTTTTCAAAACGCATTAAGTATTACGCAAAACATAAGAACTGAAGTTCTTTATTGTCAATTGTTTCCAAATTTTTGCAGTTGTTTTGTAACAGTATGAAGAAGGTTTTGAACTAGAATCGTGAGAAACTATTAAGAATTGGATATTTTAGAACTATTTATGATTTTTACTCTCTTGTTTCGATGTGTTTTCAATATATTGCTACAATCTTTTGCCAAGAGAAAAAAATTTGGAAACTGCTATCTTAAAGGTTTTAGTTCATGACCTCTATTAATGTTGGTTAAGCACGTTTAAATTTAAACAATGAAAAAAAATTAAAAAAGATATCATGTTTTGCGTAAGCGTGATTTTTGAAGAATATTTTACTATAATTTTCCACAAATATACTGAAAAAAATTTGCTTTTTTTATGATTTACTTTCTTAAAATTACTTTTATATTCATAACTAATAATAAAATCCCTCAACGTCATGGTTGGAATACAATTTTCAGAAACTTGCTGTCAAAGGTGATCGGCCACCTTAACACGTTGGATGCCACTGACTCCTTAAGGAGTCGCGTGGTTCCGATTCACCGATAACAGCACATTCTGATGAAATTCATAGTAACATTCTGCCAACCGTTCTTACGATTTCTAGTTCGTTTGTAGCTTTTGCAACCGATCCTTCTGTGCTTGGAATAATACTTGGTGATTTGAAAGAGGGCATTCTATTTAAAATTACGAGGAAATTAAATCCTTCTTCTCAAGTGTAGGGCGACCAGACACATGACATACCACATTTCGTACAGTGATTCAGTTTGTTATTCAACAATCTAGCTATAAAAAAAATTGCAAATAGTCTGTTTTATTTATTTATTTTATTTTTTTCAAACAAAAATTACCAAAAAATAAGAATTAGGAAAATTTAATGATTATTTCTTAGTCGAAAAGTTAATCACTGCATGAAGCAAATCTGGTAATTGGTTTTCAATTCAATTATTAGTGACAGATGATGAGTTATCCGGTTGGAAAAGGCCAGGAAATTTCCTTGTATTTTTACGACTAGGTAGCTATCGTGTAGCCTTAGTTAGTGATGTAAATTCAACCTAACCTTGCTATTTTACGATCTCGAACTAAGATTTGTACTTGTTCAAAAGTTAACTGTTAGTTTATTTCCATTGTAACGAACAGGTTTAAAAAAACAGGATGTTTTTTCTATTCATCAGCCTCTATCGATGAAGACTCTATCGATGATTTAGTGGCAGCGAATGTGTTAAGCGGTTTTTCCCCCTGTACTCTTCAATTGCAAACTGCCTGAAAATGCTATATGTTTAATTAATGAAAAAAAATATAACCATTCTTCGGATTTATACACGTAATAACCCAATAGACAGTAAGTGATTTTTCTGTAATACAGCTACATCATAGTTCTTCAATTTATACAACAAATTGTAAGTTCTAAGATAGTATTATTTTGTGCTTATATTCAAATGCTTATATTATTCTAGTTGCGATTGAATGTATTGAGTAAGAGGATATTGTATCAGAAGTGTAAATTATGTGACATATGTGTCCAATTGTAATGAGACCATAAACACGTGGCTTAAAATAAAAAAAAATCAATGATATAGTGAGGAACAAAGTCATAAAATGGAGTTCCGAAAATGTTAAAGAATTTAGAATATATTCCGAAAGAGTCAGTTGATTTCTTGTATGGATTCATATAAGAAAAACTATGAATCAAAAGATTTCCATAGCCCTTTTGCTTCAGTATTCCATTGATTTTTTTAACAAAAGGAATATCATGGTCTTATAAATGGTACTTTAAAACTACATAAATTCTTACTATAGTAAAACCGACATTAAGTTTGCAGTATACAAATGTTCTACGAGAAAAAGGGTAAATAGTTCTCATTTTTGAGTGCGAGAATCGAATAAAAAAAGGTGTTTCACATTCAATAAACAATTTTATTTGTTATTTCAAGACATAAATTTATTATTTTTTTAGTTTTGCTTCAGTTCGAGTGTTTTAATTATTTTTTTTCCTTCGATTTTGACGTAACAGGGCGCACGAATATCAGGATCGAAGGAGCAGCCAATAGGAGCAGACGAAATTTCGGCGCCATCAGCGTTGTCTACGCAGATTCCTCCGCCTAGTACCTTTCTCTGCTGCAAACTTAAGCTCGGTTATGGTGTAGTATATTATATATTACAACCATATTAAATCGGAACAAATTACAAGCACAAAGTAAAATAGTTATAAATGAGCTTTTTTGTCAGCCTGCCAAAAATGTTTCGGTTTTAAAATTGTGTATCAATACCTGCCAAAAATATTTTTATATTTGCATAAAATTTAAGTTCCAGAGCTTGTGTAAATTTTAATTAGTTTAAAAAAAACTGTCCATTTTGAATATACGTCATTGATTTTAAACAATTTTGTAATATTTAAAATTATAGTATGTGTTAGAATTTTTTAACTCATACTTGTAAAGAATCAAATGCATATTTATGATATTTAAACTATTGTTTCAGTTTATAGTTTTGTCAATAAAATAAAAACTAGTCCTACTTTGCTAGAAACCAATGTTTCAAAATAAAATGATTGTAGATTTTTTTTTTTTGAATTAGTAACAAATGAAACTAAATACTAATCATGTAAATTTAAAACATACATTTACTTAAATTAAGTTTTAAAACATAAAAATTTTGATATATAATCCATTATAAATGGATGCAAGAACTGCATGTACTTGAAACCATGTGTTGTGTATTATTCATAAAGTTAAATTCAGGATTTTATTTGAGTAGTATAATAGAAATTTACTGTACGGTAACCATTGACGAACTTTCCGAAATCGCGCCAAAATTCCGTATTCTGGCGACTTTCCAGAACAGAAACCCAACCAAAATGAGCAAATACCGGTCAAATAGGGTTGCCGGAAAACGTCATCGTTGCGAAGTCAAGGAATCGAATCATTTAAGTCAGACAGGTTGCCACAAAAAATTATTTATCGCCAAATCAAAAAACGGCGCCAATGGTTACCGCACACTAAATCTGATCCGAGTAGTAGCAGTATCTGTTGTTAGGGTTATCAGTCATGATTGAATGCTAAATTGTTTAATATTAATGAGTATTAAATATTAATTGCCAAAATAACAATTTAGCCAAAAAGTTAGTTTTAAATGTCTTGCAAAATACTAAATGAAAAAAGAGAAAATTGTCTCCAGCTAAAAGAAATGACTGTAAACTCTAATTACAGAACAAAAACCCAATGTACATGAAAGGTGATCTAATCTGAATGTTCAGTTAACATTTAGCATCAAGAATGTAATTTTCATAAATAAAGTGCAGTGCTTTGATTGTGACTAAATGTTATATTTAATAAAATATGTATAATTCAATACCACTAATATTTATCTGAATGATTGTATGTGAACTGATTAAAATATATTTGTGTGTGATAATTGTTCATCAAAAAGTTATGTGGGGTTGGTGGTGGTTTCTGAATGAAATAAAGCTTTTAAATATAAGTGATGGAATCATTCATTGTAAATACACGATAGATTAAAAATGTAAACAATATTTGGTTTGTGGAAGCAAAAAAATATTGCTTAACTTCTTATAGCATTGTAGAAGGAAATTGTCAAGAACTGATAATACTTTAAAATAATAATTTTACACTTTATAATTTTTAAAACAAAGCCATTTATGGCCCATTTAATATCGAAATAAAAGAAAGCTAATATATTGCTGACACTCTGAGTTGTCTGTCACCCAATGCAAATTTTAAAGAATAATGGGGATACAGTTTATTATCGAAGTTCACTCTAACACTTTCACTAAAAATTTGGTTGATCTTTTGAATTTTGTTGATTTACCAATAAGGCAGGGATTCCACCAAGGAACAGAGGTAAAAATGAAAATAGTGACCATTTGAAATAAATGATTGAATTAGTGACTAAAAAGAACTCAAATGGCATAATATTGAATATACAGGGTTGTTATAAAATAACGCTCGCTATTCGGAGAGGTCTGTAGCTTGAATGAATAATCCAAATGCAACAAACATCGAGACACTTACTAATCAAGAAGGGGGGGAAAAGAATGGAATCATAAAAAATAAACTCGTCTCTTGACCAAAATTCTAAATTACGAGGCATAATTGGATGAGTTGGCCACAATTGGCGATGCCTCGTAATTTAGAGCTCTGGTCAAGATACAAGTTTCTTTTGATGGAATCATTAAAAGAAACTCGGCTCTTGACCACTGTTCTAAATTACGAGGCGTAATTAGCTGTGTTGACCGTTATTGGCCATAATTGGCTACGCCTCGTAATTTAGAATCCTGGTCAAGAGACGAGTTTCTTTTTTATGATTCTTTTATCATAAAAAATCTTTCTAAATGATCATCTTTTTTTATGATTCCATTATCATTAAAAATATTTCTAAATATTCATCTTTTTTATGATTCCATTTTCCATTATTTTCCCCCCTTCTTGATTAGTAAGTGTCTCAATGTTTGTTGCATTCAGATTATTTATTCCCAGCTACAGACCACTCCAAATAGCAAGCGTTATTTTATAACCACCCTGTGTACGTTAATATAAAAATTATAGAACTATTTTTATTGACTGGACTCACTAAATTCAATTTATGTTAAATCCAATTTATGTTTATTAACTACTGGTACTAGAGCATTACAATTGCCACCTAAAATCTTTCTAAAAGTCATATGACGAATGTAAATAGCTAGGTAGTTCTTTTTATTTGGAAATTCTGACTTTTTTTTTGTTAATCGATCAGACAACATAAGAACTGGTATGGTATGGTATGGTATGGTATGATACATATATATTCCAGCTTGTGTGCTTGTTCGGAGAACCGCTTATAAGCTTTCGTCAAGTGGGACAGACACAGAAAGATATTTTACAGTCACAAAGAAATGAATAACACATAGACAAATAACAACATTTATTGACTGTCAGAAACATCCATGCCTGACCGGGATTCGAACCCGACCTCAGCAGCTCCAAAGGCTAGTACACTAACCATTCAGCCACCGAGGCGGCCCATAAGAACTATAGACCGAGAGCCAAGGGCTCCCAGAGCGGATGAAATGCATCGGATTAGGTTCAGTTTTCATTTTCATTTAGTGTATGCATACCCGCTAGGGAGTGGACCGACGTCCAATTTACAGGTATCGAGTGCAAAAAGTAATTAAATTACAAATTAACTTAAGTCATTTTCTCAAGGCAGATTTTTATGTACATGGTTTCAAACAAAGCAATGTATATTACATTTTATTATCTTTTTTTGCATTAGGCTTTTATTGAAAACTAGCTGACCCGGCGAACTTTTGTTCCGCCTTAGAGGCAATAAATGAGCAAACTTTTGATTTTATCAAGGTCAATTTTTTATTTGGATAATAAATGTAATTTAAAAAAAAAGGAATCGAGTATCGTCGAGTATGGAATTTGAGTATCGTCGCGTAAATCACATTGTTCATCAGTTTCCTTGCCACCAAACGCTTCCGTTAAGACTTTCAGACCCAGTCGGCAAAGACTTTCGACTTGCTTGCCGTAGGTCCCAGGTTCAGGTCCGGGCATCGCCAAAATAACTGCCGACCTATAAACGGCTCTTACAGCCAAAATAATGTCCGACTAATAATATCCCTTCTAGAGAAAGAGTACTTTAAATATCCAAAAAAAATTCCCTACGCTGCCTATGATGTCCCCCTTAAAAGTTGCATTAGGTACAGCTGTGGAAATAAAAAAGTACCCACTTGAGGTTATTTCATCCGTTAGTCACCCCATAGAATCGGACCTTTTTGAGATTGTGTACAATTAACATTCCGAGTTAATTGCACGATACAAAATTTGCATAAGGGACCGTCTTTATATTAAAAATATTACGATCTTTGAAATTTCCAATAGCAACACCCAATTTTAATAACTTAGAAATGTTAAGCACTCTTGAAAACCCTTAAGGGGTCTAAGGAGTCTTAAAAATGTTCAAAGAAGGAACTACAAAGTATAGTTTGATCTCTCATGTAATTTTTTAACTACTCAATATCCAAGTATAATTTTTTTATATGTAATTCTACAAGATTTATTTATTATAAAACAAGTTTTTAAATTTATGAAACTTTAGCCAAAACTAAAATAAATGATATTAAACATGAAGCTATTTGAGCACATTGTGATTAGGCTTGCGCGGCAAATTGTGAGGTCAAAATTGAAGAAATGACCAAGAAAATGACTTTATATTGTACAAATATGTACAAACTAGGACTTATACCTAAAATCTCAGCTCAATTTTAATTAGAAAATATTTGAAGAACTTTTTTCGAAAAAAATTAATAAAAATTTTAAAATTTTGATTTTAAATTTTTTTAAAAATTATTTCTAATTAAAATTGAGCTGAGAATTTAGGAAAAGTCTTTGTTTGTACATATTTCTACAATATAAAGTCATTTTCTTGGTCATTTTTTCAATTTTGACCTCACAATTTGCCGCGCAAGCCTAATCACAATGTGCTCAAATAGCTTCATGTTTAATATCATTTATTTTAGTTTTGGCTAAAGTTTCATAAATTTTAAAACTTGTTTTATAATAAATAAATTCTGTAGAATTACATATAAAAAAATTATACTCATTTATTGAGTAGTTAAAAAATGACATGAAAGATCAAACTATGCTTTGTAGTATCTTTTTTGCACATTTTTAAGACTCCTGTGACCCCTTAAGCCATCTTAACATCAGAAAACAAAACAGACATTCATCCTCTTGTATGGCTGGAAAAGTTTTATTATTTAAATTTATTATTATCATTTCTTACCATTTGTAAACATCAATTAAATTTAATTTGAAAACTTGATTAAAATCTAGTTGAGGAAATCTGATCCACCATAAAAAAAAAAGATTTAAAATCAGTAATAGAATAAAACACTGATATTCAAATATCAATCAAGCAAATTAAACCAACGCGCTCTTTTTTTCTTCAGTTAATTTTTGTTCACGCTGAACGCGCCGAAATTTATTTTAAATTGAAATAAAAGTATCAATAAAAATCTTACAATGCTATTCCTATGGCTCACGTTTTGCACTGTTACACCCGTTTGGGTTCGAATTTCGAAATAAAAAGTGTTCTATAGCCTATTCCTGGTTCTAAGCTACCTCCCCACCAATTTTCAGCTAAATCAGTTCAGCAGTTCTTGAGTTATAAATAGTCGAACTAACACGGTCTTCTTTTATATTCTATGTATGCGACTCGCCATTAATGAGAGCATTGACTCAATTCTCTCCTTCCCTGGCTCATCTCCTGTCTGGATTCTGTCTGACAGCCAAAGCTCCATCCATTACCTTTCCAACTGGCTAAAGGTGCGAGATAGTACTGGTATGGCAATTATTAGCAAACTCAAACATCTTTCATCATTAAGAGAGGTTCATTTTCAATGGATCCCTTCTCACGTAGACATTTTTGGCAACGAGACGGCAGACTTACTGGCTAAAGAGGGTTGCAAAGAACCGCTCTACACCTCTGATTTGTTGACCCACTCCGAGTTATTTTCGAGGGCTATGAGTCTTCATAATGCCTCTTGGAAAATTCCTCCAGTGCACCACTGGTACCAAGGTAAGCGACCCGGAGAGGCTTTATCCCTAAAGTGCTGCAGAAGCGACCAGACGGCCATTACGAGAATTAAAAGTGGACACATTAGATCTCTGTGTTACACGAATGGGAAGAAGACCTTTCCTATCTGCCCGAAGTGTTCCAACAAACAGGCGGCACCCGACCACATCCTGGACTGTCTGGGACTTTCCAGACACGATTTGTATGAAAATCCAGTCATGGTCCTAGACTTTTTACGAGTGACAAACATTATAGACCTAGTTTAGCTCTGCTAAACCAAGGAGATAAGCAACAACAACAACAACATGTATGCGACACACATATACTGGATATACACTTCATATATTGTACTTTTATACCAAGGTTAAAAACCTATGGCAACTCTTTTTTTTTATTACAATCCATTTTGAACATTTCCAAATAATATTCAAATTAAAAGCCAATTAATCTTGAATAAAATATCCATAACTAGGAAGGAGACACAGTTGTAAATACACTTCAGGTGTTGTAGTTTTAGACCCATGTTACAAATCCATGGCTTCATAATTACTTTTTTATTCCAGTCAATTTTATAGTCTATTTTGATCATTACTAAAAATTTTAAAAGATTTTTTTTATCATGCTGCCATCTATGATCTAAAATGTAAAGCTTCAAACTGAAGTATAGTTGGAATGCACACAGTTATGAATTGGAGATATAGAAACGACTGCCATAAATTTGTAACCTAGGTCTAAAACTATAACATTTGAAGTGTATTTACAACTGAAACCACCTTTGCTTCTACAGTTATTGGCTTTTGAATTTGAATCTTTGTGAAAATGTTCAAAATGGACTGTAATTAAAAAAAGCAAGAGAGTTGCCATAGGTTTTTAACCTGGGTCTAAAACTTCAATATTTTAAGTGTAGTTACAACTGTGTCTCCAAGTTATTGACTGTTGCCCTCTCGAGTAATTGACCTTTGAATATTATTTTTTTTTTAATGTTCAGCTTGAGACCCTGTAACTACCAAAGTAAAGCGAGACCCATTATGTTTTATATCCTTCTATACCATTTCTAGCCAGAATGTAAGCTTCAAAAAGACTCTCTTCCTCACTGGGTTTTCTATGAAAAGGGGGGAACATCGCTTATCTATTCCTAGCGCGCTTGAGGTTTACAATCAAAACAGTTAGCATTTCTCCATGTAGGGTGAGGTGAAAAAACGAAACAGCTATAAATCACCCCATTCCAAGAAAACCGCACTCATGGAAGGAAGAGGAAATGCTTTCCAAGCTTACATACTAAATAGACCTACCATAAGTTAAGTACTACCCTAGTGTGTGCAACTAATCCAATAGTTATATTTGTGGGTCACTTATGGCTTAAGCAGATATTAGGCAGGAAAAATAACGAAATTAACAAAAATGACCTTTTTCAAAGGACCCAGTTCTTCAAAGCCATGAGTGATTCACCAAACTAATTATGCTGATTTGTACCTAGTAGTATCCATATTTCAAAAAAAAAAAAAAAAAATCATGGAACACTCATGGCTTTAGAAGTAGAAGGGTGAAATAATGTACACCACTGGTCCACTACCTCGAAATTTGACCTCTCAAGGTCAAACAAGTAGGATTTAAGAAAAAATTAAATTCACTTTTTCTTATAGTACTACATACTAACATATCCTGAAAGTTTAAAAAAAATCGAAGACACTGTCATGCATACATTCAATTTGGCCCAGTTTTAAAAAAATGGATCCCTTCAGAAACTATTACCATTTGTTTGAATAAAGTGATCCTCCCCCAACATTGTTTCCTACATTATTTAAAACAGATTTTTAAATTTCCTATTGATCTAAAATGTATAGGGCAGAATTACGCAAAGATTAAAGCCATTTTGCAATAAATAATAAAGAAGAAAAAATTTTTTATGGAAAACCAGTTTAATTATATCAATTACACAAAAATATTAGCTACAAAATCTAAACACAAGATGGACAAAAGTTTAGGGCAATTATGTTTGCAAAAAAATTTATGTGTCAGACATATTAAACAATACAAGAATAAAAAAATATGTAGTACAAATTGGAATATAAAAAATCACACTAAACACAGAGGAAGGTTTCAGACACAGTAAGCATAAAACATATTGTCATTATGCCAATGCATGTTTTATGTTCATTTATTAAATATAAGCTTCAATAATTGACTAGCAAATTAATGCTTGCCCCAACTAGCTACTGAGCTGAAAATTTTAACTATAAAAATCATTGGTGATTTACAAGAATGTGAATTTGAAAACTATTTACAATTATATATAGAATAACTATTTACAAGATTAAATATTTAGCATTATTCAAAAGGATGCATTTGTAAAACAATTTTGCTGCTAAAATATTTTTTTCTCAATTTTGCATTTTCTAAAAGAATAATTAAAGCAGACATTGACAAACTTAAAAAAAAATGAAACACATAGTACTTTAAGACAAAAGCAGGAATAAGATATAAGAAACATAAAATATATAAAAATTGCCATTAAACATTAGCTTCTTTTGAAAAACCAAGACTATTTCTTAGTTTTCCACACAGTATTTTATATTACAAAATTCCTCATAACAAAATACAAAGCAGAAATTTTGTATAACTTTACCAAAGACCGTTTACATATTTTATATTTATAATGTACTAAGTAGATTTACGTTAACAAACTATAGACAACCAACAAAAATATTTAAGGGAGAATGAACCCGATTGACGACAGTCTCCAAACCAAAGATGTGTCAATCCAATAGAAAAATCATTTTTTAAAGCAAGATTTCTGTGTATTAAATATTTTGTATTCTTAAATATTTTTACAAAACGCTTTTTTGTATGATAAATGTAGCTGACTTACGGTGTGGATACCCCCGGTTTTTTAAACTGGTACAACTATTTTGAGCGTAAAATTATTTTTTGCAAAAAAAAATAATAATAATAATATTCGGACCAATTACAGAAAAAGAGAATTATAGAGACCTGAAAGTCAGCTATACTTATCGTATAAAAAAACTATTGGTAAAAATATTTAATACAGAAGGAGAATTGTGGTTTATATTTTATTTTTTCAATTGGATTAACACAAAGGCACTTTGGTTTAGACACCAGCAGTCATTTGAAGGCTTAGTGGAAGAATGTGCTTAGTGACATAAAGGTGAAAACGAGAAAATGAGCTTCGAAGTTTTTCATCGGCACTCAGATACGTTAAAAATTTTACTTGCAAAGTGTAAAAAATATATCAAACTTAAAGATGATGAGAAAGGGTAAACTTGTTTTCATTAAAGAAGTTAATGATATGTTAGTTGCACAAAAATCTAATTTTTTTAGAAAATGTCACTTAGCACGTTCTTCCATTAAGATCTTCACTTGGGCTCATTCGCCCTTAAAAGTTTGAAACTTCAAAGATATGCAGAAATAGATATATGCACTAGTTTATGGAAATTTGAAATCAATCAGTAAAAACAGTTAAGTAAGTTTATTTCATCTGCTGGCTATCATAATGAAATGCACAACTGAGAAATATAGCATAAACAGGAAGGTAGTGACCCACTTTTAGAGGTGGCGAACAGCGAAGACATATTCAGTAGGAAACCAGTTCGTCTTGTTTGTATTTGACTCATCTTTCCACTGTACTAAACAGGGCACTAGAATACTGTGCCACTTTGTAAGGAAAGCCATTTGGGATTGGTACAGTATTTCTTAAGCAAGTGGAAAAACTTTATACTACTTAAAAGCCTATTAAAATGTTGCGTTTCCCTTATAAAAAATAATCAACTAAAAATTTATCATGGATGTTAACATAACCTTTTCACCAAGATGCAATAAAATAAAATGGAGCTTACATTACAAACATGCTCATAGCAATATAATACATTGGACCAACTGTAATTAAAAAATTTCAAACTATGTACAGTTCCATATTTTTACAAATTTTATTTATTCTGGATGTGATAGACATAAAAATGTTTATATTTTTAAAATACATAAAACTACTACAGCATTATATTTCACAGGCAATATTTTTCAATTTGTCAGCTAGTTTAACTATTGTTCATTTGGGTTAAAGTTATTAGTTATATTGTTCATTTTAGCTTCCACACTACGTTTATAACGTAAAAAGTGGAAGGCTTTATAATCGTGCAGTCCGTCCGTCTTTCACAGAACAAACCAAAAGTCTCACAAACAACTGAGATACGTCATTTTGAAGCAAAAAATCAGTTTAAGCTACATTCCAAATATCATTAAAAAATTAATTAGTTTTAAGTTTATTTAAAATTTAAACAACTAAAAATTTAATCTACCTTAAAATAACATGCAAATTCCATTTTTGTTCAATATTTTCACTGTTGCCATGACATCAAACTAACGAGAAACTTTATTTTAAATAAAATTCTTGAAAATTATATTTTTGTGTAATAATTCAATTTGGATTGTTGTAATAGCACAATAAAGTTATTTTAAAGGCTCATTGTATATGAATGAAGAATGACGTATAAAAAATTCTAAATTTGCATAAAAAATATGCAAAGTTTCGCTTTCATTTTTAATGCAACATTAACCCTTTCAGTCCCAGTGATGCCATTTGGCATCATCACTTTCAATATTTTTTTCAAATTTTTTATGTCCCGTTACGACATCCAAACACACATCTTTCGATTCTACACACTTTGCTCTATCAGACAATATTTTACTTTAATCTCAATATAAGTCAGAACTACTATTTTTTTTATTTTGAAAATAGTCAACAAGCGTTTCTCTTGAATTTTGATCAGTTCACTTCAGTTCCACATATTTAAAACACAATTTAAACTATTTCGGTTAAAATAATTACTAAATTTTTTTTAATAATATGGTCAGATACCTTAAAATATATAACTCGAAGTGTTTTTAGGGAACAAATAATTTTTTATTTTGTTGTTTTCCACAATTAAAAAATTTTGGCATTGATTCAAAAACCATATAAAAAATTTAAATGAATTTTTTTTTCTTGCGGAATTCGTATATTTGACCTAAAATAAGCTTATTTTGTGAATATCAGATGTTTCTGTAGTGTAGTATTTTTTTGGGACTGAAAGGGTTAACTAATTTATTTTTCGAAATGCAAACTTGTCTTCATAAAGATATTTATATAAAAAATACATTATTATTCTTCAAACTTAAAAAAAAATAGCAACGATAAATATTAATTATATAATCTTCAAAAGAAGATTAAAGACAATTATTAATTTTGGCTTATAAAAGTTTGAATTAGAACTAGCTAAAGGCCCTGTTTGGCAAATTTCTTTCCGAGGTGCTGTTAGTGTGTTTCCTGTTGAGCGTAAATATTGTGTGGAAGCGGTGTAAGTGACAGATTCTGTAACAAACCAACTTGTTTAGAAAATGTCACTTAGCACGTTCTTCCACTAAGCTATTCATTTGGGCTCATTCACTCTTAAAAGTTTGAAACTTCAAGGATATTCAGAAATAAATAGTATATGCATTAGTTGATGAAATTTGAAAGCAATCAGTAAAAACATTTAAGTTCATTTCATTTGTTGGCTATCTATCATAATGAAATGCATAACTAACTGAGAAATATAAAATACACAGGAAGGTGGTGAAGGCCTATTAAGAAATATCTCACATTCTCCTAATTATAGCTAAGATAGAGGGGTAGGCAGTTCATTGGTGACATAGTCCAATTGAATTGACCAATCATGAAAAACGACCAATGAGCGTTGCGGACCCTCTATCTTAGCTATACTTCAGAGAACGCGAGTTTTGCAACTACACATTTTACTTATTTGTCAACATGATTATTAAATAAAGATAACTAACCACTTAGTATCTGGAAACTGAAAATAAAATATTTTAAATTTAACATGATTTAAAAGCATAAAAATATACAAATTAGTTCTACTTATCTAAGAAAATGAAGCTGGGTCAAACAGGACATCAATATTGTTTTCTTAAGAACATTGACTTTCCCCAAAAAAGTTCATATTTCAGTTGGTGGGATATTACTCTGGTTCAAAGGAAAACAGACTAGATATCAAGTTGTCACTGTTGAAAAGAAAAGGAGTTTAACAAATATAACATCAACGTTTGTCATATAATTAGTTAGCCACATTTCATTCAGCATATACCTTAGCAAAAATGCAAACTTTTTTTACAATGCATAAGTTTCCAATTTAAACCACTTCATATTTTTTTTAACATTTTTAAAATTTCATTTAAGTAGTAAAAAATTAAAAACATCCTGAATACTATAATTAACATTAATAAATGTATTAATATTTAAAATTTATTAATATTCAAATTTAAATAATTAAAAATTATACGAGCTGTGCTGTCAAAACTTACAATCCCTAGACGGGTTTTTACATTTGTATCCTTCAAGTGGTTAATAGCACTATATACTGAGAAAAACTATACTTGACTACTCTGTATGCGGAGAAGTTAGTAAAAAAAGCCCATGAGTTGTCAGCCATTTACCTACAGGTTCAAATTATAGTCGCTGGCTTAGGAACAAATTAAAAAATTTGGCGAGTTTTTAAAGAGTGATAAATAAGTCTTCTACCAACTATGAACATTAATCAAAAGGTAATTTTAATCCAACATTGCACAGGATGAAATCCTAGTTTCAGTAGATAGGGACTTTTTATTTTTTGCCAATCTTGTTGGCGAGAAAACCTTACGATGCCAGATTGGAAGAGATGCAAGTCAAAGTATGTTCGATCATATGACCCATTTCTGGAAGCGTGAATTAGCATTGGCGGGGAAAATGCCGCCCGGACTAGCCCAATATTCCAAATTTGAAGTATGACAACATAATAAAATGTGAGCACAGTTAACTTTCCCCAAGCTCAAAAAGTTACTAGGCCAGCGACTAGCATTAACCCCACCATAAGCCTCATACATGATTTGAAGGCATTAAATTGGTTACAGAATTTGTTATAAATAAGTATGCACTTTTTCTTCTTTAAGTATGAATCAACCAGGGTTATACTTAAATATTGATCACAGTGCTGCAAACTATATAAAAAAGGTTTTAGTTACTTCCTAGAAGCAAGAATACCTATGCTTACGTCATCATTTATTATAGATTTCCCAAAAGATCATAAAGATATTTTGGTAACTAATAACTCAACTCAAGCATAATTGTTAGTTTACATTATTGATTTGAAAGCTTGCAAAAAAAGTTTTTAAAGCAATGTCAATCTGTCTTGTTTTCTATATAGTTGACTGGTTTTCTCCTTAAGAGCATAATATGCCGTATGCCTAGTCAAAATAACTTAATCTCAAGTATAAGACCCAATACAAAATAAAAAAAATCATAGCAATTACAAACCTATTGTCAATAATCAGAGAAAGCTCAATACACACAATAGTTATATAGTCTTACCAAAAAATAATAGTTAAAAATAATAGTCTTACCAAAAAACAACAGTTGCATTAAAAAAATTAAATGTGCTTATTAATTCCTTTCATGATTAACTTAAAAACCTTTTTTATTTCAATTTGAAGACATTTCTACCTTTATTTATTGAAATTAAAACGTGTAAAAGGAAATAATAGCTGTATAACCTCAAAACACTGTCTTTAAAGTTCACCAAGTGAATAAAATAGTGTCAAATATAAACCAAACAGAATTTAAGAAAAAAATAAACTTAAATTTTTCATGAACTATAATATTAATCTTAAATCAGGCTCAGTAGATGCTTCTTTTTATACAAAATTTCTGGTAATATACAAGTTTGATAGGAACTTAGCATGTATTTACACCAACATCCTTCTTCTTGTTTTTCCTCTTCTTTCGCTTTTTCTTGCCCTCAGCAGGTTTCCCACCTTGTAAACCCAAAGCATCTTTTGCCTTCTCTAAAATTACTCCAAAATTGTTATCTAATTCATTTAAACCAACACTTTCTTCCTTCTTTGGCACCGATTCTTTCTCCATATTAACATCTGGAGCAGTTTCACATTGGACAGGAATGGATTCCTTTTCGTTATCACAAATAGCCAATTTATCATACAATTCATAAACTTTAATAACTGGTCTTTTACTAGCAGCTTCAATCATTTCCTCAAACTTTTCTGCATCCATTTCGGCCTTGGTTTTAGTCTCTGGCGATGGCAACTGAGCTTCTGCCTGGGTTGCACTTGATGGAGAAACTTCTTGGCACTTGGCTTCAGATACAGAAGCGTCCAGGCTGCCAGCTTCAGCGGAAGTTACCAACTTGACATCTTCCAATTTGACATCTTCGGTTTGAACTGCCTGGTCAACAGCTCTTGGCACTTCCTGCTTCCCGGGGACATGCCTCTTGCCACGGGGCTTGATGCGAGGCCTGCCTGTACCTGGAGGACGCATGCTGTAATCGCTGATCTTCTCCCTGAAGAACTTGCACTCCGTCTTACGGTGGCCCAGCTCCCTGCAGTGGAAGCAGGCCGGGTTCCTGCCCCGGATGGTGATCAGACCATAGTACCCACTGACCTTGATGAAGTGGGGGACGTCATCGGCGGTCTTCCCCGACTTCAGGTACAGGGCGAAGTACCTGGCGTCGCTCTGGACGTTCAGGGTCCACTTCTTCTGCTTTTGGTTCTCGAGAAGCAGCACTTCGCCATAGGACCTCAGCAGAGTCTCCAGCTTCTTGTTCTGGACGGCGGTCGGGATCCAGTGGATGAAGCCGCGCACTTCGGACTGGCTGAGCGGCGTTATCCAGCAGGTGCGAGTGTTGATCTTGATCTTTCCCAGCCGGATAAGACTCTCGCGGACTTCCTTGCACTTGACTTGCATCTGCCATTCGTTCGGGAAGCACAGGCGACCGAGGGAGACTAGATTGTCTTCTCCCACGTGGGTCTTGACGAACGGTTCGAAGTCGGAAGAGGTGAAGCCTTTTGCAAACTTCGGAAACTGCAGGCGAAGCGAAAGCGCGAATGTGCTCGAGTCATTGAGCAAGTCGAAGTTGTCCATGTCCTGGAACACCTCAGGTTCGGTCGTCCTCTCTTGCAGCAGACTTTTACTCATGGTGTTCTGCTTAGTTAAAAGTATTTGGGAAATATATTATTAACAAAACTCGGCTTAGTATATCATTCTTTGATCGAACTTTTCACTTACGTTAGATTTCAGATACTTTTGCTAGAAACAATACTCAGCAGAAATACCTTTCACAACACAAACAAAAGTAAGTGACAAAAAGCTAGGAGTCGGGTAGGTTGGTTGGTTGGTAGACATATATTTTTAGGCTTGTGTGCTTGGTCACAAGGACCAGCTTATAAACCATCGTCAAGTGGAGGGAAACACACGAATAAAATACATATGACAGATGTTGCCATCTGTCTCCACCTCCGCAATTTAGACATATCCCTGAAGGGGAGGAAAATTTTCTCCAGAGACCTGTACCCATGGGAAACTGCGCAATGACCGCCCACAGGACTTTCGGACCCAACAGATTTTACGAGCACGTACTCGACAAATACAAACATCCATGCCTGAACGGTATTCGATCCCGGACCCAGCAGCTCCAGAGGCCAATGATTTAACCACTACGCCGCCGGATTGAGGAGTCGGGTATTGTAGCTGGTTTAATGCTTCGCCGGAGAAGCTTACATCAGCCATAGTCCAAGTCAAGTGACGAGTTATTCATGGGATGTCACGCGGTATGTTATGCTACAGCTACTGCTCTTGACCACTGATCTGAACTTAGAAATGGATCAAGCTTAGACACCCCTCTCTGATGCTTCGCGGAGGGATGACCTTGTCTTTAGAAGTGCCAGATTGGCGCTGTTTATCGCTCCGTATTTCGCTTCAAGTTACAGTGTCAACATATTTTTTTTCCTTCTGCAGAGTGTGCGGAAGTCGTAAATCCTTATCTGCCTACATGAGGCCGAAGAATGTGTCAACCCCTAGAGATCAGTGGGGGGTCAACGCTAGCTCATTAGGCAACTCTATTTACTAAGTTTTACAACCTTTTGAATGGGAGGGGGATCGGCAGATGTCAGTGGGAGATGGATGGATGAATGTCTGGGGTGGAAAAAAGTATTTTTTGTGTAAGTGGTTAACTTTAAACGTATTTATTTAGTACTGTATATGTGGATTTACTTTATTTTGCAATATGTTTAAGAAATAGTATTATTTGTAATCGTTGATAATACTAACAGGACATTCATTTGATAATTATTATCTAAATATAGAATACCAAACTGATATATATTGTAAAAAATAATAATTATAACATTTACCCCGATCATATACCTATGATAAGGGTTTGAAGTTTCGCTAGTTTACATTAATATTCATTCATGTGATATATTTTAATTAAATTTAATTCATCCATTTCAAGTTTATAATAAATTACACCAATTTAATCATGTTTAATTACTTAAATTATGTTTAAGTCATCAAAATGATATTAAATCTATTAGCGCCGATTTGCGAAAAAATTACCACACGAAAATGATGTTTATGCTTAAGTTTATCTAAATAATTAAGATAAAAAGATGATTATGGACCTGAACAATTTATGTAGAGAAAATTAAGTTAGCCTAAAAAAATGAAACATTTAAGTTAGAATTGAAATTTAGAAATGAAGGTTCTCATGGTATTAACACAGTCAGTGGTGAAGTATTATTTGGGTTAAGTATTAATTAAAAATATATTTAATTAATCTAAATTATACATAATAAATTCAAAATAATTTGTTTTCCATAAATATTTAATTGTTACAATTTATAATACAAAAGTAAACAAATCTTAAAACACAATTTCTACGTGCTAAGTGACAAAGAGGTGAAAACAAGAAAATGGGGTATAAAGTTTTTAGTTTACACTAAGATCTGTTGGAAACGGAACTTGTAAAGCATAAAAAATATAATAAACTTTAAGTTGATGATAAAGGAAAAATTTGTTATCGTTAAAAAAATTAGTAATATGTTCATTTACATAAACTTTTCATTTTTTTCAAAAATGTCACTTAGCACGTTCTTCCACTAAGCTCTTCAATTGTCAAAAGTCTTATCTGGGGTCAACCCCTGAGGTCAACCCACCCATCTGCCACCAACCGAGCGACGGCGACTTTTGGGGAAGACCGAAACGAGAAATTCGCCAAATTTGGCGAAAATTAGAACTGCAATGAGTGGTGAAAAACACCTATTTTAAAATAAATAAGAACCCAGACATATTTTTTCCTACAATCTACAACAAAAATATGATTGTTTGAACTTTACAGCAGATCTCTACACCAAAAACTCAATGCGCAGTAATTTTTTAAAAATGAGAAATTTCCCATAGAGTCCCATTGTAAAACGAAAATCTGGGGTGCACCTGAGAGAAAAAGATGACTTCGAACTCTCCCGTAGCGGGGGAGAGCTTTCCGCGTTCCATTAACCCTAGAGTTCAGTGCTCTTGACCCAAGTGCTAATGTTATCCTATACAGCTATCGAAACACTTGCTAATGTTTTCCTACTACTCAAACCTGTCTAACCGCTTTTTTTCATACAGCGATTTGGAATTAAATCTCAGGTGGATATGGCGTGAATGTCCTACAAATGGGAATATTTCTTATGATGTCACGCTCCTCATACTGCGATGCCTTTTTTGGTTGTTTTCTTTGGCAAAGTGTTGTAACCAGGGGCGTAGCTACCGCCGTATCAGCCGTATCAATTATACGGGGCCCCCGGGCCACGGGGGCCCCCTACGTGCGTAATCAAAAATTAATAAAAACTTCCCAAATTTTTTTTCACAAATGACAAAAGTAAAAAAAAAAAATTTCCCGCAAAAAGCGTGCGTTCAAAAGTTGTCAAAACCCTACATGGGCTATTGCGGGCTGCGGGAACATAGATATTAGTCCAGGCAACGAAGAATTCTAGAGGGAAAGTTTTGGAACAAAATTTTTGACTTCATAACTTTGTTTAGACTAGTTAGGAGGTAAACATATCAAAAGTCCCCGCCCCTAGCCCCTGTGCTGAAGGGGGGGAGGGGGGGTTGAATGTCCCATTTTTCGTTTTTTCGCTTATATCTCGAAAACTATGCGTTCTAGCGATGTAGTTGTATTACACAAAATGAAAGCTGATTAAATTTGCTACCAGCTGCACCCCTCAAGTGTTTTAATATCTTGTACAGTTTTCGAGATATCCGCTCTTGAAAGTCAGTAATTTTGGAGAAAACCCTTCTCCCCCCACATTCCCCCCCTTTTTTGACCGAATAATTCTTCAATAATGCACCGAAACACTAAATTTTGGCCCTAGAGTGGTAGAGAATTTAATTCCTTTCAATAATATATCTTATTTTACTATCTTATCTATTTTCCTTTAAATTTTAGAGCGGTTTCAGTGTTGAGGGAAGAGGGTACTGGCAGTCCCATAGAGCTAATGCATAAGTTTTGAAATCGCAACTTATGCAAAAGAATTGGTTTGCCATGTTATTCCATTTTCACAAGGTATTAGAATCATCATAACATCAATTTAACACAAAATTGAAAAGAAAATAACATCCGGTTATTTAATTATTAATTAATAAAGTTTTAAATTAGTGGCGCCATCTGCTGTATATTTTTGACATTTTTAAATTTCAAAACTATATAATTAAATAACTAAATAACATTTTCGTTTCGAATTTATGTCATTTCAATGTGACGTTGATTCCCTTACCTGGGCAAAAGAACAAAGATTTCAGAGCCTTTGCGACCTGAGTAGTATTTTCAAAATATTACAACTAAACCGGAGAAACTCCTGTCTCCTTCAAACGAAGAGATATTAAAAGCTTCAGGAGCACAAAACTGTCGGCTTTTTACAGTAAAGACATTTCAGTTAAACTTATGATCAATTAAAGGCTCTAAAAACATGCATAAAATCTGAAATTCAAAAAATTCATTCCTTTAAGGAACTCTTTGAATTATTGCTGATAAAATTCAATAGTCTTGCATCCAGTTTTCCCGAGGTAATAACAGCATGCTTTTTATTCTTGACGCTTCCAGTTACAACCACAACTGCTTGAAGTTTTTCAGAATTGAAACTGATAAAAAAAATTACCTAAGAATTTCGATGGGACAGGAACGCCTGTCAGACCTGTCACTATGTTGTCCATAGAGCTAGAAACTTTCGAAAAACTAAAGTCATCATTATCTATAAATGATTTAATAAATCAATTTGCCGAAAAAAAGGCAAGGAGAGTGTAAATTTAATTTTAATTTTAGAAAAAGTGACAGATGCATAATTATGATGAATAACTGGGCATATTCTACCATAATTTTTAATTTTATGTCCCTTGGGAATAACCTTAAAAAAATTAATATTTCTTTAAAAAAATTCTTATTATACTAAAAGACTGGTCCTTATATAATTGCAAAACGGAATTTTAAAGTTAAGAAACTCCAAAAAAATTTGAGAACACAGAACAATGCAGAAAAATCCTTACCGTAGTGTGTCCCAAATGTCAATTTTTTTTTAGTTTAGGGCTCAAGCCGACATATTTCTGAGCTAAAAATTACATTCATTTATATTTTAAATTGAACTAATACTGTAGCTTAACAAAATAATTCCATTAAATTTTGGCTTTTAATATTTACAATGTGTTTTTCTCGTCTCCTAACTATGTCCCTGGATTTTGGTACATTCACAGACCCCATTCCTAAAGTGGTGAAGAGAGGCACTGGATTGAGCTACAGTGATTCTTCAACCATGAAAACTGTATTGCAGAAAATTCACATTTTAGTTAGTAGCCACTGTTGGAAAATTAAAATGTATAAACAATTCTATTTGCAGGAATAAAAGTCTAATCAAATCATAATTTGTAAATAAGCACTCCAAGACACACGACTTCTCACATCGGCAGCTTTATTTGATCTGTTGCCATTAGGCAATTAGTATTACATGTTTACAGTTACAACTAGATTGGTGCTGCCATCTATGACAGCAAAAGGGAAATAAATAAACATTTGAGTTTATTATATATTCCAACACTTGCCCTTAATGAATTCAAATGGTTATATATTCATAAGCACAATAAAAAATAGTTAAATAATATTATTTCATCATTTTTGATCTTAAATTAATAAAGGGAATTTTGGGCAGAGGTTTAGTAAACATATCAGCAATATTAAGGTTAGTTGGGCAATATTGGACATTAATTATATTATCATTAATCATCTCTTTCACAAAGTTATACTTTACATCAACATGTTTTAATTTAGAGTTTAAACGTTCATTAGTTAACATGTTTATACAGGGTAAGTTATCTTCGAAAACTGTTACAGGAGTTATATTCTGAAATTGAAAATCATTAAACAATTTAATTAGCCATAAAATTTCTTTTGACACATTAGCTAAGGACACAAATTCACTTTCTGTGGAAGACAGAGCAGTACAGGTCTGCTTTTTACTTTGCCATATGATAGGTGTATCGCCAAAATAAATGATAAATCCACTCGTACTTTTCCGGTCGATAAAATCACCCGCAAAATCCGCGTCACAAAATGCCTCAACACTACTTGAACCACTATTGGCATTTATAAACAACTTTAACTCAATCGTTGTACGCAAATACAGAATGACTCTCAAAACACTATCCCAATGATACTTTGTTGGATTTTCCACGTAACGTGACAACACACTAACACTTTCACTGATATCTGGTCTCGTACAATTTGCGATATATAATAGTGCACCAATCACTTCGCGAAATTTGGTTTTCTTTTCCGGTGTTAGCATCTCACTGTCGGAGGTTACTTGTTTCTGGAACTCTGTTGACATCGGTGTATAGGTTTCTTTACGTTGATCATATTCACAGTGTTGCTGGATCAGTTGTTGGATTTTTGAAGTTTGGTGTACGTAGAAACTACCATCTTCTGTTCTTTCAATTTGGAGTCAAACGTAGTGAGTTGGATTTCCAAGATCTTTAGTTGTGTACAGGCTCTGTAGTCTTGCTTTCACCTCTTCTATTTTATCTTCCGAGTTGCTTAGCAGCAAAACATCATCCACGTAGAGAAGTATGATGGTCAGACAGTCATCTTCCTTCTTCGAAAAACAACAAGAATCTCCATCTCCTTGCTTGAAACCCAAGTCGGTGAAGGTTTTCACTATAGTCTTGTTCCAGACTCTTGAGCTCTGCTTCAATCCATAAATTGATCTTTGGAATAAACAAACTTTATCTTCTTGCCCTGGCTCTTCATATCCTTCAGGTTGCTTCATGTAAATTTCTTTTTCAAGTTTACCATACAAGAAGGCTGTTTTGATGTCGAGTTGCTTGACATACATCTTTTGTGTAGCGGCAATCTTTAAGGCGGCTCTTATGGTACTGTGTTTGGTGACTGGACTAAAAGTCTCATCAAAATCCACTCCAGGTCTTTGAGAGTATCCTAGGGCACACAGTCGAGCTTTTTCGGTCACAGTGCCATCTGGGAGAGGCTTTTCTTTGAAAATCCATTTGGAACCAATGGCTTTCTTTCCTTTTGGTAGGTCGACAAGTGTCCATGTCTCATTCTCCATGAGTGACTTGAATTCATCGTCTGCTGCTGCAATCCATTTTGACTTGGTTGAGTCTTCAAGTTTCTGGATTTCTTCCCAGGAGTTTGGGGCTTGTGAAATTTCTACTCTAGCAGCATACGTGAGTCTGTTTGGTGGTCGACTGATTCTTTGAGATCTCCTCAGGATGGGCTCTGGTTCAGTGTCTCTTGTTTGTGAGTTGAGAGGTATGTAGACTTCTTCATCTGAGGTATCCGTCTGTGGTTCTATATGATGTTTACTTCTTTCGTTGAACTTTACGGATCTGCTGATGGTTATCCTCTCTGTCGCTGGGTTCAAAATTCGATAGCCTTTTGTAGTTGTACTGTATCCCACCAGCACACCTTCTTCTGCGTTGTCATCGAGCTTTCGTCTGAGTTGTTTTGATATGTAGGAGAATGCTTTCGCTCCAAAGACTTTCAGATGACCAATGTAGGGCAAAAATCCATGCCATCTTTCGAAAGGAGTTTTCTGTGTCGATCTGGTTGGCAGTCTGTTTTGGAGGTATGTTGCCGTCAAGATGGTTTCTCCCCAGTATTTGTTGTCGAGTTGGGCATCTTTCAGCATTGTCTTCGTCATCTCCACCAGGTATCTGTTCTTTCTTTCCGCAGTACCGTTCTGATTTGGTGTGTACCTGACTGTGGTTTGATGTTCTATGCCATTCTTCTTCAGATAGTTCTCCAGCTCGTGACAGATATATTCTCCACCGTTGTCTGTTCTCAGGATCTTCGGTTTCTTGTTGAATTTGTTCTGTACCATTGCAACGAATTCCATGAATTTTTCAGCAGCTTCATCTTTTGAGTTCAGCAGATAGGTGTGGCAATATCTTGAATAGTCATCAATGAAGGTGATGAAGTATCGCTTTCCAGATGGAGTTGTAGTGTCAATTGGGCCACAAATGTCAGAATGAATCAAATCCAGGATTTGTTTGGATTGATTCGATGCTTTCTTAGGGAATTTTGTTTGAGACATCTTGCCCTTAATGCAGCTCTCGCAGAATGAGTCTTCATGTTGACAGTCGTCTAACGTGAGACCTCGAACAAGTCCATGTTTGTGCATTTGGATTATTGCTGCATTGTCTCGATGACCAAGTCTCTGGTGCCACAATGATGTACAGTTCTTGTTTCTGCACTGTGTTGCCAGATTTCTTTCGCTGTTTTCTGTTCTCGAATATTTTCTATTTGGTTGTCTTCGATTAGCAGGCATATCGTCGCTCTGGCTTGATTGTCTTTCTTCGTCCAAGTGTCGGTCAAGGGTGAAGGAGTCTCATCGTTTATAACTGTCCATAAATCTTCTTTTACAAGCAGCATTTCCATCTTGAACTTCCATAGTTGGTAGTTTTCGTTGTTTAGCTTAACAACAGTCAAAGACGCATTCGTTGCCATTTTTGGAAGTTTCGATTAGTGTTCGTACTGAAGTTTAAAAGTCAATAAAAAGTCCAATATCAAGGTAGCTGGAACTCGATCGGTCTCATAATCTTTTGTTGGAAAATTAAAATGTATAAACAATTCTATTTGCAGGAATAAAAGTCTAATCAAATCATAATTTGTAAATAAGCACTCCAAGACACACGACTTCTCACATCGGCAGCTTTATTTGATCTGTTGCCATTAGGCAATTAGTATTACATGTTTACAGTTACAACTAGATTGGTGCTGCCATCTATGACAGCAAAAGGGAAATAAATAAACATTTGAGTTTATTATATATTCCAACAGCCACATATTTTTGCTAAAATTCACCACCCCAACATTAAAAAAAACTCAGTAAAATTGGCTGCGAGGCTTTATTGCTTTCCTTACAGTCTCCCAGATAAGGCTAATTTTTGCTTGATAATTGATTTTTTTTACTGTAAATATGTTTAGTGGAGTGCAAGAAGTAAAAAGATACATTTTTATTAAACTGGAGTTAGTTTCAACATAAAAAAGCGTGAATGTCCTTACCTTCCGTTCCTGACTTCCCGGTTCTTACCGTCGTAATGATCAAGGGATGGAAAAGCGAAGCCAGTTTTAAGACTAACCGTTTTTTTTTGTGATTTCGGTTTCATTGAAAAACAGTTATTTTCGTAAGGCCAGTTTAAACCAGTTTCTTTGGCATCGGTGTTTTTAAAAAACGGCCATCCATTGTTATTATTATTTGTTTTTTACAAATGAGCTTTGCTGAATTTTTTTTTCGTTTTTATAGAACCCTTATAAACATTTTGACAAACATTTAAAGTGATTTTGAAAAAATAAATTTAAAAAAAAAATTTATACCTGAAATTAAAAATCATGGTAAAACTGCCCAAATATTTCTTTTAATTGTATGCATTTTTTTCCTTGGTGAGAAATCTTTGCCCTTCCTAAGGGCCCCCAAACAAATTTTTATACAGGACCCCGCCAAGGCACGCTACGCTTCTGGTTGTAACAAGCTCATTGTTTTTTCATAACATCACGTGCTCCGAACTGCAATTTCATTGGTTGTTTTATTTTGTGACTAAGTTGTTGAAACAAGCTCAATTTACAAATGGTACGAATTGAAGATATTATACTACAACAATGTATCATGACAGTAAAACTATTCTAGATCTGATGAATATTTTTAAGAAATGTAAATTCTCGCTACGTGTAGCTTATTTATCTCATTTTTATGAAACTGAGAATTAATTATACAGCTCTACTATAATGGTCGAGTGAATTTTAGCATTAGCGGCTTTTGGCAAAGTTGAAAATTTTACTTAGGGTAGCTATTATTCCCATCCAGTTGTATGTGTAAGAATTAGTTTGTTTGAATTATCGAGGGATATTGGTCAAAGGCGTCTTAATTTAGACCCACAGTCAAGTGACGAGCCGACACCCGAGTAGGCACACAATGCAACTTTTAAGGGTAACATCGTACTCAGTGTCTTGTGACTTTGGAAAATATTTAACGCTTACTCCCGCTCACGGGGTATATTATTCGGGACATTTTTGGCAGCACGGGCCGTTTATAGGTCGACAGTTATTTAAATGATGCCCGGACACAAATCTTCGACCAGTCGCATAAAAAAAATGCCGATATTAGAATGGGAGGTAATTATAATATACTGGTGGAGTTCTGACTGATGGCGAGGGGATCAATTGGTCTAAAATAAAAGTTTTCATTTCAAAACAATCATAGTATAGCAACAATCTAGTTACTTAACACCCGTGCAACGCCGGGTTTATAAAGCTAGTGTAGAATAAAACAGTTCGTACTAAAATTGAAACTTAAAATTTTTATTAACACATTCGCTGCCACCAAATCATCGATTGAGGCTTCATCGATAGAGGCTGATGAAGTAGAAGAACATCCTGTTTTTAAAAACATGTTCGTTACAATGGAAATGAACGAACTATTCTTCATTTTCGAACAAGTACAAATCTTAGTTCGATGTCGTAAAATTGCAAGGTTAGGTTGAATTAACGTCGTTAACTAAAGCTGCACGACAGCTAGTCCTAAAAATACGAGGAAGTGTTCCTGGCGAAATATTACACTTCGCAATAACACAAAAACTGCATGAGAATTAAAATATATGTATGGAAATTCATCAGTCATATCTGGGATTACTAGGCGGATGGTTGGTAGGACATAAATATGTTCAGGCTTGTGTACTTGGTCAAGGACCCGCATTCGTAGGTGTCAATTAAATATCACACAAAAGCATAGATGAAAGAGCTAGATCGTGTAGTTTGTGTAAATACTAGACCATCATGCTTATAAAGTTTACAAACGAACTTGAACTCATAAGAACGGTTGGTGAAATGAACTTCCCTACATAATTACGGCTGTATTATATTTGTCGCATATAGGTCAAAGATACACTTCGCAATAACACAAAAACTGCACAAGCTTCATCACACACTTCTAAACACACATACACACTTCCAAAATCTATGTATGGAAATCAATCAGTCACATATGGGATTACTAGGTGGTTGGTAGGTAGAGATATATATTTTCAGGCTAGTATGCTTGGTCAGAGACGCGCATTACTAGGGGTGTCAATTAAATATCACACAAAAGGGTCGATAACAGAGCTAGATCACGTAGTTTGTGTAACCACTAGACCATCATGCTTATCAAGTTTACAAAATAACTTGGACTCATAAGAACTGTTGGCAAAATTGCACTATGAATTTCATTAGAATGTGCTGTTATCGATGAATCGGAACCACGCGACTCCCTAAGGAGTCAGTGGCACGCAACGTGTTAAAGGCCTTGGGGTTATACTTGTGTGATACTTAAATAGGATCATATTTTTGGGGAGTTATATTTTCATTCAGCATTTTTTTATATAGAATTAAATTAAATTTTGTCGATAAACACTTATATGTAGTTTGTAATTAAGTATTAGTATTAAATATAATGCAACGTATTTAGTATAAATGCTCATGAAGAAAATTTTCTGCCCCCTTAAAGCAGCCGGCCCCTGAGCACGTGCCCCGTTTGCCCTGCCGGAAATCAGGCCCTGCTTATAACTTTGCAATAACACATCCCTTAAAGATGGTAAAAGGTACGTTTCTTATCTCGTTAACCAATAATGTTGATAACCAATAAATAACCTATTATGTTTGTCGAAACATTGCACCCATATACTATATAATAATTTTTTTAAAAATAAATTAAAAAACATACTCAATTAGCCAAGAGTTTTTTTAATTTTTTTTTTTACAATAAATTTGTGTCATCACATCAACGCGATTGCAAGACCTCTGAAATCCATGGTATAAAATATGATATTTTTGTGTACGTTCCAGGAATGCCGGGCGTAGCACATCTGTATCCGAAGGACACTACTCCAATGACTGTCCAGTGACCGTCGTAGTCTTCGAACATGAGCGGACCACCAGAATCGCCCTGCAAAAGTACATAAAAAGTATTAAACCACTGCCACTGTGTTTTGTTATTAGTAGTAGTATTCTTATACAAGCGAAAAATGCTGTTTTTTAAAAATAATTTTTTTGACAGATATAGTCATTTGAACGACCGAACAGTGACCTGACCATATCCACCTTAGGAGCCAAAAACATTCAATTTTGTAGAAGTTTCATTTTAAATTATATTTTCAATTAAACAAATAACTTTTTTGCACAATATTTTCACGACGTAATATTAGTTTTGTATTTACACAAAACATTTTTGGTGTTTTTTGTTGTTGTAAATTCTTTGTATACATATTAATAAATTGGTTCTGGGAGATTTTAATATTGTGTTTTGTCATTATTGGTATTCTCATACAAAGTGGAAAATGCTGTAATTTGAAAATATTTTTTGACAAATATAGTCATTTCAAAAATAATTAATTAGGTTTATGGAAAAGAACAGTGGGCAGTGGGCATGCTGATAAATTATTTATCTGAATTATTTCCTGATTATTATCTTGTATTGGTTTATCGTGGAAGATTAAAAAAGCCACTCACATTTATCTCTTTAAAACCTAAAGTAGGCTTTCTGATAAAAGATATAAAAATGCATTGGTATTTGATATTTATTTTCGAGGCACAACCATGAAAAAATTAAAGAAACGCGTTAACATTACATGAATACCAAATTATTGAATCAAATAACGCATAAATGTCTTGGTAATGTAAATTTTATTATCTGGTTTGCTGTGAATAGAGAACTTATCTTGTTTTTGTAAAACATTGATTATAATATATTTTATTTTTCCTTACCATAAAACGAAAAAATGCAATTTTGCCAATTTTGTGGTATCGAACCTTCCCAGCTATAGCAATTGAAGAGTACAGGGGAAAAACCTCTTGATTTCGTAGAAGATATTCCCCAATAGGCCGCTTTGGCGATGATAGCGAGAAATGTCCTAAATTGGTGCAAAGAAACCAGTTACTCCCTTTGTTTTTCTTTCGCGGTAACCCTGATTCCCGCCATAGATCAGTGGACACGAGTCACATGTTTGTACCGCAAATGAAGAACCGAAGGAAAAGCCGGATTCATGTCGCCAATGTCCTCCAAGCAGAAACAATTACGGAAGACTCCTAATAAATCAATCGGTTCTTCCCCTGTACTCTTCAATTCTCTATTATGGTAACTTACAATGCAAGCATCTTTCGTTCCATCTGGTACACCAGCGCATATGTAGTAGTCCTTAAAGCCACTCGGCATGGGGGTCTTGAGTGCCCTTGAAAATATTCTGCTGCACTCGTCACCTGGCAAGATGATCAAGCCGTCTACTCTCTGCAAATAGTACGCCCCACGAGTGGCTATAAAGCAAAAATAGCATATTCAAACAATCAGTATGGCATTTAATTTGAAGATAGATATGAACTTTTATTAAAGACCTGCAGTATAGTCCCGTCTTACTGGGAACCAGCTAACTTCGCATTGCTTCCTTTTAGAGGAATGCTTACTTGTAAAAATACACTCAATATCTGAACTAAATTCAATTCGTGTTGGCGCATGCGCAAGAAAAAAAGCAAATAACAGCAGAAAACTCGTTACTTGACCAGGGTTCTAAATTACGAGGCGTTATTGGCTGTGTTAAAGCTCCTAATCTAGACTAGAAATAGGCAGCCGGAAACGATTACACTACACTACATAACAGAGACTGGCGCCAAGCCTCTGTTACGGCCCAGTCGTTGTGTTTTGAAGCCTTGTTATGGGTCTGCCTACCAGGCGCGCAACCACGGGGGGGGTTTTTAGGGTCAGAACCCCCCCCAGAACCCATATAATAGTCAAATTTTATTTTATTAACAATAAAAACATCGAAAGTGATGAAAAAAAAATTCCACAGAGAAACACTATTTCACTATTTCGCTCGCCGCCAACAAAATAAGAAACTTTAGGGATGGCGGTTTTTCAGAAAAAAAACCGATGTTTCAAAAACCGGTTTTTCGGTGTTACTGAACCTTAAGACTGGCCTTATGAAAAACCGGTTTTTTTGGTCCGAAACCGAGGGCAAAAAAAACCGGTTTCAGTTTTCCATCCCTAAAGTGTTTCAAATATGGGTGGCGGGAAGTATAAATCTGTGTAAAACAGAATATTTCTAACGAAACTCTTTTCTAATGTGAGGGGGGGGGGGGGTGAAAAAAGCGCAAGCTCTGATAAAATGACATGTCTTGCCAAATTTATTCATTTTTTGTCGTTTTTTTTATGAGTTGCTCTAATATTGTGCATTCAAAAAATCAGTAAAGGTCACGGTACTACGTACTACGCAATGATTAAGATAAGAAATAATAGAAACTGTTCCCCTTTGGATACTATTTTAAACCAATAATATGCGTTATGTTTGGATTACTGTACTTTTTTCATCGTTTTATTTTTAAGGTTTTTATTTTGCGCCTTTTCTATGTAATTTCTACTGTAAAGTACCTAAAGATATGAGTATGTTTGTAGGGAAAGGCACTTTTTCTCTCTTTTTACTGTTTTGTCTGAATGCTTAATATAAATCTAAGGATGGCTGTTAAGTTCTGTTTCTTTTCATTCGATTTTTTACGACGTCTTAAACGTAGTTATAGATATAAGTAACATCGTTGAAGTTTGGAACATTGCCCGAAAATAATATATGTTTTGACCAAAAAGGTATAGCAATAACAACGGTTAATATGCTCCAAAGTCCTGATGCTGCGTACGATGTCGCCCTTAACGGTTGTGTTGGATGCCTACTCAGAGGTACGGCTCATCACCTGACTATGATTCAAAATTACGACGCCCGTCGCCAATTGCTATCGTTTTGCTCAAGTGCGACGATCATTCAAATCTGAACTATTATAAAATTATAATAATAACTTTTATTATCACAAAAACAATATCAAGAAAATAAAGCAAACAAATGCCAAGGGAAACCATGAAATTCAAAAAGCAATCTACTATTGACGACTGAGCGTGATTGACGCCAACGAGACTGATATTATGAATTGCATTACCCATAAACAATTCTAATCGTTCTTAAAAAGTCTTTCTCTCTTTTCTTTTCAATTTTTTTTTTCGAATGAAGAGTGGCGCCAGCAGGGCGCGATCACTGAACAACGATATAGTCGCGAAGGAAGTATAAAAAAAACCCATAAAAATAAAATATTGACTGATTTATTTGAATTTGGCTTTTTTTCCCCCAACTTGTATTCTTAGTTTGCTTATTATAAATACAAGTAAAATCAGTGTTCTACACGTAAGGAGTTTTCGCGCGTCTTTTTATCGTATTCTATTCTAAAATCTGGATTGGATTTATGTCATGAGCAAAATATCGGTAAGTTTAATTTCTTCTCTAAAGTATCTGAAGAGATGAGTATGTTTGTAATTAACTTGCGCGCGTTTTTTTTTATATCTTTCTATTGATTTTATCTGAATGCTTTTAACATAAATCTAGAAATGGCTGCTCAGTTAGTTCTGTTTTCATTACATTTAATTGAATGTTTCATATTTAAAGCACGTTTTTTTAATAATTAATTGCTATTTTTACGGCATAAATGCATAATTTTTTTTTTAATTATTTTAAATCGGAGATTCGCATGTCCTACGCCGAAAGTACACTTAACAATATGAATTGCTTTGCTTCGTTGAAGTTTGAAATATTAAATCATTTAATTGTTTTTTTTTCTTATGTCCGATTTCTATCAAATTTATTAGTTAGTTATTGGCCAAAACGCGACGTGCTTATAAAGATTGCCCGATTGTTTTGTTTTATTAAAAGCCAATTCACTGCGTCCTTAGATACTTCGCGATTTGGCCGGCCAATTCGCGAAGTGGCCGAATTCGGCTGTGACCGTAACATTTACACTAATTTCTTTAAACAAAATTGTCCAATTAGTTCTGTAATTATAGAATATTTTTAACATTTAATTTTTTTAATTTAAATAAATGTTCAATTTATCTTTACTCTTACCTCCTCTTATAATAAAAATAGTAATTTAAAAATAATAATAATTTAACTAATTAGATAATACAAATCCGGTGATTTAAATTATCTAATTAGTTAAATTATAAATAAAGACATACAATAATTTGTTGCACTTAATTTTTATTTAAAAAAATAAAACATTAATTAACTATTAAATACAAATATGAGTTTCGCACAATAAAAACTAATGTTCATAAATAGTAACTAGTAATACTAAATTAATACCACAAAAACTACATTAAAGCAAAAGTAAAGTGCATTAAACAAAACAAATTAAAAATCAATTTTAATTCAAATAGTTTGGATTGAAAACAAGTAATTTTTATTAGAAGTTATTTTAATTGAGATAAATTTTAAATTAAACTAGCTTTAATTAAAATTAATTTAGATAACAATGAATTTTAATTAAAATTAATTTTAATTACAATGTATTTTAATTACAATAAATTTTAATCACAATTAATTTTAATTGCAATTAAATATAATGACACTTAAATTTAATTAAAAATAATTATAATTGAAAAATAATATTAAAAAATTGAAACCCCCCCCAGGATTTTTTTCTAGTTGCGCCCCAGCTGCCTACTTATTAAAATACACTCAAAATCAAAGCAGAATTATATTCGTGTTATCGCATGCGCACTTAAAAAGCAAACACTAATAGAGGATGGCGTCAAGCCCCCGTTTTGGCCCGGTCCATGTATTTTCAAGCCCTGTTTTGGTCCCACACTCCCACGTGGATGACGTTTTTTAAACTAATTATATTAATTAAAAATCACAATCAAATATGAAAAAACTATGTATTAACACCTGTGCGTAGGTGTTAAAAGTAATCGGTATTAAAAATTTCGAATTTTTTAGAGCAGTCTAAGTAGGTCTTCTGCGATCCACTGACATACACGCAGACAGACTCTTTCTTTTATTATTATAGATAGTTTTATTGGTTGTTTTCAAATGTATGTTGTGGATACAAGTTGGGGACAGAAGATAAAGCAGCTATGAGATTAGGTTAGGTTTTGAATATCGTCGCACTACAGCTACACGAGGGCTATTGGTGACGGGCGTCGTATTTTAGAACCATAGTCAAGTGACGAGCCGACACATGAAAAGGCACCCAACGCAACCGTTAAGGGCGACATCGTACGCATCGTTGGGACTTTGAAGGGTATTTAACGTGCACTCCCTTACACGGGTATTATTCGTCGGACATTTTTGGTTGGCTGCACGGGCCGCCTATAGGTCGACAGTTATTTTGGCGATGCTGAGTGCCTAACCGAGAAGGCTCCCCAGCCCCGCAGCTATACGGGAAAAAACTGTTCTCAAATTGTGTTACAGTTGTGATTTTATGTCCCTTAAAAGTTACTCCCGAATTTTATTACGAGGTGCGCTAATTTAATATCAAAATTTAGCAATTTTAATTGCGTCAGGTTTTATGTAATTTCCTTACGGGTGCCTAATAATCATTGCGTTGATTACTATAATTGAACTGTGGTATTTCTTTGATAAGGCCTTCGCTGAGCGGCAGAACTTTCTCAGTTTGGTGGGGAGACAGTTTCGGGATTTGTAGGCGTGGTTCCTGAAAGCAGTACCTTGTCTCCATATTTTTTGACATGGAGAAGGCTTATGATCGAACTTGGAGGTATGGAATTCTGAAAGACCTATACCATCTTGGGTTTCGTGGTAATTTACCAATCTTTATTCAGAACTTCCTTAAGACCCGTGTATTTCAAGTTCGTGTAGGATCCACTCTGTCTCGAGACTTTTACCAACGAGAAAGGTACCCCAAGGCAGTGTCCTCAGCGTGGTGTTGTTTATATTAAAGATCAATGATATAGTTCGACAGCTCCCACCAACTGTCAATGGCACTTTGTTTGTAGACGACTTTCAGATCTCCTGTGCTGCAGCTAACATGAGTACAGTAGAGAGGCAGCTGCAGATTGCAATCCGCAAGATCACGGATTGGACTAACAACAATGGTTTCGTTATATCAAACCAGAAGACAATGTGCATGCATTTCTGCCGGAAGCGTGGGCTGCATCCTGACCCAGAAATTATTTTAAGTGGTGTGGCTCTGCCTGTTAGATCAGAGGCAAAATTTCTGGGTATTATTTTTGACAGGAAGCTCACCTTCTTGCCACACATTCAACATCTACGGCAGAAGTGCAATAAGTCGTTGAACATATTGAAAGTTCTATGTAACACTACCTATGGTGCTGATACAACATCTATGCTGAGGATTTACCGTGCTTTGATACGATCCAAGCTTGATTACGGTGTCGCTGCCTATGGTTCGGCCAGAAAATCGGCCCTCAAGTATTTAGACACATTCATCATCAGGGTCTGAGGTTGGCTTCTGGGGCTTTTCGTACATCTCCTGTACAAAGCCTATATGTTCTATGCCAGGAGCCATCCCTGCAACATCGTCGGGAAAAACTCTCATTAGCTGCATATTTTAATATAAAAAGTAATCATAAACACCCTTTATATTCTCAAATTTTAAATCCAAAATTCCAGCAGTTCTTTTTAAATAAAAAATCATTTATTCCGACCTTCTCTCTCCGTATTAAAGAGCTCTTGGATGACCTTAATCTTGATGATTTTAGAGTTTTTAATTTTAACGATAATTTTTCACCTTGGGAAGAATCGCCTGTAAATATTCGTAACATCATTGATTTTAAAAAGTCATCATTGCCTGACTCGGCCATTGTACAAATCTTTAATGAGCATCGCTTTTTTAATTTCTCGTTTGAACCTGTATTCACCGATGGTTCCAAATCTATTTCACATGTTGGCTCAGCTGCAGTTTTTGATGACATGACAATAGCAGAAACACTTAATCCTTCTTGCTCGGTATTTACTTCAGAAATTTATTCTATTTATCTCGCACTTCATCACATAGCAGATCAAAGTTTTAAAACATGGATTATCTATTCTGATTCAAAAAGTGTGCTAGATGCCCTAAATAATTTCTCATACAAATCTCATCCCTTAATATCAATAGTTGTAAAGCTCCTTCAAAAGCTCAAAAACAATAGTTTTCAAATTAGTTTCTGCTGGGTGCCAAGCCATGTTGGTATTCCGGGCAATAAGGAGGCTGACCGCGCTGCAAAGACTGCTAGTCAAAGCAGCGGTGCCCCCCTCAATCTGCCCGATGCCAGGCTGGCTTGTGCACATTCAATTAAAATAGTATGGCAAAATGAATGGGACCTCCAAACAGAAAATAAATTTCATAACATATCACCTTCCATAACCTGGCCATCTTCACCATTACCGAGCAGAAGGCAGGAGGTAGTGCTGGCACGCCTCCTGATAGGGCACACAAGACTCACACATGTGCATCTTTTGCTGGCAGAAGACCAGCCTATTTGTGCCATGTGTGATGTTCCACTAAGTGTTCACCATATTTTAGTTGACTGTCCAGCTTTTACTCTGAGCAGGCTTAAACATTTTAACATGTTGTATCCATCTATCCATGACATTCTATCACATTCCCCATATCATGACTTGTTTTCCTTTTTATTTGAGATTGGCTTTTATTCTTTGATTTAAATTTGTCAATGTTTTTAAATGTTATGTACTGCTTTTAATAACCATTCAAACCTTTTATTTGAAAATCCCTGTGTTTGATTTTGGATGTTAAATCGTTCTTAAATGTATTGTGTCACTTTTATGGATTATTTTAACTTGTTTTAAAAATATACCTAGTGTTTGGCGCAGTATGGCCTTAGATGCCCTTGCGCCATAAAACCCAAACATCCATCCATCCAATTCTCATCCCCCATCCCTATTGGAAAAAATTCCTAATCCCAGTATCAAAATCATACCAGAACCAGTATCAATCATACCAGAACCAGTATAAACATACCGGAACCAGTATTAATCATACTGGGAATTTTTAAAACCAGTATGACATGATACTGGGAATTTCAATTCTGGTATTAGATCATACTGGGAATTTTGATACTGGTGTTAGATCATACTGGGAATTTCAATTCTGGTATTAGATCATACTGGGAATTTTGATACTGGTATTAGATCATACTGGAAATTTTTATACTGGTGTTAGATCATACTGGGAATTTTTAAAACTAGTATGACACGATACTGGGAATTTTGATACTGGTTTTACATCATACTAGAAATTTAAAAGCAGGTATGAAATCATACTGGAAATTTTTGGACCGGTACAAAACCATACTGGAAAAGTGACTCGATACTTGAAAATTACAAAACTTGTATGTGGTCATATATATGAAAGCATTCTTTATACTGGGAAATATTACATCTGTATTAACACGTACCATACATCATCCCATTAATGAGTGAAACTGTTTATTAGCATAATATGTATATTTGAAGAGAGCAAAAAGGAGAAAAATGAGAAATATTATATTGTCATAAAAGTAGATATAAAATGAGGATAGAATATTTATTTAAAAAAGAACTAATTTTGCGAATAGAATAAAACCCATAAATTGAAAAGTTTTATGAAACACAAAAAAAAAATATTTTTGTCTAATACAAGAATGACAAGTAAAAGGAAATGCAAGAAATTGAAACAAACCAATTATCAAATTTCAATATTTACTATTATTTAAAAAAAGTTTTTAAATTCTTGCTTTTCAAAATTTAAAAATAAATCAACACGTGGGGATTTTATCGTTAATAAGCCTACTGATGAAAGTAAGCCTAATTCAGAAATTAAATTTTAATAAGTTAAACTAAGCTCAATGTCTTTTTAAATGTCAGGCGTTGAAAAAATAATAATCAAATTTTTAATGAAATCATCACGTGTTGATCGCATCGTTCTTAAGCCTACTAATGGAAATTGATAATTTACAGTCAGCCCATTCAATTGATAGAACTTATTTAATTATTTTATTAATCTCTTATTCCTAACTATATTTTCATAACAATTTCTTGCTGTTATATATTGTATAGCAGTTGTCATGGGTGAGTTAATTTTTTGCACGTGTAACAATATATACATATGTTTGTTAGAAAGAGATGTAAAATAGTTGAATGCCTATCAATAAATTAATTCGATGAAGAATATATATTTCTTCAATAAAACCGAGTTTTTAAATAATCATTCTCAACAAAACATTTTCTAAATTTCAAATTTTGCTTTGAAAGCTTAAAAAGTGGAATGAAAATTCATATTTTGTTTTCTTTATTTATACTTGTTTTAAATGTACAAAACAATATAACCTACTAAATGTATGTATACACCGAAAATACAAACAAAAAACAATATTGTGTAATTAACTACATGTATAATGTAATTGCAAATTAGAAATATATGTAAGGCATCTATTCTCTCTTATGTCTATTTTTTTTTTTTTTTTTTAAATTAAACATTAAATAGTTTATCTTGAGTGCGGACGTGCTCACATTCCGTGTTATCCATTCAGCCTTTATCTTATTTTAAAATTCTTTTGTGTTCAGGAGCTTATACATACATATTAGCTGCGTTTCAGTTGTATTACTTTGCATGTTGTCCATCACTATGATACCAGGAAGAAAAAATAACTGTTTTATTTTTAGGAATAAAAACACATCCGAATGTTAAGGCCCGTACTCCTTAGTCTCATTGTGCTAAAAACTTTCACTTACCATAGTTTGTATTTTGTTAAGATTTACTGTTACACAAATATCAACTATAAAAAATTTTAAATATCGAAATGCGTAAAACATAAAATAATTAACAGGAAAACAGAAAAACATTCATTCAACACACAAACATTCAAATAAATTACATATTATCACAAAGATTGCAAGTGACTGTAACCGTAGAACTTTCTGTTTACAGATGAAGCACACCGCGCGTTTTATTTTTTAAAATTTCAAAAAAGAAGAAGGAACAAAACCAGGTAAGTTATTTTTTTTACAATTTTTTTTATTATAAGCTGATTGTATTTTAATTACATCGTCGAGCTTATTACATGTTTATATCTCTATGTATGTAACGGATATGCCCTGACTGACTCGTATACGTATCAACATCCATCCAAAACTATAGGTATAGAACCAAATTTTAGGAAATGATTCCTATCTACTGATGGCGTAATTTAAGGAGCGATTTTTCGAAATTTAAACCAAACGGGTGTAAGAGTGCAAACGTGAGCTGATTTCTCCGTCAATAAGTGGATGTCTGATTGTATCCGGGCCCTTCCTGGAGTTACAGGACTGTCATATAGGCCGTTGTTTACCTTGCTGGAACAGCTATGATATAACAGCATATCTTGATTTGGCAATTTGCCTTAAGTTGCCAAGCCCTGAAAATGCACAAGTATGGTAAACATTCCACTGCATATTTCATATAACTCCATAGGGCTGGGAAGCTGCGTAAAATGTAGTTAGCAGTTGTGTTAGGTGCCAACTCAGGTGTCGTCTGGTCACTTCACTGTGGTTTTAAACTTTGAAGCTATCCTTTGAACTCATCCATCTCCAATAACCCTATTGTAGATCTAGTGTAAGGATAATTCAAAATAACCCTAACCCATATAACAGGATACAACAAACTGTACAATAAATTTTCAACTTGCCAAAAGTCGAAGTAGCTGCACTAAGTTGCCAGTTTCATAAACAAACAAAAGACCTGGCTCAGGATATAATTAAGAATAAAAAAAGTTGCAGACTTCCTATGCTGCTGCTAATTTGCACAAACATGCTATATAAGCAGAAAGAGTTGACATTTCGGAGAAGTATATCTAAAACAATGCTCAATCCTAAAATGTTGATATCAGAGCGTGGAGAGTTATAATATACTGATAAGGGTTGCTGACCAGTTGGTACAAAATAAAAATTTAAATAAAGGGAAACACCATTATTAAGAGTACACTCGTGCAACACCTTCTTTATAAAGCTACTAATTATATAATGTTATCTTTTCTCTCTAGGTTGTATGTGATGGAAGATGTTTTTTGAGGCTACGTACTTTATAAAAAGATAGATGGAGGATGACGTTGAAATAAGCTCGTCCCATTTAAGTCTTTTTTAAAAGTCATGCATCTCATAGTTGAATTATACATCTGCTGTTAAATTCTAGAAACTGCTGCTGGGCTCGGAACGCAACCTGTTTGAAATTGAAACCATCTTTTCAAGTTAGATCGATCCGACCAAACTTAGAAATCAGTGCTTTCAGGTATACATATTTATTTTTTAAAAAATAATTTTAAAAACCAAAAAAAAAAATTTAGAATTTGATATGCAAAATGTTTAGTGGAAAGTTTTAATTATTATTTTTTTTAAAGAGTTTAATTTCAATCAATGTGTAAGGTCGTTATTTAGTCGCGCGACCATTATACGATTGCTTGTGGCAACATTTACGTTGTGTGTGAGATTTGATTTTTGGAACAACCGTTGTGTTTTTAAAACTGAGAATAAAGTTGCGTTATTTCCGTTTATGTCATGTCAAATGTAATGTTAAGACATAAAAATCACTGTCAAATCTTATTAATGTGGTCCTGAAGAAAAAGTTGGTGTGGTTTGCACCTTCCATTCTGATCATATTATTTTATGATTTGTAAATGTTTAAAATATCTAACTAAGAATTCTTTATTTTAATAATAGGCAAGGATGTAAATCATGTCGTTATAAATTGAGGGGGTTGGGGATCAAATTATAATATATAAAAATTCAAATAAGAAGTTCTTAGTTTTACAAATGTCCATCATCATGAAAAAGTTAAACTTCAGATTTCTTCTAGTAAGAGGGGTTTTGTTAAGTGAGCTGTCTTGGTAAGAGATTTGAAATAAAGCTCTAATAATTTCTTCACTATTTATTAATCAGAATTTTATTGCATATCTGATCTGTACATGATTCTAGATTTACATTTGTGTCATCAGAGGATGTTATATTAAGGATACAATTAACAGCACTCGATTTCTAAAAGTTATTAACTTAACATTTACTTCTAATTTATTTGGAAATGTATTTATGAGGTTAAAATTCTTTATTTCACTTTTTTGGTACGTAACCTGAATACGAATAACTTTGGCACTGTTTAGGTTTTTTTCCCATCCATCTATATTTATAAAAGAAAGGTTGTGTCTCTGCGGATTGTAAAAGAAGTACTTATATTGCCCAGAAAAATAGTTTTTAATATAGATTCCTTTTAATACCTATGGGTACACTTGAGGCTTAGTTTTTTTCACATTTGATTATGATTTTTTAATTAATATAACAGTTTGAAGGCTACGTCATCCATCTTAAAAGTGAGTGACCATAACAAGGCTTGAAAACACATGGTCTGGGCAAAACAGGGGCTCGACTTTATCCGTCGATAAACATGAAAATCCAGTAAGACGAACCGTTAAATAATTAGTAAATCAATTGATCATGTTCTTTCTAAATCTTATTTTGATTTACTTATCTCTCTATTTTTTTTCATTAAATTTTTTAAATATTAATACAAACGTTGTCTTATGTTATTGTTTGCTTTTTTTGTGCGCATGCGCTAACATGTAATGGATTTTGGGTATTTTAATAAGTAGGCATGCCTCCTAAAAGAAAATAATATGTTCCCACACGAAAATAAGAAAAAAAGTGAAGATTTCTAAAATCAGAAGACAACAAGAAACATCAGATCAACAAATGAGGAAGGAAGATGCCGCGGGTTGTCCAATGTCGCCATACACCAAAAAGTAGGATTTTACCACGCCGTCGTCTAGTCAGAATGTCAGCTGCTCAATCGAGGTATCTGGAAACAATATTGCTGTTGCAGTTCATGCTTTCAAATGAATTCGTATTACAGGAGGCCTGGGCATACGCCAACTTTCAATGTTCAGGGTCATGTAATCTCATTGGAAGTCTGCTATCTTGATCTAATGGGAACAGCTATGATATAGTGGCCGTTTTCGATTTGGCGTTTTGCATTACTTTGCCAAACTATATAAATACCTATTTGTGGTAAGCATTCCATTCCATTGCATATTTCATACATCTCGATAGATATAGCAACTCAACTTTAAATTTTCCATCTCGCCAAATATTGCCAATGAACAGACCGGTCAGTATATCATAGCTGTACCATTTGAAAGAACCCATGTTTTCCTTAGATCAGCTGCATGTTGGATGTTTAGAATAGGTACAAATGGAAAATATTCATATCTTGGCTCCAAATTGCAGGACTGCACAGTGCAAACGTATGTCTGGAAGCTCTACAACTTAACGTTGAAATCTTTAAGTACAAAACTACTTAGCATTTTAAGTATCAATTGTTTTAGGAATAATTTGTTAGCATTTAAATTGAATTTTAAAATTAAAAAAAATATAAAAATTATGAAAAAAATACTTCTGTTAGGGTCTGGTATGGTAACTTTATCCCAAGCAGGAAATATGCATGAAACGTACCTTTTACCATCTTTTAGGGCTGTGCTATAGAATTAAATAGTCTAATATTTAAATATCTAAACATAAAAATTGCCAAGTTAAAAAATATTTAATTTTTTTCTAACTAAATATTTGCATTCCACTGCTTCACAGAATGACATTACAGAGAAAAGTCATTACATTGACAGACTTAATTAATATGAAATAGTTTTAACTTTTCACAAAATAAACTCAAATCTTTTCTGGTATATTGTTTTGGAATTTTATAGAAATTAGATCTGTTTGAAATGAAATTTCTTTATGATTAAAACATAATAGATGTATTACTTTATTTCTATATTAAGAACTACATACAGGGTGATTATAAGGAAACTTTGCCAACATCTGCTCTTCTAGAATCCGTTCCAGTTAACTGATTGAGGTGAGATTGCAAGTATAGTTATTTGGAGGTATGCCCTCGAGATTCTGTGATTAGCATTACAGTGGTGGTTACGGTTATAGTTACAGAAACTCGAAAATGTCGGATGGCAACGAATGGTTTTTTCATGTCTCAAAATTTTCAATGCATACGAAAACCTTAAATAGTGTTGGAACGGCACGGATATGTCCAAAACCCGACGTGTTATCCGTACGCATAAGAGTTCTGAACACCGCCCAACAAAACATGATCTCTGCGCACACTGTAAATTTGCATATGACTTGGGCAGATACCAATCGCAGAACGCTGTTCACCAGATATTCAGCTTAGGAAGCCTATAAAATACCAAGCATACCGTTCTGTGATTGGTATATTGCCTAAGTCGTATGCACATTTATTGTTTGCGCCCAGATTGTGTTGTTGGCCGGGTTTCAGAACTGTTTTTTGGGTATGCATAACACGTCGGTTATTGGACATATCGGTGCCATTTCAATGCTATTTAAGGTTTTTGCATGTGCTGAGCATTTTGAGACAGGAAAAGGAGGGTGTTGCCATTCATCATTTTCAGGTTTCTGTAACCCTAACCGTGAGCACCACTGTAATGCCATTCACAGAATCTCGGGCGCATACCTCTGAATATCTATATTTGCAATCTCATCTCGATCGGTTAACTGGAATGGACATGGATGTGCAGATGTTTGCAGAGTTTTATCACCCTGAAAATTGCAACACAATGCACCACTGAACTAAGTGCTCAAATTATGTGGTTGTGTGGTTTAATTTTTTAATTGCCATTATTTGTTTTTGCCATTGCTAATTTTTGTTATTGAATAGTTACATTACCCACCTGTTTACAGTTCTAGTTACGGTGTCATACCAGAATCTATACCATATCTGGTATTGATACTGGATCCTGTATGGTTGTAAAACCACTATTGATATCGGCTTTTGAAACACCAGATCCGGTATCATTGTCGGATCTGGTATGGTTGTAAAACCGCTATTGATACCGGCTTATGAAACACCGGATCCGGTATCGATACCAGATCTGGTATGGTAAAACCGCCATCAATACTGGATCCAGTATGGTTGCAAAACCGCTATCGATACCGGCTTATGAAACACCGGATCCGGTATTGATACCAGATCCGGTATGGTAAAACCGCTATCAATACCGGATCCAGTATGGTTGTGAAACCGCTATCGATACCGGCTTATGAAACACCGGATCCGGTATTGATACCAGATCCGGTATGGTAAAACCGCTATCGATACCGGATCCGGTATGGTTGTAAAACCACTAATGATACCGGCTTATGAAACACCGGATCCGGTATCAATACCAGAACCGTTATCGATAACGGTTCTGGTATTGATACCGGATCCGGTGTTTCATAAGCCGGTATCATTTTTTCCGGTATCATTTTTTTTCCAATAGGGATATCATGCCTTGTTTTCCTTTTTAGTTGATATTGGACTTTATTCTTTGATTTAAATATGTCACTGTTTTTAAATGTTATGTACTGCTGTTAATAACCATTTAAACATTTTATTTGAAAATTCTTGTTTTTTCATTTTAGATGTTGAATTGTTTTTAAATGTTTTGTGTCGCTTTTATGAATTATTTTGACCAGTTTTAAATACAAAACCTAGTGTTTGGTGCAGTATGGCCTTAGATGCCCTTGCGCCATAAAACCCAAACATCCATCCATCCTTCCTGAAAGCAGTCAGCAGCGAAATTGTTTTTAATATTTTGTTGTAAAATTATTTATTGAAAATTAAAAAAACATTCGAACCAATTTGAAAAAGTTGGATTATAGGGGCCTGTATGTATTAGTTACATTTATCTTATATAAAAATAAGTTTGTAAAAATATTTTATTCAGCCGGAGAAATATTGCTTAGAAAATAATTTTTTCCATTGGATTAACACAGAGGCACTTTGGTTTGGAAACCCATGGTCATCCGGTCCTTAAACCTTTCACTACTAAACGAGTCCTGGCGGACGCACAATTAAGAATTCGATAATGTTATTCCTATAACATATTACGCGGAAACAAAAGTCCTGTTAATGGTGAGGGAAAGTGTTAAGCTCACCATTTGATCCCTTGCTAACGAACTCCATATCCCCCCATCCAAGAGCTGTGACATTCTCACCAACTCCTGACGGTTCTAGGACGTTGATGCAGGCGGATGTCATTCGGTCCTTAGCCCTTTCACTACTAAATTGGTCCAGCCGGACGCACAACTAAGGATTCGATAATGATATTCCTATCACATATTACGCGGAAGCAAAAATCCTGAGTAGCGAAAGTGTTAAGCTCACCATTTGATCCCTTGATGACGAACTCCATATCTCCCCATCCAAGAGCTGTGACATTCTCACCAACTCCTGACGGCTCTACGTCGTTGATGCAGGCGGGTGCCATTCGGTCCTTAGCCCTTTCACTACTAAATTGGTCCAGCCGGACGCACAACTAAGGATTCGATAATGATAATCCTATCACTTATTACGCGGAAGCAAAAATCCTGAGTAGCGAATGTTAAGCTCACCATTTGATCCCTTGATTACGAACTCCATATCTCCCCATCCAAGGGCTGTGACATTCTCACCAACTCCTGACGGCTCGACGTCGTTGATGCAGGCGGGCGTGTAGTTTGCGTCCAATGGATGCTCAAGCTTCAGCATGGCAATGTCACTGCAGAAGCATTTGAAGTTGAACTCGGCGTGGACGGTTAGGTTCCCCACCTGGTGGTATTGGACATTCTCCTTCTTGTCTGACTTGTCCAATCGGTGAAGGTGGCCGATCACTACCATCAGGTTGGACGGGATTCTGCTTGAAAGGAATAGAAAAATCCAAGAAAAACATAGATTTTCCTACTAGATGTCTGTCCAGTTAGAAAACTAACTTGACTTTATGACTTGTCGCCACATTAGTTATGCCACCCTTTTGCTAGTGCATAACGCCATCAATGACATTAATTTTTTTTCCAAATGGGTATTTTTTAAAACTATTTCTCTAATGAATCATTTTCCAAGTCATCTGTAGCAGCTAAACCAAATTAGGTTAAATTTTGTCTGTCAGTTATTCAGTTACACTCTTGAAACAAAAGAGTCAAATCCACTCCTATAGAAGAAGTGTATTTTCGAAACTAGAAAGGAGTGAAAATCAACTCCTAAATCGGTCGTAATCGCCCTAAATTTCTCCTAATGGCCTTAAAATCGCTCGTTTGTTGTTAATTGTTGGAGGTTTAACAAAACAAAAGAGTGAATCCCCTCCTTAAGGAAAGTGCATTTTCGACACCGAAAGGAGTGAAAATGAACTCAAACTGAGTTAAAATCACTCGTTTGTTTTAAGAGTGTAGCTTTACAAAGTGCTGAGAACAGTTAGTGTAATTATTGATACCCGTAATTTCGTGTCTCATAAACTATGTCTATGAAAAGCATATGAAAAACTTTTGTCACTTCACGTTTCTATATGACACACAATAGATGGTCGTAGTTTACATTCTGTAGTTAATTTTAATTCGTAACAACAGAATGCTAGAATCTATATACTTTGCAAAGAAAGTCTTATAAATAATCATCAAATTAATCTTTCTTATCCTTTACTTTTACTTATTTTATAGTTCACTTGGATTAGTTACAATCTTCAACTTCATGGCATGCATTGGCCTTTCGGAGGATCTTCGACGTGCAGCTGGTTTGGCGATGTAGAAGTTAGGTGAGATCAACCTCAAGGATCAGATCTGATCCAGATCAGAGAGATTAGAAAGAAGAAGAAGAGAACAACCTTCAACTTACCTTAATTTATCTTGCTGGAAGCAATGAGCAGCAGATAGAACATGCTGTTTGTCAATTAATGTCCCAGCACAAACGAATTTCCTCCCTGGCATTAAATAAATAGCTGCCTGAAAAACATTTTGTTTTCAGTTAAAATAGTTTTAATCTGCTTTTCGAAAGAAGTTTATACAAGAATAAAAATTGGTAATTCACATAGTGAAGATTTCCGTCCGTCCACTTGCCTGGCTGTATACCCCTTTTTAAATTGCGTTCTAGCTGCCGGATTAAAACAATTCTTTTGTTGGAAAGTAATGAAACCTAACATTTTGCCTTCTTTTTTTTTGTCTGTCCGTCGATACGCCTTCAATTTCTGTTCTAACCGGCCGAATCCCAAAATTCTTTTTTTATTGAAAGATAGTGACATCAGAGACCAATCTCAAGCTTTCATTTTAAAATTTATACTTTAAAGTCTTATTTTAAAAATATTTTTTCAATCCTGATGATAACCGGAGAGCAATGTTTCACAATTGTCCGTCCTACCGTCTCTCCGTAACCCCCCCCCTTTTTTTTTAAACTTTCTTTTTAACTGTCCGATTTTCGAAGCTTTAAACCACTGTCCATGCCAATCATTCCAACAAGATTGTCATTGTTCCCCAGAAGGGTAGTTAGTTCTGCAGAAAAGTAGTATTTACAAAAAAAAAATAATATTTATTTACAGAAAAATACCTTTACAGAAAATTACTGTTATTTTCTTATAACAGAATTTTCCATTAAAAGAAACCGTTTAAAGGAAAAACATATTTTTTCTGTTTTTAACTTTCGTTTTTCTCTTTAATTTGTATGTTAAAATCAGATTTTGAATTAAAATTAAAATTTATTCGGTAAATTTTACGGTATTTTTCTGGAACACCAGCTGAAAGTTTTTTTTCTGTAAAAATAACAGACTTTTGTTAGAGTGTAAGAAGTTCAGCCGTGCTTAACCCTAACTTACAATCCAAGGCCAAGGAAATTCCTCTCTTCTTCCTCCAATAATATGCTGTGGACTACTCTTCCTAGGAGGATTTCTTCTCCTGCTATTCCTGGTATAATTTCGCCTCCGGTTCGTCCTGCGTTGGGCTTTCTCAGTCGTATATGTCTCTTCCTTCCCATTTTGAGCTTTCCCAGTCGCATCTGTCTCTTCCGTCCCATTTTGAGCTTTCCCAGTCGTATCTGCCTCTTCCGTCTCATTTTGAGCTTTCCTAGTCGTATCTGTCTCTTCCGTGCCATTTTGAACTTTCCTAGTCGTATCTGTCTCTTGCGTCGTATTTTGAGCATTCCTAGCCGTATCTGTCTCTTGCATCGTATTTTGAGCATTCCTAGTCGTATCTGTCTCTTGGGATCTATTTTGAGCTTTGCTAGTCGTATCTGTCTCTTGAGTTCTATTTTGAGCTTTGCTAATCGTATCTGTCTCTTGCGTCCTATTTTGAACATTCCTAGTCGTATCTGTCTCTTGCGAATCTTCAAAATCCTTCGATGCTGTGTTTCCGCTTAGTTTTAAAGTAGTTGTAGGTAGGCTTGAAGAATACGTCTCGGCTTGCCTTCGTTCTCTATGAGTTACATTGTTGTCGTATTCTCTCAGAGTATCATCGACAATTTGAGTAAAACCAGAATCACTTCCAGAAACAGAAGTAATTTTATTAATACCAAAATCATGTTTTTCTGTATCTTTTCCTGAATCAGTAGTTTCTACATCGCTCCCAAGGCTAATGGTTTCCATATTATTTTCATTTTTTTTGCCACCTAGATTGAAAAACAAATTGAAAAACAAATTTTTTAGAACATACTTTTTTTGTTCAAAAGTTTTTTATATGTTTTTATATACTCTTCTAAATCTGAATAAAAAATCATATTTTAAATATTTGCTTGAAATGAAAATGTGTTAAAGATTAGAAATATTTATTTAAGTTTCTTTAAAAAAATAGTTACAAGCAGCCTTATTAACTCCAATCAATTTCAGTTTCGCTGTGAACGTAGACAAATGTCGAAAGATGCTTTCTTAACCAGGAGCAGAACAAGTAGAAGTATGCAACTACTTTCAAACTTTTATTAAACTATCATCTATGCATTTAAATAATGGCGGCTACTAAAATATTAGTGTTACGTCAACATTATTGTCACCTTTCTTAAGCAGACTGTTTAAATTGTTCATAGCATTTGCATTTGGCGTAGCATTATATCCAGCTGTTTTGCTGATATTTCACTTTACTTTCAATTACTTCTTCAATTTATTTATTGTATAAAATTTATAAACAAAAACTAACTTTGAATATTTTTTTTAACTGTGACAATTCAAAGCTCTTTACAATAAATGTAACATAAATTATTTTTGATAAATAAAACGCTACATGCTGATTTTAAAAAAAATCATACGTATTTTCAAGTTAATAATAATGAAAATTAGCAGAAATTGCTATATTTTTTAAATGAAGTGAAACATTTTTTTTAAATCTTAACTCGATGGTTCTTTTTAGCTTTTAGTGTTATTCAAAATAGTTTAAATATGAAGTTCTGTTTCTAATTTAGCAATTAAAAAGCAAAATTTAGTTTTTAACAAGACTTATTTACATTGTTTAACATTTTATTTGAAGCAAAGTATTTTAAATGCTGAAAACCTGGTTTCCGCTAATAGAAACTTTTATTGAATCTATCGATACTGTAGTCTCATGACTGAGAGCTTTTTTAGTTGTCGAAATGTGTAAATAATAAAACATTTGCATTACTTGTTCCAGTAAGATAAGAATCAGTCAATCTCGAGGAAGACATTGTTGATTCCTCATTATTGTCAGAATATTCGGTTGTTGATTCTTCATTGTTGTCAGAATATTCTGTTGTTGATTCTTCTTTGTTGTCAGAATATTCTGTCGTTGATTCTTCTTCATTGTTGTCAGAATATTCAGTTGTTGATTCTTCATTGTTGTCAGAACATTTTTTTGTTGATTCTCCTATGTTGTCAGAATATTCTGTTGTTGATTCTTCTTCATTGTTGTCAGAATATTCTGTTGTTGATTCTTCATTGTTGTCAGAATATTCTGCTGTTGATGACACGTTTGTGTGGTTCTCTGCTTCGTCAATGCCATCCATCTGAGTGCTTGAGGAGAAATCTAGATCTTCTGCGTGTCGTTTAATTGGTTTAACTAAGACTCCACAAGCTGGAAGAGTAAATACTTTGTTATTGACAAAAGTATTGATTTTACATGATGTTGTAACACTTTTAACGATATTTAACACTTTCTTACTCTGGATACCATTTTCTGAAGATTCTAAGGAATACATAGACACAAAGGTCAATATTTAAAACAATTTTATGAATGTTGATATGACATTATAATCGAATTTTACTTTTTGAATCGGCCTGTCTGCTTATAAAAACCAATTAGTTTCTTAAGCTAAAAATAAAATGACTTTCGCCAAAGTTTTCCGTACGTGTTTCGCCAGTTTAAATCCATAAAAAAGATTTAAATCATATTAAATTTAATCTAATATCGTTTGAAGCCGTAGCACTTTAATTACTCATGATGTGCAGTAAAACTCCTTTTTTCTGAAACAACCAGAACAAGAAAGCATACAGAATTATAAAAAATATTATAATTATAACAATCGATGATTGCTAAAAATAATGCCGCGGTATTTGAGACGATGGATCAGATTCCTCTTAATTAAGTTTTCTCTCTTCGACGAGGTAGAGCTAATAAGAAAAACAACATTAGGACAGTCGGATTTTGGGTAATCTGATAGACGATGGCGTTCTACTATAATTGTGTCAAGAGTTACATTAAAATAGAATGTAACAATTGTGTGCAATCCGTTTCCTCGCAATATTTTTAAGGTTTTAAATTGGACAATAAGCTATCAGTTTTACACCATAAACATACACATAAGAAGTAAAAAAATTTGGCCATATCTAGAAAATTTACTTTTTGTGTGTGTGGGATTATTTATACATTTTAGGGGAAGTTATTGATATATCCTATGAACATTACTGGTAAAAATTGAGTGAATTTCCAAAATTTCTTCGTAACATTAAACATTTTCTTTACATTGCAACTGAATATGTACGTTTTTATCTTACTTGGGGAACTGTGTTGACTGATAACTGGACAGCAAATTCCTATTCCGTTGGGTCCGCATCGGTGGATTTTCTGTGGATTGTGGCAGTTTCTGGGCTTCACACAGCGGTAGGCGTGTCCGAACACAGACGTGCAAGGGTCACTGTAACTCTCTGCAGTGTCTACTGTGGTTATATGCAGCATCACTAATCCTATCAGTGCTATAAAAAAAACTTTTATTTTGTCCCCAAAATATATATATGTGTATCTTTAATACTCAAACATTATGGGAAAAATACTGAAAAAATTTAACTGCATTAGAATTTAAATAATTTCAATTTTTAAAAACTTCCATCTGATAAAAACCAACTACAAAATTCCAATTTTGATAATAATGACTACACTCTTAAAACAAAAGAGTGAAATCCACTCCAGTTGGAGAAGTGCATTTTCGACACTGGAAAGGAATGAATATTAACTCAGACTGATTCAAAATCACTCGTTTGGAGTGATCCTGTCGGAGATTTAACACACAAAGGATCCACTCCAAAAGGAGAAGTGCATTTTCCAGACTGGAGGAGTGAAAATTAATCAGACTGAGTTAAAATCGTTCTTTCGTTTTAAAAGTGTAAAAAACTGCTAAGTATATTTCAAAATAACCCTCTTTAACTATAATTAATTTTTCAAGACAATTTATTTGTATTTAATACTAATATTGTTATACTTTGAATACTGCCAAAAACGTAATTTCACAACAGTTAATAACCTCACTCTTTAATTTTAATACACTCTTACTACTGTCATCTATGAGGATTATTAGTAACTAAAGCTTCAAAATGAAATGTAATAGATGAAAAAAAAAACACATTTGTTGAGAGGGAGCTCTACTTTAATAGAAAAAAGTGGATTATGTTACTTGTTTCCAAACGGCAAACAGTATGCATTAGAGGGTTAATTGTGACACCTAGTGTGAATACAATGCGCCTCAAAAAATTTCATTTGGCCACTTTAATTCCCTTCTTTAAAAAGACGTAAACCAATGCATCCAATTTCATTTTATGCAGTAAATATATGAAACTTCAATCGTAAAAACTATTTGTTCTTTCCACCTACTAAATTTAAGATTTACATTTCTTTAACCAATTGCCGTAATATTTTCCCTAAGCTTTTAAAAGACTTAAAAGAAAGTTTTCCTATTTCATTTAATCTTGGTTGAATTAATGTAGCATCAGAGTTACACGCGGGTTACTAACTTCATGTTCTGAAATATTTAAAAAAAAAACTTTCAACTACAGGGATGAGTCATCCTCACCTATTGTAACCGGAACAATTAACTAAAAGAGTCAGCTTCCTTTATTTATTTAAATTTAAAAAAAAATTACTTTTGGAAGTTTGAGTGCTTAACTTTACCTTTGAAAATAGTTTTATTCCTAAAAATGAGTACTAATGTAATTCACACATTTTTCAATACATGTATATTTCTTTAGTAAAGTATATTTTAAAAAATGTTTATAAAAAAGATAGCTTTGAAGTATACAAAATAAATTTAGTACGCCTGTGCAGAACAAAATAAGCACTTCAATAACTCTAAGAATTTGTAATTGATATACATAATATACTTAATTTTTCAGTAATGCAAAGATCTTACCGCATATACAACATTTTGTCAAATGTTTTGATGTCATTTTACAGCATTTCAATTTGCTTGCTACAATTCTTCATAAATAAACGAGCAAAAAATATCTATATGTTCGTGAAATAGGAAAACCACTTGTAATATAATTTGTAATAATATTTCAATTCCCAACAGGATATAAAAGCAAAATAATTATCTTCCAAATAGTTGCGTAAAAGCATTTCATAGCAACAATACACTACGATGCAAAAGTTTAGACAATGTCTTCATTAGCTGTAAAATTTAGAATAATGATAGTATAATTAAAAAAAACCTAAACTTATTAGAAAAATATTTTGAAATGCTGTACTTGAAATATAATTGTTTTGTTATTGCGGAAATTTACTTATAGCAATAATTTTTTTCATAGAAAAAAATTTGTATGAAGCAAAAGTTTGGACACGAATACGAGATTATGCTAATTTAAAGTAGGTAATGGCCTATTTACGCAATTTTATTAATGAATTTTATTTTTTTCATATGATAAATTTAAAAAAAAACAGGATATCCGGTAAACTAAACGGATTTAGTAGCGATATGGTTATTGGTTAAATTTTACACCAAACAGACAAAATTGCCACTTTTAATCTTTATTCTAACACGATTTGCTTCAAATTGAAAATTTAACATACCTAATTACGAACCGAATGCCCACTAGTCCATGACCTTAAAGTTTTGTCACGAATTCGTGGATTTGGAGACATCCATTGACCGATTTTCGTGATGAAAAGTGCAGTCTTACCCATATAAAAAATCACAAAATGGTGACATAGTATTATTTTTTGCACTTTATTACAATGCAGAGACCTCTTCAAAAACGACAACAAAAAAAATTGCAATTTTAACGGAAATTCACTCCACGTCATAACGAAAGTTCCCTCTTTACACCGAAGCTTGAAATTTATTAAGAAAAACCGTTTCCTTTGGACCTATTACAATTTAACCGGTATCTTTAGTAACACTTTCGGTTTAACGGAATATTGAAAAAAAAAAAAAGCTTTTGAAAACAACGGTTTTCCCTACAAATACTTTACCATCAAGGTGGAACGTTAATAATGGTGTGGAGGGAGTTACCTTGATGAGACAAACTTTTTTTGTCGTTTTCAACGAGGTGACTATCTCTGCATTGTACTTAAGTGCACAAAAAAATAATATGTAGCTATTTTGTGATTTTATATGGGAAAGATTGCACTTTTCATCAAGAATATCGGTCAGTGCATATCTCTATATCCACGAATACATGACAAAACTTTAAGGTGGGGGACTGGTAGGCATTCGGTTCGTATTTATCTCTAAATACGCTAAATTGAACGTTTGAAGCAAATATGATTTGAATAAAGATTTAAAGTGTCTATTTTATCTGTTTGGTGTAAAATTGAACCAATATTGTTATCAAATCCGTTTAGTTCACCTGATATCATGTCTTTTTTTAATTTATCATATGAAAAAAATAAAATTTATCAATAAAATTGCGAAATCAGGACATTATTTACCTTAAGTTAGCATAACATCGTATTTATGTCTAAACTTTTGCATCATACAAATTTTAATTGTATGAAACAAATCATTGCTATAGCAAATCAAACAATTATGTTTTAATTATAGCACTTCAAAAGATATTTTTAATATGTTTCTATGATATGTATAATAGGTTTTTTTTGTTATTCTACTATCACAATTCTAAATTTTAAATGAAGTCATTGTCTAAACTTTAGCATCGCAGTAGTGTACATATACAATACATTAAACTATTGTTTTGCCATTTCCAAAAATAATATTATGAGCTCAATAAATTTAAATTTGTGAGCATTTAAGTAAAAACATTATCATACCATAAATATCTGCATGTATGTATAATATTTAATATTTTTGTCTTGGGAGGAGGAGGGGTTGCAGAAATAGTACTCGGTAAATAATAGAGCCAGACGGTAAACGGAGGAGGGGACGACCAAGACTGACGTGGCGAAGTAGCATCTTGAAGGAGCGAGACCATATTGGTTGGCCAAGCTGGGAAGTTGCCAGGGAGGCTGCACTGAACCGGAGGAACTGGATTTCAACAATTGCGGCCTCATGCGCCTATAAGGCGTGACGAGTCGCAAGGCAAATAATAGAGAAGTACAGTCTACTTTTATTTATTAATATTATATTCATGAAAAAGCTATCATGAAGCTGAATATAGAGTTGAAAGCTCTGTTAAAACTATCAATTCATTGCTTTAGTTTCTAAATTACTTGAAAGAGTGGGAAACGTGATGAGGCTTCCTATTTATCGTGACGTATTTAGTTCCCAAAAACAGTTTTATCGCGCTCTACTTCACCAAACGTCAACAAGCCAAGTATCGCTTGTGACGCTATCGGCGTCTCTCGGAAAGTATCGAAGAAAAGATGATGATATTGCAGTAAATGTTATACTTTCTAACTCTATAAAATAAATATAAGGACACAAATTCCAAAAAATACTACTCAATATTACAACATCTTCCCATACAAAAACTTCAGTTTTTTTTCATTACATAGTGTTTTTCTTAGAATATTATTGGAAGAAGTTATTCATTGCCCCCCCCCCCCCCTTCCAAAAAAAAAATCACAATGAGAAATTTCACAACCCATTTACTTCTTCTCTTCTGTGTATCCTGAATTTCATTTCATAATTTAATGGTACGAAAATTTTATTTTGTGAACTTTCGCAATAATACAATTAGCAACCTATTATTTTCTTAGTTCATGTTTTTTTTTTGTCTAGGTCCTTTTGATGTTGTGCTTCTTGCATTCATTGAATTCTGAAAAGAAATTTCACATTTTCTGACCATTCACAATAAAAATGTCACTACCTCCAATTTTCTTTTCTTGTTTGCATGATTTTGGCTTCCTGTTGTCTGTGATTTTAGATGTAAAGGTAGCTTTTAACCCTGTAATGCATAATTTGTTTTATCCCGAAAAAATATATTAGTTTCTTTAATACTCATACATTATGGGAAAAATACTGAAAAAAAATTAACTGCATCGGAATTTAAATAATTTCGATCTTTTTAAATTTTTACCATATGGCCAAAACCAACTTCAAAATTCCAGTTTTGATAAGAATGACTAGAAAACTACTAGTATATTTAAAAATTACCCTTTTGAACCATAATTATTTTTTCAAAACAATTTATTTTTAATAATGCCAATTTACTTTTAATAATGCCAACGACGTAATTTCACAACATTTAATAACTTCACTCTTTTATTTTGAATACACTTTTACTACTGTCATCTCTGAGGGTTATAATAAACTAAAACTTCAAAATTTAATGTAATAGATGAAAAAACACAGATTTGTCGAGTGGGAGCTCTACGTTAATTGAATAAAGTGGATTATGTTACCTGTTGCCATATGACAACAGTATGCATCAGAAGGTTAAAGTAAGAATTTAACTTATGTTTCTTGTGGCAGTCTTAGCTACTCGCTGGCGAGTCACCGCCATTCACCAGTGGTGGTGCCAAGTGTCACCTTCACAATTTTAACATTGCTTGATATAACATTTTTGCCACTGACTATTTTGCTGACTCCAGTTGGGTTGAATTAAGTTAAGGTCGCACTTGAGCTACAAGACGGCTATTGGCGACGGGCGTCATAATTTGGAACCACAGCCAAGTGACGAGCCAATGCCTGAGTAGGCTTGTCGGCTGAGTAGGAATGTGTACCAAAATATGCAATAAGCACAACTGTAAGAGAACCTGGGGACCACCAAAAGGGAATCTTGGCCCACCTTTAAATTTTACTATTTAAAATTATTTTTGCATTTTCGCAGTTTATACTTAAAGTAACCGTTGTCATCTAAGTTTCATTGAGCTACTTTATTGGCAGTGATGAGAAAATTAAACGAGAAAGTTTCTCATCCAAAAAAAAGTAAAAATTTTAGACATAATTTGTAAGATTTTTTCAGACGAACCAATTGAGTTAAGCTCTTTTATATTATTTGAAAACATAAAAGTATTTCAAACATAAACTTTAGCGAACATTTGAAAAATATATTTATTTAAAATAGAATTTATGGCTTTAAATACATAAGAACTGTGTGTCGTATTGTAAATTTTATAATCTCTTGATTTCTGCAACCATTTAGACGAATTTTTTTCACCTCTTGCTACTTGAATGACATAGATTCCTGGACGATACATTTCTGAAAACAAAGATTGACATTTTTGTAGAATTTAATCTATTGATAAATTATTTTCATAACATCATTTTTAATTATGTTAGCATTCATTTTACATACACATATTTTTACCAAGCCAATTCTATTACATATTAACTGTATTCAAATTTTGTTATGGTGTTTAAATAAAGTTAATGCGGGGTATAAATGTAGAAACCAAAAAGTTGCTAAAAATATCTGGTCAAATAGGTGAGAGAAACTCTGTAATTCTATATTTTACCCCCAAATAGTGTGATTTTATGTTTTAAAAAGGATTTTCATCTGATTTCTTTTAAAACATTTACGTCAATGATATCTAATTTTAGAGCATGCATTTTCTATTCCTTAATTAGCTTTATTTTCATTTTATTATGATATCGATAGGTTCATTTTATTATGATAACGATATGTTAATTTTATAATAAAACGATGTTTAAATTTTTAACAAAACATTAGCTTTTACGCCTATACTTTAGGGTACATAAAATTAATTGAACATCCAGGCTCTTTAAATTAGCTTAAAATTAACTACAGTTTTTATAAAATTAGTAACATTACCTTGAAAGTCGTCCTTACATTGTTCATTTCTTCTTCCTATAACAGAGCAAATAAAGTGTCTAAATAGTATTAAAATGATCAAACTTTGTTGGTGTGTGCAGTAAAATAACGTACATTGTTTCTTCATATTTTTGATATTCGAATTTGGTATTTTCAATCTTTCTTTTATACATTATTATCACTATATTTGCGTCAAACAAAACAAATAAGGCTTAGATCTTACGCCAGACTGAAACACTTCAAAAGATAAATACACTCGCACAGAGAATGATTAAAGCAGAAACTTAATTTCTTCTATCTATCAGCAACTATAGTGCAAGAAAATAAGCTTCCAGCACTTCTGAAGCCGTCCCGGTGGCGCAATCGTTAGGACGCTCACCTTTGGAGCTGCTGGGGTCAGGTTCAAACCCCGGTCAGGCATGGATGTTTGTGACCGTCAATAAATGTTTTTATTTGTCTATGTGTTATTCCTTTCTTTGTGACTGCAAAATATTCTTTCTGTGTCTGTCCCACTTGACGAAAGCTTATAAGTGGTTCTCTGAACAAGCACACAAACTGGACTATATATATACCATACCATAGCACTTCTGAAGTTTTAAAATTTATTCATAGTACACATTGTAAGTTACGCTTTTGTATAATTGAAACAACTGGAAAAGGATCTCTTATTTTTGAAGAGTGCGATAATAAAGTTAGCTTCTCTGTTACGGATTGTCTCAAAAGTATTCCCAATGAACGTAATGATATGAACGTAATTACCATTCTACATTCTTTAAAATTTTCACTAACGTCTGGTTTTTTAATTTTTTAAGAGGAATAGATACTTAAAAATGTTCAGAAAATTATGTTTTAACCTAAAGATATAAAATTGTAAGACATTGTAGTCTTAGAGTCTTATATACTTCATCTTTTTGAGACAAATACAACCAACTATTTTTTTAATGGCGTTGCAAAGTTATCAATTACGAAATGCGTCTTTTAAGTCACAATGTCTTGCCAAGATTTTTTAATTATATATAGCTGTAGAACTATAATGAAAATATTTTGCAAACGCACTGAACGCTTGAGAAAAAAGCACTTTCTCCCAACCTTGTTTCAGTTTGGTAATCTAAATAATATGTAATAGGTTGAAACAAATGTTGTAAAAGTTTTTATTTTAAAATTTATACTTACTTCTCCGTTTTCTTTTATTGCGGCTTCTAGACAATCATTGCACTGTGTAAAATGAAAAAAAGTACATATAAGTAAAACTGGAAAGCCATCTGGATGATCAACATAAAAATATTTAAAAATTCACTTAATAAAAGATAAAATAATGCTGAATGTGTATAGCTAATTCATTGCAGTATTATTATTTTGATTTTTTTTAAATGTAAAATTGTGAAACATAAATATTATATATATTTTCTCATGGCGATTGGTCTAGGTTTGCAATAACTCGCATAACTCATTAATAACAGATTCAGGGTTGGGATTTCTCGTCCAAAATTAATATTTCCCATCCCAGCGGGAAAACTGGCAAATACCTGGAAAAACTGGTAAATATCGGGAAAAAAACTGGGAAATACCTTTTTCATCCAGAAAAAAACTGGAAAATACCATTATTTAGCGTACATACTTTACCTGAGAAATTAATTTTAATTAAAAAGTTTATAAGAGTAAACGCCAGTTTTTCTTTATTATTTATATCCTCATTAATTAAATTCTGGCTTCGTTGGACCTTTTTTATAGATTTAATATGCATAACTCAATAAGTATTTATCTCATACAATATTTTAATGATTGTTCACCACAAACAATATTCTAATTATTATTTATATTTATACAGATTAGAAAAAATGATTATTATGTTACTATAGATTAAAAATAACTAAAGGAGCCTTGTTGATTTAAAAAAAATATTAAGGCCCATCCAATAATAAATATTTATTAAAATATAATTATTTTAATTAGTCCCATTTTGCTGTTATTAACAACATTTTACAACATTTACAACATTTTCCCTAACATTTAGTAACTATTTGTTCCTTAATAATTGAGTTTTTCCCAGGAGGGAAAACAATTTCTCCCAGGACTGTAAATTCCGGTTTTTACCATGGTATTTACCGGGAGTGGTAAAAACCATGCCAACCCTGAACCGATTGGCGAGAAAATTGGCCACATGCCAAAATAATCTTTAAGTTTATGTTTATCTAAATAAACAAAATATAATACAAATGATGATTATAGTGAGGGACCATTTACGTAAGACCATTTAAGCTACATAGTTAAAAACTAAATTAAATGTTTTTATTCACAAACATTCGCAAAGGGTCATTAATGAGAAATCAACGTAAAATCACGGCCAACTTCAATAATAAGGCCAGAGAAGCTTTCCCAAATATGAGCGTAGACGGAATTTTTGACGTCACTGTTATAAGTGCCGAAGATATAGAGAAACTACTTCGGACGCATTCGGAACCCTAAAAATGTAGTTAGCCGTGAACGAGTGGTTCCGAACAGATTTCGAGACATATTTTCATCACCTTCGGAACAACGTCACTCGGAACTATTTCATCAAAATTCCCGTTGCCGTGAGTGTTTGGGAGAGCTTCTTTGGCTTATAGTAGTTAAGTAGGCGGTGGGAAAATGCATATTTTAGTGCTTTAACGCAATGTAAGATATATAATAAGCCAAAGAAGCAAAAAACATGCTATAGGAAGACTTAACACCAAAATAAAGTCAGCAACTCAGCTTCAAGGACTGAAACTACTCCGAAATCCTTGCTGTTTATTTTAGCCGGGAAGATGAAACAGGTTTATCATATGCATTTTTTTCTTTAAACAGGATATCCGTTAAGAAAAAGGTTCTACTTCGATGTCTGTTTATGTTTTTTAGTCTGGATGATGAAAGCGCCAGACTACATTGATATACACTCCTTGCCAACCTAAGTTGGGTAAATAGAAATATGCTATGGATAAGATCCTTCCGCGTATGTAAAGAGTGCCTTAGATTATTTGTGAATCCATCCAGAAAACGTGTTTAAAACGTTAATTTCGTTTAAGGTCTAGCAGATTTGAATATTATTTGAGAAAATTTGGCACTTTATCAGAATGAAAAGTGTGTTTTGGTGTAATTGTATTAAGATAATTTTGTATGTAAGTACTACCTTACAAGATTTTCCAACTAACAGACTAATCGAGCTTTTCCCTCCGTCTCTTTACTCTTTGTTTTTACCCGAATTAGGTTGGGAAGAAGAGTACTGTGATCTAGTTTTCTTCGGATTTACTTTTACTTGGGCATTTGAAATTAAAGATTAGATTATTAGAATTTGAAATAAGATTAAGAGCCATAAACAGATGTCTGGTACGCATAGAACTTGTCTAAATGTTTGCTAAATATTTTCTAAGTTTTCGAAGTCAATTATTTTTTTAGATATTTTTTTTATTTTGTCTTTAAGTCGCATTTTTTAACGTTCTGAGAAATAAGCAAATGGGCAGAAGTGTAAGCGTGTTTTCAATACATATGACATTAAAATCTAAATTTTAACAGAACATTTAATTTCTCTACTTTTTTAGGAAAAATACTCATGGAGCGGATTCAACTTTTATAGATGATCATAAATGACTCCTTCATATTTTAAATTTTAAAATTAAAAAATGCGTTTGCTGAAAACATATTAGTCTGATAACGGGCTTTTAAGTCTGTATCTCAGTAATAGTTGATGTTTAAAAAATCCTTTCAATAATATTTTTTCATTGTGAATGAGCTATTTTTCATCAAAAAAGAATTTCAGCCCTTACTTGATATTAAGATTCTCAGTTTTTAAATAATTGTTAAAACATGTAGAAGCTAAATTTTTTTGTTAAGTATAGTTATTTTATAAAATTATTTCAATATTGTAGAGTTTTCTATACAATAATTTAATTATTGCTACATCGAGATCAACGCACTTGATTCGAAAAACTAACAATAAGGCATTCTTACCTTCATTATAGCTTCATATGAAGTTTCACAGAACCACTCTCGGATCATTAAACTTTTACTGAAATCCAACCCTGTACAGCATTTATTTGCCATATTGTCGAACTGAAAAATATCCATTAAAATAAAGATTTATTTAATGAACTTTATATAAATTTTAATTTTTATATTCATTTTGATTTCGTTGAACTACTAAGAAAAACAATTCCTGATTTCAAGTTCTCTAGTACTTAAAAATTTCCCTTAAAATAAGGGTTTTTCAAAGATTTTTTATAAATTCCAGGATTTACAACTGTTTTGTAAACTGTAAAAAAAAACTGTTGTTTTTACAGTTAAAAACTGTCAACTTTAACAGCAGTTAATAATTGTTTCCTTACAGTTTAAAACTGTAATTTTGTTCAAGGAAAACTGAACCTGGGAGAAACTGTAATATTTACATTGAGAAACTGTTAAATTAGACGTGCATAAGAGTCACGTGGTTGAGATCATCGTTAAGCACAAATGCCCAATACTATCCCTTAGCGACCGAGTAATTACTTTGTCGCAGACGGTTCAGTATTGGGCTCGCACACAAGAGGTTCCTGGATCAAAACCGGACCCGGTCCATATCTCTTCCAGGAACCTCTTGCGTACGAGCCCAATACTGAAGGTCTGCGACTAAGTACTTACTCGGTCGCGAGAGCTAGTATTGGGCATTTTATTTTAGCAGGAACAAACTGTTACATTACCAGTTTTTCCATGCTAAGTTAACGGAATCTCTCTGTTAAGATTGCAGTTTTCCCGTAAAAAATTAGTTTTCCTGTAAATAATACAGTTTTCCTGCAAAAAAATTACAGTTTTTAACTGTAAAACAACAGTTTTTTTACAGTGTATTCATTGAACGATTACGGAAATAAAATTGTTTTATAATTTATTTATCGTGTTATATCGAGCTGAGAAATAACTATTGAAATAAAAAAAATATATAGTAAAACTTTATTTTTACTTTGTTATTTTAATTTTGAAATTTACAAACTGATATAAAAAAAACTTATTTTCTTTTAACCATATTTTCAGGAAAGTCCAAAGTTCAAAGGTTATTTTTTTTAATGAAAACCCTTTTATGTACGTTTACCGAGAAATTCAATTACAGTCTGCATTGCAGAAGGTTGTTGGACACCAAAATAACACATAAGTATTATTGCATTTGATAGAATTACAAATTGTAAATTAAACAAATGATGTGTTTGAATCCGCATTTGAATTTGAAAATTAACTAAAAACTGTAATAGCTTATTAGTTACTCGAAAAGAGAAATATTTTGAAAATGCACTTTACTTTTTAAAATGTGCTTTAGTTTGACAAAATCAAAAATTATAATATTTACAAATTATTACATTGCAAAAATACGTTTATTAAATAACAATTATTACAACATGCGACATTTCATACACAGAATATTGCATGAATGCATTTTAACGAATATTTCATTTAAGAGTTACAAGCAATATTTTACCTTTGATGGAACTTGAAGGAGGTTAAAACATTTGTCAATGAGGTCATTGGTTTCTGTCATACCTTTATCTAAAAAGTTTCAAACATCAAGTTTATATACAAAACGTTTTACTTGTAGTTTTTCATGTTTCAAACACATTTTTTGTGTTTTACTTAAGCATATAATTTACAAAACAATTATACCGGCCTTAATAAATTGAATAGAATATCCATAGGTAATATAATCAATCGCAAAACATTTTAAAATCATGAAAATTTTGCGGTTATACTGTTTTGAAAATAATAAGTAAAGTAAGAATAGTCTTATACTAAGTTAAGTAAGAATAGTTTATACCTTATGACTTTTGAGATTTTATATCAATTATAGCTATTTTGTTAGAACTAGTTAAAATTATTCTAAGTATGTGTGTGAGTAAATGAAAAATCTAGAACAAAAGCTGTTTACTAAATGTGCCTTTCTTATTCATTGCAAAAAGCTTTCTTTACTTCTCGCTGTAAAGAGAGTAAGAATATAACAGGCAATTCTGAAATTTTCTTAATGCAATAATTTAAAAAATGATTGCATGCTGAAATTCGATAAGTTTCTTATCGAGTAAATATTTTGACATATTTTTATAATGGGGCTAAAAATTCTAAAATATTTTAGTATTTTGGAATGCTGTAGAATAAAACTTAAAATAATAATTATTGTTATAAAAATATTTTTTAAATAATAACAAATTATCAATAATAAGAGTCAAAATATAAGAAATACACAAAATGAAATATTTAATCAAATACCACAGATGATGGCTTTCGATACTATAACTTCAGTCTTCGTCGCTGCTGAAGACATCTCCAACAGGACACAAAGTCCCACAACCAAAAACACACCAGAAAACATTGTGTTCTGCAACAGATTCAATTTCACTAACAATCTTCCTCGACCCCCAAAAATTGTTTTATATCTGCTTTCAAGGAGGTTTATTATGTTCACATATTGCATTGTTTGTAATAACAAGGACCCTTGTGTTTGCCGCCAGGTAAATTGGCAATTTTTGCAATGATGGTATATATCAACTTGCAAATGTATCGTAAATGTCACTGGAACACAATCGAAAAACGCTGATTCTTCCCATATTTAGGATTTCACGGCCAACCCTTAATTGAATAAGAAATAAATTTTGTCATCCTGGAATCTTAGGATACATATTTAATGATGATGTTTTAGAGGTAAAAAAAAGTAATTTACACATAATAATATTTTCGTATAAATAGTTTGCTTGTAGTACTAAACCAAAACTGATTGCATAAGGGTATTTCCCCAATAATTATATTTTCGATAGGTGATAGACGTAGTGTGAGTTGCCAGTGATAAAAAGGCTTATATATTTGTGCTACAAAAGTCAGTAATAGTGTTTTCTTGTGAACTGAACAAAAGTTAGTTTTATAGCTTGGGAAATTAACCTATAAAATTTCACTTATCATTCAACTATCAATATGACTGGGATATTTATTTTATTATTACAATAAATAAACTTGTGAACTGAACAAAAGTTAGTTTTATAGCTTGGGAAATTAACCTATCAAATTTCACTTATCATTCAACTATCAATATGACTGGGATATTTATTTTATTATTACAATAAATAAAATGCCGATTGCACTTTAAATTAGTCATAGGTATATCAATAAACACAAAATAGTTTGTAAAAAAATAAGAGAGATTGCTTGTCCCATAGAGCTAATGCATTAGTTTTGTAATCACAACTTCTGCAGAAGTACTGCTTTGCCCTGTTAGACCTTTTCCCACAAGTATGGATATCGATATGAAACAAATTTGAAGCGAAAATGTAATCTAGTTATTTAATTATATATTTTAAAGTTTTAAAATGCCAAAAATATACAGCAGATAGCGACACTATTTAAAAACTTAAACAATAAAAGAACTTAATAGCCGGATATTATTTTCTTTTCAATTTTGTTTTAATTTGTGTTGTGATGATGCCCTTACCTGGTGATAATGGGATAACATAGAAAGACAATGCTTTTGCAATCGTTGTGTTTTCAAAACTCTTTTTGACTCTTCTTAGCATTAGCTCTATGGAAGTAACAGTCACTCTTTTTTTGAAATTCTTATAAAAATGTGTAATTTTGATGTGTATTTTAAATATTTTATTAACAAATCTATAAGTCTTTTTATGAATTGTAATAAAAAAACCTTATACAAAAATATTAGTCGGAATATCCGTTTTAAATTCTTTCGAAATACCAACTTTTGTTATCTCAACCAAACGTAAACGGACGCGATCAAAAGTGCTTTCAAAGGACGATCAGGTTTTGGATCGGAGAGGAACTTTTCAGCGAGAAGTTACTGAAAAGTGAACAAAAATGATAGAACCCCATGAGAACGTTTTTAATCTTCTCCTTATATACTTTTTCGCATTGCTCAATACCTTTACAACTCTTACTCTGTTCGTCCGCAGAAGTAATATTTATGTTATTTGTCCTAAGTCCAGTTATAATTGTCAATATGGCTCTGTCAAAGTTCAATTCCGGAAATGAGTTTATATTGCCTTGTTTACGCTAGAAAGACGGAGACTTAGTGTATACCTATATTGCCCCAAAGCAGTCAAAATGACTGCATTGTGAAAGAATAACTATGACTAATGTTAGAATAACTATACAAAAACCGACCTTAAGTTTGCAGCAGAGAAATGTACTAGGCGGAGGAAATGCGTAAACAACGCTGCTGGCGCCGAAATTTCGCCTGCTCCTATTGGTTGCTCCTTTGACCCTGATATTCGTGCGCCCTGTTACTTCAAAATCGAAGGAAAACATATTTAAAATAACACTCTAACTAAAGCTTAACTAATAAAAAAATAAATTTATGTCTTGAAATAACAAATAAATTTGTTTATTGAATGGGAAATATCCTTTTGTATTCGATTCTCGCACTCGAAAATGAGAACTATTTACCCTTTTTCTCGTAGAACATTTGTATACTGCAAACTTAGGGTCGGTTTTGGTGTAATGTGTAAAGAATTTTGTTTAATATTTTTTTTTATATATATTTCTTACTAGGGGGCAAGGCCCCCTGCTCGCTACCACTCGCCAACCCCGAGAATTCCTATTTGTTTGCTCCGCAAACAAACATGCAAGACTAATGTGAGGATACTGTCAATGCAGGAATGCTCATCTATACAATCTGGCTAGTTTCCGCTGGACTGCTCCAGGGCATCACGTAGCTCTAGCGATAAGCAACGATCTTTACTAAAACCACGGGACGCAACCTGAAGCAGCCCCGGCACAAAACAAGCACACCGCTACACTTACTTTTGACATTTCTGATTGGCTGAAGCCGCGTAAGTCACGTGGCTTTCAAGCGTCCGACAATTACAATTTTATATTATATAGAGGTACTACCTACAGTCATACAGCAAGTATGAACAATAATAGTAGGTATTAACAATAAATAAAATTCACTTCCATTTGAAACAAAATCTGATTTATTCATTATTACTAGATTGCCTAAGGTGGATGTGCCTTGACCTACGCATAGAAACCTAAACTAAAAATTTTAAGGCCAAATTTATTTTTATTTATTTGTATAATTGTTTATGTTTTTAATATTCAACTCTATTCCGTCTGAGAAACAGCAATTTTAAACTTCTCTGGAAAAATGTGAAGCGATTATCGTAACCATTCACAAGTTTAAATCATGTCGGGTAAAGCGAAATGAGAAGAAATTTAAGTTTAAATCATGTCAGGTATTGTAGTAATCATGTAAGTTAAACAGAAAATAAATATGTTCTAATTTTAGGTTCAAATCATAATGATGAAGGGAAAGACAAATATCTCAGAAAACGTCAACTTTTTGACCCCGAAAAATATTATTTTCTCTTGTGTTCGTCGTGGGAATATGGATGGACCTATAGACAAGAAAACCACCTGGCATGCCCAGAGTATGGCAAAAAAGAAAGAAATCTTTCTCCCGATCTAACGACCCTCAACTAAAAACCTGGGCGAGATAAAACAGTTTTCTAAAAATTATTTAATTGCATTATAGATAATCATAAATACTTGCATTAGACAATAAAATCGTTAAACACTTAGTTCGAGTAAAAGTCGCAGTGCTTGGCGATCTTGCCCCCCACCAAGAAAGTCATAAGTCATAGTTCGAGTAAATATTTTTTGAGTATTGTTGTAGGGATAGGCAACAGAAAAATACTATTTCCCTTATGCTAATCACTATATTTAGTACAAGACAAAAACTACACAATACCAATGAATATCAATTCAGTTAGAGAAAAATATTTTTAAAATTTGCTGTAATATGTAAGGAAAGTTATCGACACATGAATGAATAAAATACATATTTTTGACAAAATATATTTATTGATAATCTTGGTATTAAGTAGTGGTTTATATTAGTGGACCAGCCATAGGTTCATCCATCAGAGTATTCTAGTTTCACATAGCTTTAATTACAGTCATTGATGAATTTTAATGTTGGCATGCTACAATGCAAGTACATACATTATATAATAAAAAAGAAATTTTAAAAAAGTAACAAAAAATGTTTTCTAAAGCAATACATGTTTTTTTAATAAACATACATTGAGAAAACAATACAATACTTTATGTTTTGTAAATAAATAGATTTTGAAATTAAACTTCGTAAACAATTTACATGTAAGAAAACTTGAGAATGTTTATTGCCAAATTAATGTGCAAAAATACTATAAGATAATAATCATGGACTTTTAATTATTTAGTTGAGGATATGTATTAAAAGTCCTAGTCTAAATATCATGCTTCATTTAGTTGGTATGAAGAAACTTCTAAGCACAATTACAAAAGATGGCCGTGTATTGATAAACCGATTATTCTACAATTTCTGATATGGTAAATCAGTTTTCTATATCAAACGTCACAATACACCTACATCAATATCACTTGCTACCACAAAGTAAAAAAAAAGTAAAACTACATTACGTCTTGTAACACAAAGTAATTATTCCAAGTAGTTGAGATACGATTCATAAATAAATTAAAGAAGTTTATCCATCGAATCTCGGGCTTTGGAATTTTGCTGATGCAAAAATATACCACATTTAAGTCACCAAACGTTCACAATTATCACGAGTATTGCATAGCGTTGAATTTCGGCTGATTAACCAACTGAAATAACATTTATCTCCTCATTCGGGGTTTAAGATGTTCCATGCACTAACAACTGAGTTTATAGAGAGCTGAAGCCAAAAACTTTTAAAGTTGTTGTTAGATTCCATTGCTGTGCATCACAGTTTTAAAATAAGACAGCAACTAAGCTGAACCACACAACATTCTTGTGAACAACTTCATGTTCTTACGGAGACTTATCTTTCTTCCATGTGGATGGAAATTCTTCTTGTAGAAGCATCAGTTTCCTTTGACAAAGATAGACTATATTTATTCTGAAAGATACCACATTTTGGTGGATGGTTGATTAGAAAATTGAAGTTCCTACTCAAGGAATTCCAGCATTCTAGAATTGTCGTGGACGTCTGCGACTACTCAAAATTCAACGTTTTTTGACGTTAACCGCTATATCCTATACATGGAGAAGGTACAGTCCGTCGAAGAGTATAGTATATCCCCTGAGAACTACCCGACCAAAGTTCAATCACACACAGTTTCTTTCTGAATTTCACATCATTAACTCGAAGTCCTCAGCATCACAGACTCTCGCTCTGCACCACTCCATTCCTCAGCTGCCTTCCTTGAGGCTGGACCTCCTCAGTGGCGCCTCGGCCATTCACGTTGGCGTAGATGGGCTGAGGGTTGCTGCTGAAGGTGACCAACCCGTTGGGGTGGTTTCGTACGCCCGCACTGAACCCGCCGTTGTTGTGGGCGTCTGCGGCTGCGATGGCCGTTATGCTCGGGTAGGCGCGAAGCGTGGAGCCGTCTTTGTGGTGTTCCACTCGTCCACCGTTGGACAAGGCGGAGCTGCTCTTGATGGCTTTGGCTTTCCTCCTGCAGAGAAAATATTGCAAAATATATTGACATTGAAAGTGTTTGTGAAAGTATTGTTTGAACCGTTTACTTCCGAGCATGTTAAGAATTGGCTTTTAAAACTAATAAGAGTTGGGTTTTCTTTGTGATATCTACAGTAATTGGTGAAATTTAGGTTTGTTGTAGGCTAAAGATAACATTTTTAATTTTGTTTTCTTTGACGAGTGAAAGTACAATATAGGATGAGTTTAACTTTTACAAATAATCAAAAGTAAATATAGGATAGATTAATTTTAATTGCCAGACGAATCTTCATGAATGAATCATAGCCAAGTTGCTTTCTTGTGTTAAATAATATAAGCCAAACTTTTTGTATAAAGGCAGTACATTTGTCTAATAAAATATTTCTCATGAAGTGTGTTTCATAGCGTTGCTGGCAATGGCAATGAGAGTATTCTAAACTAAGTAGATATAAATGAATTTGTTCAATTCAAGTATTTGAAATATTTTATGGAATGATGTGACTTTAAAATAGTTTTAAACCTTTCATTTATGCTAACATATTCACTAACGTTTTAACACATATAGCTGCAGCAATGATGATGATAATAAGTAAAGCTCCTGCGCCAACGGCAATCGCTATCCCTAAAATTAAGAAAACATAAAAAGTTAGCAATCTGAGAAAATAAATAATATTAAATAATTCGCATTGGCTTATTTATTTACAGTACGTTTTCTTACCTATAGTTTTTGATGCGTCAACATCTTGACCATCTGCATCTGAAATAAAATATAAAGTTTTAATGTCGCCATACAAATTAGTACAGTACAATTTTCAACAGCTTTTTCGGTTTGTTTACCTTGAAGTATGATTTAAAATTGGAAATAAATTCAATTTAAATTCGGGATTACAAATGTATTACTTTTATACAATTTTAAAAAACTTCATTTACTTTTTCAAAAAACATTTCAATCAAGTTATAGTGAGTTAATTTATAAGATTCATGTAATTCTATTTATCATTCTTATAATAATTAGCATATACTGTTTATTTTGGTTTTTTTTTAAATAGTTGATCAAAACCGTATACCGATTAAATAGTGAATTTTATTTAAAGTAAGTATGTTCTTACGTCGTCCGTCGGCAGAATTTTCAATTTCAAGTACAATATCTGAAAGAGAAAGGAATTAAGTTCATTTTATACATCATAAAAGTGAAATCGAAAACAGATCCAAATAAATATAATGATAATACATATAACATTTAATTTCAATTCCAACACCAAGTAGCCTCATGCCATGATAAATACTGCCACCTACCAACGCATTTGGGTTCGAGTCCACTCCACTCGCCGCTGGACATGCATGTCCTGACAGGGTCGCCTATCATCTGGAAGTCAGGCAGGCATCTGTACTGTACCACGCTCCGATAAGTGGTAGTACCGTTGGACAAGAACCCTTGACCATTGGCGATCGCCGAGGGGCTCTCGCAATCCACCACTGGGGAAATTAAATTGTTAAGAGTTGTTATATATTAGTTTCTAACATAGTAAGTAGATACAATGTTAAAAATTTTGGTCCAGGACTGCATCGGAATCCTGGAACTTTTCAACTGCCACCATTATTTCGAGAGTGAATTTACCAATTTTGTGGAAAAACCATAACTTTGATGCACCTCAAAAGTAGTAAATCAACGCTCCAGTTAGTGGTGGCAGCTAGAAAGTTACAAGATTCCGTTGCAATATTAAAACAAAAGCTAAAACCCTCCATTTTTAATAATCTACTCACATTTTTAAAAACAAAATTCCCTCAACGCTTCCTAATACGTTATAATGTTTGCAGCAATTTCCACTAAATTGTCAAAAAAAATGCCTACTCTTCGGCCTCTTATAAAAACTCACAATAATTCATCCCAAAAGTATCTACAATCAATTTTCAGGTATTTATCTCGATCATCATTTTTGCACGGAAATATTCAACTTACGCTTGCAAGTAGGTGTCTGTCCACTCCACTGCCCGTCCCCTTGGCACACTCTTGTAGCATTTCCTCCTGTCAGCTCATATCCCTCAACGCAGCCATAAGTTATCCATTGCTCCACCACGTAACTATCCCCATCCACAACGGTGTAGTCGTCGCGCACGTCCGGCTTTCCGCATGACACCACTGTATTGGAGGACGGGGAAATAAGATACACAAAAATTTTAACACAAGCTGTACTGTATTAATCTAAATAACTTGAAATAAATAAATCACATTCACTGCATTTAATGGACTTAAAGGGGAATTTTGAACGTAATTTTTTTTTTCAAAAAAATGTTAAAATTTTCGTTGAATCCTTGTTTTCAAATTACCCTACTCGGGATAAGATACCAGGGCCATTTTATTTTACCATTTTAATATTAGCCCCAAAATAATATTATTGGATAAACTAAATACTTTAATGAAAAATTTTAAATGGACAAAAAATACTCTACCCATTTTCAAAATTGTAGTCGAAAATAGATAAATAAAAGCGCATGTACAAATGAAAAACATATTTTAAAATATATCTTTTGTAATCATAAATGAACTGATTTATTGCGCAATAAATAAGTAACGACAAACTTCTAACTACAGACATTATAAACGTACAATTAAATATGGTCTAACTTGATGGGTAAAACTGCTTTTTTTTTAAATTTAATTTCAAATAATCTTATACTTGGCTTACCAGACATTTGGTAAACTAGTCCTGGTTGTCTTAGTGCAAAATTTTAGTTGCTATTCTCGGAAAAATTATAATAGAAGGCGAATATATTATTAATATAGCACAATTTTTCATGAACCACATGATTGGCTAAGCCAATCTTATTTAAAGCCTCTTGAATACGTTGTTCCCCGTATATGAGTAAAAGACGACAGTTTTCCCAAAAGCCTGACTTTTTTCATAATTATTTTCCAATCATCCTTATGACTCGATTAGTTGTAAAAGCCTTGTAAAAATCAACCATTTCTTTTATTTAGCCTGCACACAAATAAAAAAAACTTTGGAACACGTAAATATTGACATTTAAACTGTCATTTGATTAAAACGGAGTCAATCGGTGTTACCTTCACATGTTGGCTCGTTATTGCTCCATGTTCCGTTTTCCAAGCACAATCGTCTTCTTGGTCCATGTATCTCGAAGTTGGCATCACACACGTATTCGGCCTGACTCCCGTAGTAAGTGGTGTTAGAAGGCAGAAGCCAGTGACCGTGGGGTACGGGTCTTGGGAAACCACAGTCAATATCTATGAGAAATTGTTCAAAAATTAAAATTAATTGAATTAAAAATAAGTTTGGGTAATATAGTTATGATATTGTAATTGTCTTTATGACCAATTAAGCTTGTTGAACGCTAATATTTGAAAGGTACGGATTAACCCGGTTTTGGCCGCCACCTCTTGCATTCTAGCAAAACACGGAACCGTCTTTAAAAAATTAATGACCTGGTCGCTTGGAGTAGTGTTGGGTATTGGTACTGACAACTACAGTACTTCCCTTCGAGTGATTTGGAAAAGGAACGATCAATTAGGGGGTTGATGCTGTAATCTGTAGTATTGAGTGTCAGGACTTAGCTGCCTGCTTTGAATCTCAAGACTTAGGAGCCTCATTTGAACATTTGAAGCTCAGAACTTTACTGCTTGCTTGAATACCACACTCTTAAAACGAACGAGCGATTTTAACTCAGTCTGATTTATTTTCACTCCTCCAGTCTGGAAAATGCACTTCTCCTTTTGGAGTGGATCCTTTGTGTGTTAAACCTCCGACAGGATCACTCCAAACGAGTGATTTTAACTCAGTCTGAGATAATATTCACTCCTTTCCAGTGTCGAAAATGCACTTCTCCAACTGGAGGGGATTTCACTCTTTTGTTTTAAGAGTGCAGGACTTTAGTTGGGTGGAGGTTGTTAGATCTGAGCCCTTATTGACACCATCGATGTCACCGCTAAAGAGGTTCAATAAAACCTGGTTTTGATCCATCAGGAACCTTTTGAATGAGCGCCCAATGCAGAACCGTCTGCGACAAAGTAATTGCCGGCCGCGATGGCTGGTATTGCTGTACTGACCATCACATATGAATTCCAATAGGATACTCACACATGCATCTTGGCGGTTCATTGGACCACACTCCCGTGGGCTGGCACGTTCTGAGGGGCTCGCCTTTTACCGGCAGGTGTCCCTGGATGCATCTGTACTGCACGGTGGAGCCGACTCGGAAGGAATCGGCGGAGGCCCGGTCGTTACCGCCGTACACCACAGTGGCGTTCTTGGGTACTTCTGGAGGCACGCAACGGATTTCTGTTTGAATTATCAACAAATTGTTAGATAATGATTTCTGATAGAGAAAACGGGACAGAACTCCACTTCAAAAGGGTCCAAATTTTGTGGTCAAAATAATATGTTTCAGACGTAATAGCCTAAATTAGTTGGTATACATGAAAATAAAAGCTTTCAGAGCTTAGAAAAGAAATATTATAGAAAATATGATTAAAGTCATTGCCTTTTGGGAGTTATTGAAGTTTTTCTTTCCGTAATTTAAGCACCAGTTTTCTCTAACAGTAATAATATTTTTTTTATCGCTATTTAAACATACTTGACAAGTCAGCCTCACTAAATAATTGAGAACTTCTTCTACAACTTGGTGAACGATCATCTATTGCTAAAATATTTCAAAAGTTACTAATTTTATCGTGTTCTTATTATCTATTAGTTGCATTACATATTTTGTGTAGTTTTGATACCACTTGCGCCAGTGTAGTTTTGACTACAGTATAGTATATTAAATCCCTATTTTCCACAATGTCTTTTGATCATACCAATTCGGTATTATAAATATAATATACTGCAACTCTATATACTGCCTACCTTCGCACTTGGGTGCGTTGTCACTCCACTTTCCACTCTCTGTGCAATGGCGAACGCGTTGTCCTATCATCCTGAAACCGGAGTTGCACGAGTAGCTTGCGATGCTGCCGAGGTGGGTGGTGCCGTTGGAATACTGGACTTCGCCTCTCAGCAAGGGCTGCACTCGGCCACACTCAACGTCTGAAAGGTAACAGCGATAAGGTTAGTAACATCTTAAAGTCGTCATTTGACCGGGTGTTTGTTTATCAATATCTTAAAAGGCTAAATATTTTAGTCATTCAAATCGAAACAAAGGAAGAGGCAGATTAAGTTTTTTAGATTTTAAGTCTCTTAGGTATAAATTCTTCACTACATTACAAAAAGTTTTAAAATAAGATAAGCAAACGAGGAAACAAAATAAGTATTTGCTAATGCAAATCAATTTGATAATATGAATTTAGACAAGAAAAATATAATTTTTATTTTAATAAAATTTCAAATATTAATTTCTAAAGTCTGAGGAAATTTGAAGCTCTAAATTATATTTCAATAGACTTCGTAGCACTGACATTTGATAAAAAAAATATCAAATTTGAAGTCTTATACGTGAAAAAACCTAACACTCAAACATTGATATCTTCAAATAAGTTCAATATGAAAAAAAGTAAACGCATTGAACATCAAAAAATCATATGAAGCTATTTGGTCAATAACATTTGTCAATTTCATTAAAACCTCGCATACGGAAAAAGTTTCATAGAGGGCAGCACCACCTAAATAGTTACAACAAAACTTTCTAGGTGGCAGCACCAACTAAATAGTTACAACTAAACATTCTAGATGGCAGCACCACCTTACTAGTTACAATGAAACTTTCCAGATGACAGCAACAATCATACATAATTCCACTTCTAAATGCCAGTACCATTACTACAGGAACGATTTAGCATAATTGACATTTCTTATCTGAAGCTTCCATTAAAATGAATTATTTTGTAATTGTTTTTTTTTATGACTCCAGTCTTACAATTGTAAATGACACTGCTAAAAAAAATCCCATTCTATTACTGGAAACTTTATTTTAAGGAAGTTTTAAGCAATGATATGAATATAATTTTTAAAATAGCTTTCACAGTAAACATAACAAGAGAAATCAACTAAGAAAAAATTTTATAAGCCAAAAAAAAGTAGCTAGTTCATTTCTAAACTCATCAAACTTCAAATGAAAATTAAAAAAAAAAAAAACTCAAAGCACGTCAAATATAAATTTAAAAAAAAAAGTGAATCAAGAACAAAATAAAATAAGAAAGTTACTACATTAAAAAAGCAGATGAAGACAGACACAGGTAAGTAGTACTCACAAATGCAAGTTGGCAGACTTCCCAGCCACTTCCCTTCTGCGTTGCACTTGAGCACGGTCCCACCCATCTTGAAATTGGTGACATCGTTGGTGGAGACGGCAGACACTTTGTGTCCGGCCTTGCATCGGACACGGATCTCGGAATGCACGGTGAAAGTCGCGTTGTCCGGGATCTCGGCACCCTCGGGGAAGTCCGGCTTGCCGCAGTCGATCACTGTAATGAATTAAAGGGACATGTGAAGGAAGGACAGTAAAAAAAAATTTAAACCAATATGGACAGACACCACTACACTCTTAAAACAAAAGAGTGAAATCCACTCCAGTAGGATAAGTGCATTTTCGACACTGGAAAGGTGTGAAAATTAAATCAGACTGAGTTAAAATCACTCGTTTGGAGTGATCCTGTCGGAGGTTTAACACACAAAGGATCCCCTCCAGTAGGAGAAGCGCATTTTCCAGACTGGAAAGGAGCGAATATTAAATCAGACCGAGTTAAAATCACTCGTTTGGAGTGATCCTGTCGGAGGCTTAACAAACAAATGATCCACTCCAGTAGGAGAAATGCATTTTCGACACTGGAAAGGAGTGAATGTTAACTCAGACTGAGTTAAAATCGCTCGTTCGTTTTAAGAGAGTAGGATAACCAGAACGTAGAGTTATGTTAGTATGTATAGTATTCTATAGTTATGTATAGTAACTAATTGTTATGGAGAGTAACGAATAGTTACGGAGAGTAACGTATATAATTATGTTTAGTATCGTATAGTTATGTAGTTTTCAGAAAAAATGGCAATCAGAATCAATGGAAGTTTTATATAAGTCCCAATCAGTCCTGCCAGTAATATGAACGTGTTTCAATAAATCCTCTAATGTGCACATTTTTCGAAATTATATCTGTTTAAAACACAGAAATAAACAGTAGTCTTTTAAACACTAATAAAACCATTTTCTATGAAATTTTAATATCAGTCACAAAACAAACTCAATTACGAAAATTACAAAAATCTCACTCACGTTTGCATGTTGGTTCCCTTCCGCTCCACTTTCCAGTTTCGAGACAAGCCCTCTGGTCGTGGCCGATGATTGTGAAGTTGTCGTTACAGCGGTATTGCACACGTCCCTGGTACGTGGTACGACCGCTGTCCAGCAACTGGTACGTACCGTTCTCGAGGGTTAAGGGTCGTCCGCAGTCCACGTCTGAAAACAAAAATGAAACGCGAATATAGAAAAACAAAATTGAAACGCGTATATAGAAGCAAAATTGAAACACGTATATAGAAAACAAAATTGAAACGCGTATATAGAAAACAAAATTGAAACGCGTACATAGAAAGACAAAATAGAACCTCATATTGTTGGATTCATTGAGTATTTAAGCAAAGATGTTTATGAATTTTATTTGTAATAGATTTGAACTGAAATCAAAAGTAGTGTTTATTATTCTGAACGACCAATATTTTCAGTCGTGTGGAAAATTTTAAATGTTAATTTTTGTCGTGTATTTTAATTACTAGTTTACGAATTAAAATTTTTATGTACTAGTTTTAAATGTTCCCTATACGAAAATCTGGGGTTAGAAATAACTTTTCCCGTTTAACGATAGATGGCGCTAAACTTTTAGTGGAATTTGTTATGATGATTTATATTTTACAAAATAAATGGCGCGTGCTAATTACTGTAAGAAATAAATAACACAAAATTTTGAGCAAATTTTCATCAAATAGACAAACAAATTTAAATGAAAGAGGATTCATAAATGCGTAGAGAACATGTGAAATACAAACTGACAGGTAACCATGTAACCTACAAGTTTAGAAAGAAAAAATTAAAAACAAAAACAAAAAATTATTTCGAAGCATATATAAAAATAGTTTTGAAGTAAAAAAGCACATATAAATAGTGTCTTAAATTGTAAAATATAAGCTTAATCTGTTGAAATTGAGTCTTTAAGAATATAAAAATCATAACAATGACCAGAAATATATATATATATAGCACTCTTTTCTAAAAAAACAAATATGAATAAAAATGTACCAAAAATAAAAGAAACAACAACAAAAAACGATATTAGCATTATATAAATTATAATAAATGAAAATTGTGAAATTAAATGTTCAATAAAGAATCATCTACAAAAAAAAGGACACTTTAAAGACATGTACTCACACTTGCACCTTGGGTCCCTCCCCGTCCATGTCCCACCGAGCTGGCAGGTTCGAGTCTCGTCCCCGACCAGCTTATGACCAGGATCACACGTGTACCGCACCTCGTCTCCCGCCTTCACTCCGCTCAGCTCCATGCTGCCGTTAGAGGGCACCACCAGGCTTGGGCACCAGTGGTCTGCAACGCAACACCGAGAATCATTTTAGAGCGTGTTTGTGAATTCTTCATTTCTTCGTAAACGAGTTTAGTGAGAACATTTAGTGCAGTTTAGTGTTCTGTAATCAAGTAGCGTTCCGCCGTGTTAGCATAAATATAATAATGACTTTTGTGAATGCAAGTTGCTATATCGCCATGTTATAGATAGAACATAGAATATAAAAGCGTTCGTGATTGAATGGTGTAGCACTTATTATGTTTTAGCTCATAAGACTTATAAATCAAACAATTATTTAGTCCAGTATGACAAATGACAGAGATTGCGCCCTCTAGAAGGGAAGAGTGTGGGCTTTTTTAGCCCATTACCCCGCTTGCCAGAAGAGACAGTCACAAGAGACACACAAAGAAGGACGCCACAAACGCATAGACAAATAACAACATTTATTGACAAACACAAACATCCATGCCTTTACTGGGATTCGAACCCGAGCCCAGCAGCTATAAAGGCTAGTACACTAACCATTGCGCCAGTGGACCGGCTTTTTAGTCCGGTAAGTAGTCCAGATAGTTATTTGGCCCATTAATCTAAATCAGTCCAGTTGTAAGAGCCAAAGTTAGGCAAATGAAAATAAGTATAAATACTTTATTTTTATGCTTATAAGCATTGAATCGCATTATAATGCTAAATTCCATCAGTAACATTAAGAAGTTCTTAAATTATCCTAAACCCTTGCATATATTATATTCATTCAAAAATGTTACTTTAACGACCAGATAATAAAGTTGTTTGTATTTTTTAAAAATTTAGTTGAAATATGAAACCATGACGTTGAATTTATTGCATGAAAAGTTTTAATTTAGCTCAGATTTGAGTAACTGACCATCTGCTGAAGCCATTGTAAGTTAATTGGAAAGTTGCATGAACTTCAAATTCATTTGCAAACAATAATAAAACTTTCTTAAAGCCCTTGAATGGTATCATTCACCCTAATAAGAATTTAATTAGTCCTTAATCAACTTTAAATTAAGCGATACGTCACTTTAGGTAAAAACCCTAACAATTCTCCAGCAATGGCGTATGACTCCAGGCTTGACTTTCATGTCCGTTGGCTTGTTATTTCTTACTAACTTTTATACGATTTTCTTGTTGAAACTAGGATATGTGTTCTGAGGTTGGCAGAAATATATTTTAAGGTTTGTGTGCTTGGTCAGAGATCCGCTATATACCTTCGTCAAGTAAGACAGACACAACACACACGTCACAGATGCTGCCATCTATCGCGCGCCACCTCTGTAATTTTGACATGTCCCTAAAGGGGAGGGAAATAGTCTCCAGAGACCTGTACCAGTAAGAAACTGCGCAATGACCGCCCACAGGACTTTCGGACCCAACAGATTTAACGAGCACGTACTCTGCATATACTCGACAAACACAAACATCAATGCCATATCGGGATTCGAGCCCGGATCAAGAGGCTCCAAAGGCTAGCCCCCTAAACATTGCGCCGCCAGGTCAGCAATTTGAATGATATTAGATAGAACTAGGCTGTCCTATTACGCCATTTCCAATTAACAACGAAGTGAAAGAACTTAACATGTCATGGGGAGAGATTAAGACCATCGCAGCCAACAGGGTGAGGTGGCGGACCATGACGGAGGTCCTATGATCCATGTTGGAGTGAAAGAGGTATAAGTAAGTAATTACGCCATTACCGTTCACGTTTGTTTTATGGATTTTATTATGCATATTTAGAGTAAAATTAATCATTTTTAATTATTTAAGCTGATATTCAGAATACGAAGCTTCTAATGAACCAAATAATTATTTAATTCCGTTATTACGGGTAAGATGCAAGTTCCTCATTGTTAGAGGATCGCAATTTAAAAGTTTACTCACACTCGCATCTGGGTTCGGTCCCGTTCCATTTTCCGTCCTCTGCACATCTCCTGACTCCGTCCCCGACCAAGGTGTAGTTCTCCTCGCACACGTACTGTACGGTTGCGTTGTACGTCGTACGGCTATCTGGGTACGTCACCTTTCCGAAATTGATGTCGCTCAACCTTTCGCAATTTACATCTGAAATCATAAATGAGAAAACTGTTAGTAACCAGATTTTTCTTAGACTGGGAATTTATTTGGAGATGGCAAAAGATATTCCAATCTATTTTTCGTTTTAAGTTTATGTTGACTAATGATTTCTTAACTTGATACATCAAGTGGAAAATATGTCGTTTTAACCGAAATTTGACAAACTGTTAACGCAAACTTCAATTTCATATGCATTTGCAGGTATTTTATTTCCATAGATTATAGAGTTATAAATTTCTCTATAACACTTCAAAATCTACAGATTATAACTTATGGATAAGAGTCATAAGGTATTAGTGACCCTATTCCCCAACCTGGATATTAACTAGAAAATACATTAATGGGTGGTCAGATTTTCGATATTTTTTAAAAATGGTGTTACTGGCTGACTTTGTTTCAGTGCAAATTACTTTATAAACGTTCCAAGCATTCGAAAATAATCAACGAAAAATTCTATTAACATATTCATTGAAAATGCATTACTCACTTTTAAAAAAACAGTTACAAATTTGTAAATGGAAGCCCTATTCAATCAGTTTAAATTATTGGAACTACTCTCTTGAATTTCTTGTGGGTGGAAATTAATCTTATTTTTTAAACAGTTAATTAAGCGTTTCGGTAACAAAAGAGTTGACAAGCATACTAATATAATCGGTAATCACAAACAACCGCTGCATACAATTGAACCAAATAATCTTTATTCCTGACTTGATTATAAAGTAGAAGTCCTTTATTATAAATCTCGAAAACCGATTCCCCCACCAATGCTCAACTGACCCATTAATCGATATATTCAGATGAACCACTCCCTATTTGCACGTAAATCCAAATAGGCGTGGCGGTTAATGACTTGTTATCATCGTTAATTTTAAAATGAACTTTCTTAAGAAATAAAAAAAATCAAAAAATAATTGCACTGTCACTTATTTATTAAGTAGGAAGCGGTAAAAACTCATTGTTTTTTTATAAAAACAAAACTCAATTTTTAGAAATTATGAAGGCATAAAAAATGAAGAGTAGTTCTCTTAATAGATGCATATTGATATCACTATTTCATGATTTTTCCATAAGTTTTGCAGTATGCCAAAACACTAGTGAAACAATGCTTTAAACTTGAAAAATTTAACACTTCTCTAAAATTCCATTTAAAATTCCAGTCCAGTTTAAAACAAAAGTGTAATAAACACAACGTTTAAAAAGCTGTTGAGTAGATGTTACATGTCATGTGTTGTTTATGACACAGCTTAAATTTTTATTGAGGTTTTTTTTATGTATTATATGAGTCCATTATTAATTCAACACCTCGAAGTCAACTTCTTGCAAAGCCAGGAAGCCCTCACAAACACGGACATGAAGTTTAACGTCTCTGCTCTGTATGCTGAAGATGAAAAAGTATGTTCGATATCACTCGGAACCCTAAAAATATAGTCAGCTGTGAACGAGTGGTTCCGAACAGATTTCGAGACCCATCTTCGGAAGAACAAAACTCGGAACAATGACGTCATACTTTCCGTCCATGCAGATGTTAGGGATAGCTTCTCTGGCCTTGTAAGTTAAGCAGGCCGTGTTCCTACAGTGGTGGTCAAAATTATAAGGACAACTGAAAATTGAACAGAACATTTTTTATTTCTGAATTAGATGAAAATGCATTTAGACATAAAATACTTCTTTATGCTATAAATAATTTAAGAACAATAAAAAAACTTAAACTAGAAAATTTTATTTTATAAAAATAATAAACAAAAATTGCATTGTCAGAAAACTGGACAAAATTATACGGACATTTAAAAATTTCAAGTCCAAACAATTAATAATTAATAAGTTCACCCTTATTTTCAATTACTTTAATTAATCTTGACGTCATACAGCTAGTTAGCTTCTTTAGGGTGCTCACAGGGATATTTTTCCATGCCTTTTCAATTGATGACATCAGTTCTCGTTTGTTATGATATTGAGTGCCATTTTTGTAAACTTCGTACGCCAAAATACCCCACAAATTCTCGATTGGGTTCAGATCGGGACTTTTAGGTGGCCAATCAGTCAATAGTTTCACAGAATTAGCGTTAAACCATGATTTTGAAGCTGCGGACACGTGTATGGATGCATTGTTCTGCTGGAATAAATAGTCACCACTGGTTATCAACGGTGCTTGGGGCAAGAGCTTGTCACCCAGCATATCAACATAACTATTTGAGTTCATTTTCCCTTGAAGAAATACTATTTCTGTAGTTCCAGAGGCTGTGTAACCTGCCCAGACCACTACAGAGCCGCCGCCATATGAACGCTTGGAAAAGATTTCTTTTTCTTTGCGAAGATCATACCAAAATTACTTAAAACCATCAGGTCCGTCTAGGTTAAACTTCATTTCATCAGAAAAGATAACATCATCCCATTTGTCACCCATAGAAATGTACTTTTTTGCAAACTCCATCCTGAGTCTCTTTTGGGTTTTTGTAAGAGGGTGTCGTGACTTCAGTTTTCCGTATCGAACCTGTTTAGCATTTTGTAAAACAAGGTGAACGGTTCGAGCACTGTAGTTCAAGTCCAGTTCACGCTTTATTTCCGTCGATGTTTGCTCTTTTAAGCAAGCTCTACTTATAATTCGTCTTTTATCTCTTAAAGACACAGAAAATGGCCTACCTGGGTGTTTTCGTTTTCCATAATTTCCAGGACTTTTCAAAAAATTATATATTACAGTCTTTGATCTATTCAATTTCAATGCTATTTCACGTCCAGTAAGTCCAGAATTTTTATAAGCGATTAATTTTCCTTTTTCAAACACTGAAAGCTTCGTACCAAGTGGCATGGTTGAAAATAAGTGTAATGAACATTTCAAACACTCGCAAAATCTTTATAACACGATGGAATGACGTGTACAAGTCGAAACTTTGCGAAGTTTATGCTAATTTATGTATTAAACTTACAGAAATACAATTGTCCTTATAATTTTGTCCAATTTCGCTGCATGTTAAATTTTATAACGCATTTTAAAATTATGAATTTAATGTATATTTGTAAAGAATCTTATTTAAAATGCTTAATTTACTATTGGCTAGCAGACATAAAATTTGCATAATTCAACCGCGATGTGTCGAAAAGATCCAGCTGTTTTTCCATTGTCCTTATAATTATGACCACCACTGTAGTCTGGTTTCCATATAAACAGTGAAAGTAAAGAGCGGCCATACTCACACTCGCAAGTAGGTGCTGAACCACTCCAGAATCCTGAGCTCTCGCATTTTCTGGTCCTGTCCCCGACCACTTTGTTTCCCGTGGGGCAGTGGTAGGTCACAAACTGGCCAAGTCGGTAGTCGCGATCCACGACAGTCGAGTTCTCATGTCTGTCTGGACTGCCACAGTTTGATGGACCTACGAAAAAGTGTTTGTTAAAATTTACATAGGAAAGTATACAAGCATACAATGACGCGGAAAAGAGGCCTATCGCAAAAATACTAGTTTTTGAGAAAAATCGTCTGAAGTTTATTTTTTCCATTGCATAGCATTATAAAATAAATAATTCGCTTACTGTATTTCAACTATTCTAGAAATTGATTTAATTTTGCTTTGATCGCTAGATACTTAAATTTTGAATATTATAGCATTTATAACTCGAAAAGTCATATTTGTGCGATAAGTCACTTTTCTACGTACAGTGCAATATGACTAAAATTGTATTTATACGTGACTGCATAGTATTAGATTAGAAATATAAAGTAATTTTAAATATAAGAACCCCATCATTTATTTGATAATAATTTAATGTGAAATTTTAACGTATCTTTTTTTTATTACCATGTCTTTGGCATTGCCGAATCAAATGAATTAATGAGTCTTGATTATTGTTTCTGCCATTTGCTTAATATTATAGTCATACGGGTCGATCAATTCTGGTAAGATTTCCATTTCTCTCATATTAAGACTCATGGCTAGACACTCAAAGATGTGACATGGTGTCAGATGCGTATCTGGACAGTTATCACAATTCCTGTAAACTCTCCTGCTCTCTATGTCGATCTCCATGTCTCTATGATAGTGGGTTCTGAGCCTATTTATAGTTTTAGCAGTGAATCAATTTGCATTTATATTAAAAATCAAGTGTTTTGTTGTGTTTGGGATTTTTCTCTTAGGATTATTTATTGCATTTGCACGTGGCTATGCAAAGTGAAAGTATTTTTAAACACATTTCGCTGAATTATTTCAATGATTCGGTGGGGTTGAATCGAGAACTCTGCACTTACGGGTTTTATTACTACTGCAAATAGAGCTGATCAAATAAATTTAAACAAGCTAATACAATTCTAAACTGCTCTAATACTTATAAGAATCAGTTCCCTAGGTAAACTATTACAAAAATGAAATTTTAAAACACAGAGGGGATTATTATACTCACTGTACTGGCAGACCCAAGGTAGGTAATCGAGGTCGCATGTGACGTCATTCCACAACCACTTGCGTCCCCCGTCCAACACTATGCAGTTCTGCTGCCCATTGTAGTTGTTGGGCTGGTCCTCGGCCCACAGGTATTCGGCCACTGGACTCTCTAGTAGGTGGGCGAATCAAGGTTGTCAATAGATTTAGGTATACATTTTTGGTAAAACATGTATTGAAAGATGGAAAAGAGCATATATGGTACTAAGTAGTTAAAAAATCTAATCTTGATAGCGGAAATTAAATTCAACTGTATTTGAATGAAGTTGAATGAATGGTTTCTTAAGAAAAAATTTTTAGTAAAACTTTTGTTGGAGCGAAAAAATATGAAAGGGAAAATTTTTTGATTCTTTAATTTAAATTTTTTTTTACTAAAAACTAACAATTTTTAAACTTGAAATTTTTTCTAAAAACAAATGTTGAATAAAGTTCGACTAAACCCGTGATTGAAACTCAAAAAAATGACTGAAGTGAAAATCTTCACAATACATGACCAATAAATAAACAAATCTAAAAAGGCAAATAATAAAAAAAATGAAATCTGATTTTACTTAGACCGAAAACATCACCACTGTAAGTGACAATTTTAACAAAAATTTCGAAATACAATCAACATAAAAACATAAAAATCTCCTTAACGACTATTTTACTTCCATTTTCCGTTAGGGTCATTTATTCCCGAGTTACTAATATGTAGAAAAAGTCCACGATCACCAACAGCTTTGAAGAACCTTTCAACACCTGAGGTTTAGTGTCATTTACAGACTTTTTGACCAAACCGATCTACCATGGGTTCAATAATGTAATGACCTTTGTGGACACGGCGGCTATATCATCAAGGTGACACGACTCTGTAAAGCCAATAGTTAGAGGAGCTCCATGTTTCTGTAAAATCTTTTTTACTTCTTATGGCAACGATAATTGTCAGCCGTCACACTCACATTAGATCACAAAAATATTTATAGCAATTTTTTCAAAGCAGCATGTTGATCGAGACAGCACTGTAAAAAAATTCAGGAACGTTACTGGGAAATAATGGGCAGCTGAGCTGCCCAATTTTTTCCAGTAATGTTCCTGGAATATACCAGTAACATTCCACAAAAATATAGAAACAATCCCACTTAGAGCCAGTAACTTCTCTGGAAAATACCTGGAACCTTTCTGGAAAATAACTGGAGCTTTTCTGGAAAATACCAGGAACCTTCCTAAAAAATACCTGGTACCGATCCGATTTATAGAATGACTGGCAGTAGGTGGGATTCGAACCCCCGAACTCTTGAGAAGGCTGAATTCTGAGGCGGATGCCTTAACCACTCGACCACATGATAATGAACTTCGCTAAATCAACAACTTCAACAACGTTACAAAACAACTGATTTTGAGCGAGGCGCCGCGAGCTATAGCGGCGGTTCATTGCCAGATTTGAAAGGGAAAACCTGAAAATCCCAGGAACTTATCACGAAGCGATGGATACTTGAAAAAGCCAGGAAAGTTCCTGGTATATATACGGAAAGTTAAGGAAATTTTTTACAGTGAGACACTACGATTATGATACTTGAAGAGTACACGGGAAGAACCACTTGATTTCGTAGAAGGCTATCACCTCAACAGGCCTCTTTGGCAATGATAGCGAGAAATCGTCTAAACTGGTATAAAGAAACCGTTTACTCGCTTTGTTTTCTATCGCGGCAACCCTGATTCACGCCAGAGATCAGCGGACCGTTTGTACCGCAAATGAAGAACCGAAAGAAAAACCGGTTCCTGTCGCCAATGTCAGTTAAGCAGACACATAAAGTAAGACTACCAAAAAATCAAGTGGTTCTGAACATATACACTCTTAAAACAAACGAGCAATTTTAACTCAGTCTGAGTAAATTTTCACTCCTTTCCAGTGTCAAAAATGCACTTCTCCTAAATGAGTGGATTCCACTAATTTGTTTGTTAAACCTCCGACAGGATCACTCCAAACGAGTGATTTTAACTCAGTATGAGTTGATTTTTACTCAGTCTGAGTTAATTTTCACCTCTTTCCAGTGTCGAAAATGCACTTCTCCTATAGGAGTGGATTTCACTATTTTGTTTTAAGAGTGTACTCTTCACTTATTTAAACCAAGGCTAAAGCTACAGACGCGAAAACTCACCGTCCACCCAGTGCCAAGTTCGTGCCCTCAGGCCGGCGTCCCTCTGCGCGCCGAGCCACACGAGCTTCGACTTGAGCCCCTCGCGCCTGCGCTCGAGCTCGGCCGCGATGAATCTGTGCGTGAGGCCCTGGACAGAGTGCAGCAACAGCCCTCCGCGAGCGTTGCAGTATTGCGACGCGGCGCCGAACGAGCCGCCTCTTCCAGCGGCGAACTCGTAGCAAGTGCGGCTGAAGGGGACTAGTTCGAGGGGTTCAAGCTGGTTGCCGCAACGGCCGCTGGATATTTCTGAAAAAGAAAGTGTTAGTTAGTATAGATTGACAAGATTTGCTTGAGCGATTGACTTTAGGGCTATACATTCATGATTGAATTTTGGTAAATCATATTTTATTTAAGTTATCTTTGATTGCAAAAACTATAGAGAAATAAAACGTCGGCCATTTTTATAATTTTAATAGCTAGATAAAACTAACTGAACTATACTGTGAAATACAACACCTCAGGTAGCCCAAAATGGGTTTAAAAAAAAGTTACAAACTGATTCCATGCATTGCATTTTCGTACCGCTGCATTCGAATATGTCATTCCAAAAAAATGTTTACTTACAACAAAATTTGAATTTCTGCAATAACGATAAAAGTTTTCACAAATTTGCATTTTGGAAACGAATTAGTTAAAACCAAAATTCTCAAAATCTCCTTTTATCGGGATGGTAATGGCCATGGTTTAAAGGGAATCATAAATTGCGTGGAACATCTGGAGTAAAATTTACACAGTCGTCAGAGTGCCAGCCTCTCATCGAGAAAAATCTTGGTTCAAAACGTGTCATACTTGTTGATATATAAAAAAAAGTAACTCAACTATAATTGGGAAATTCCCCAAGAACATTGGACAGACGTGTTCTTTAAATGTGTAAAGTCCAAACTAATAACGGTGTTATCGAGCGATGTAGCTCGAAGATGCTTTTTTTTCTGAATCGGTAAAAGAGTGTGGCCATATTTCATTGCAAATTTTTTTAAATCAATTTTAAGCACTTCAAAATCGGCTAAAAATTAGTGTTCTTAACGAAAATCTTTTTGTGACTTTATTTCGTTTATTAATTACGTTTTTCTAAGGAATTACATTTCATTTCTGCAACGTTAAAAAGCGAAACCTTGACACTAGTGTAATGGTGGTCATTTATATAGTTTTATAATAGGTGTTTCATGTATTTCATGCAATATCCATACATTTAATATAGGTCTTTTTTTATAATTTAACTGTTCTTATCGAATAAAAAAATTTCAATTTCAAATGTTTTGAAATATTAATTTAATTTGCAGAAGATTCATAAAATGCCCGATTTGGGCTAAAATGCAGCAATTAGAGCTAATTGCTTTTCTCGGGCAAAGACCTTAAAAGGTCAAGAGATGTTTAAAGACTTCTCGAATTGATAGCTATATAACCTGCAATAGTACTAAAAATTGTTTCCTTGAAAACAAGTTGTCGTTTTTTATAATATTTAAATATCTTATGATCTCCATTATTAAATTCAAAATGTTTACTATTGCTGTTGAAAATTCACCTTGGGTAGTAAAAACCATGACTTCGCAAACCGTAAGAGAGCCTTGCATTCCAACCATCTGGACGTAGACATATCGACCAACAATGGGATAAGCACATTCAAAATCTTTGGTGACACCATCATCTTGAAATAAGAGGACACATTAAACATCAAAACTAACGTAATAACACATAATTGAAAGAAACATTATACTTTGATGTACTATGTTTCTTGAATAGTGTGTCAATCAACACACTGCACTTACAAAACCTTTTAAAATTACAATTTAAAAAATAATTAATGTAACCTCAGCTTTTTTTAATAGTTTACATTTCCTACATTTTTTATTTCTTGCTAATACAATATCACATAATTGAAAGAAACATTATACATTAATGTAATGTTTCTTTTAAAAAAAATCTTGAATGTACATTAGGTCCATCACACACTGAACTTTATTACAAAACCATATAAAATTTCTATTAAAAAAATAATTAATCGAACCTTACACTTTTCAGAAGATTAAATTTACAACACATTTCATTTCTTACCTAATAATTTAGTAACATAATTATTTTCATAATATACATTAAAAATAAAAGGTTTTATAATTGAAAATTCCTTACCTAATGTTTTGGGATACCATGCACATAATCTGTTACCCTGAACTGATGAGCTATTTCCCACACGGATTTCCAGATCTTGCAGAGGTTGATGCCCTAAAAGATGATTAAAAAATAAATATTATTATCTTTTAAACGAATTCAGTACTTTAAACATAATTGCTGTCTATGCATGATGATGCTCTTATTTTAAAACAATAATTTAATTTCTTCTGCATTTGCAATTTTCTTCGAGATATTTTGAGAAAAAATGTTAGGTATTTCACATTGAATTTTATCAGTGGTTTACAAATAAATCTAACGGGTGAAATTAGCAAAAACAAAATTTACAAGAACAATTTATTTTGTTTCAATTTTTTTTGTTTGGCGGCCTTTTACAAACAAACTTTGTCAAATTTTATTTTTGTCATCTGAATTAAAGGTTAACCGTAAGTGAATTATCGATTAGCATAGTGACTTGGATTGCAGCGCTTCCAAATTGACGTGGAGCTCAAAGAAACCGTCACAACTACCTTCAAATCTTTGGCGGCTTCATTTTATGAAGGAAGTACGTATATCAAAGCTTGTTTACAGATATGACAAATGCTTTAATCCTCAAGGTGATTATATGGAGAAATAAGCATAATTGTACATTAATTTTGGTAAAATTATCTATCTTTTTTTGTATTTCTACTCGTCTTTTTGTTACAGTACATCGATGCTTGAAAAAAACAACAACCCTCGTATTATCTAATGTATTTTCAAAGTTATTCTGCAAAAACTATTAGACAATGTATAATGGCTTCCTAGGGTATAATTGTTGGTAGAATTATCGTCACTTTTCAGCTACATAAGGACTAAGGCATCTGGTATCATAATTTAGAACTACAGTCAAGTGACCAGCCGACATCTGAGTAGGCACCCAAAGCAGTTTGCAAGGACAACATAGTACCAGCGACGAGTAGTATAATTCATTAAAGTCTTTTTGTGAAACTTGATTTAAATTAAATTATTAATATTTTTGTCCCTTACCGCAGCACCCTCTGGTGACGATCCTGACAACCCTGACCGGGTAGGCGTGTAGTAAGTCCACCTGCCACCAGGGAGAGTCCTCCGCCTTGGTCTCCGTACAGTACTTGTTCTCGTGCACTGTGGTCAGGTCGCCATCGTTACCGTGGCTCGCGTCGCCCCCGCGAACTGTACTCGACTGGTTCGCTGGTTTGCCGTACGCCACGTTCACGGCTGAAAATATTGTAATTGTTAAGAATAAATAAAGCATAAAAGATAGGTTAGTTAAATAATAAAATATTTATTTCAATATCTTTGCTTTGTCAAGTGTAATTTAATGATGGTCAGAAACTGCACTGTAAAAAAATTTGGTAACAGTAACATTTAAGTTGAAAACGTTCCTGACTTTTTAGAGTTTATGCGGTCTTTTTGGATTTTAAGGTCTCTTTCAGAGACATAAGTAAAATCACTAAACATACATCATTTTGGAGATAGCTTTTAAATTTTCAGGAAAAGTTACTGATATATTCTAGGAACATTATTAGTAAAAATTGGTCAGCTCAGCATTCCAAAATTTCTAGTAGCGCTTCTGATTTTTTTTTAAAGCGTAAAATGGAGCTCATGAGCTTGAAGCTGCTAAATGCTTTCAAACACCTTCAAACTCTTTAATTTTATTTTTTCTTCATCAAATTTATACAGCAATGTAATATTTCTTTTTATATAAAGGATTTCCGCAGCCATCTGTGAATTGAGTCCGTGTTTTTCATTCCAAGAAAATGATGTACTATAACAGATGACCTTATTGGAAATTAATATCGCATAATAGAAAAGATTTGGGTCAGATGTCATGAGACATTTTTTTCCATACCTGTATATTCTTATGATCATATATAACCTAAATCGCACACTAAAGTAATGACCTATATTAATAATGCGTCACACACACTCTGCGGCATTTAGTTTTATAACAACACAAACAGAAATGAGAACATTAATTAATTTCTATGGTACTTAACTTGCGTTTTACTTGTAAAAGACAAAACAAACCTTTTTTGTAAAAAGTTAGTCTAGCAGTTAATACTTAAGTACCCACCACAGTTTGGCATGTCACCACTCCATTTGCCGGTTGGAAGACACGATCTCGTAGATTCCCTGAAAAAGCAAAGAGTAATTACTTTATTACTATTAAATTCTATGAATAGTTATTTCAAAAACAGTTTTTTTTATCTTTAATCATTTCATATGGTATTAAATATTATTTTTACGGAACAATCATAAAGGTATAAGCATTAATATGTTTTGTTCGGAGTGTTTATAAAATTACATTCTATACGAAAATAATGATAAATGAGATTTATCCAAAGCTGTTAACACTGAACTATCTTACTAATATTCTAAGTGACATTTAGAAGCCTTTTATTCAAAAGAATTGCCATTATATCTATAATTGTTTTATATTTCATTACATTCTGGCGATAAATTTGAGCATCAGTCTTTCAACTAAATATACAAATATACATAGGAAGTTTTACAGCTGACTTCAAGGATAAATTTCGGATAGGAAGTCATTAACTATCAGCGATACAAACCCATTTTTAAATATGAAATGTATATCTGTTGGATTTACCTTGGCATCACTTTTTCGTTATAGAAAAATGAGGACCATAGATACAGTTACAGTAACCTATGAATGCCTAACCCAATTAACCTGGGCACGAATAATGCATATTATTCTTAGTTCGAAATATATAGCTCTCCTCGTTTTTTCGTACATACTAAAGTATAATAAAGTATAACATACGTATAACATAATAAAGTATTCGGATAAGTTGAAGTAATTCTGTAGGCCCCTCGTTTTAAAATTAACGAGGCTTGGCTGTAATATTAACAAGATGGACTGTTCTAATTAGGGTCTGACCTACCATAAGGCCCGAGCCTAGGGCCCACTAAATTTTAGTTTCTATTATGCTAATTGCTGTAAAATTCCCAAAATTTCAATAAATTTTAAAATTTTCTGAAACCCCACTTTGTTTTTAGCTTGACTTTGACTCATCATCTACCAACATTATTGGTTTGATTAATGTTATAAAGAAGCCGATAAAATGGTAGCAGAAAAATTTTATTCATAGGCCAACTAGCAACATCATTACAATCAATCATACACAAAATTTTCCAAAATGGCCTCTAAAATTAGTTGTGCACGGGAATGGAGTAACGCGTTACTTGTAGTGGTTACTTTTTTTATTAACCTTAGAAACGCCATTAAATTTTTTAGAAAGTAACTATAAGTTAGTTACTTTTAGCGGTAATGAAGTATCGAAAAAATTTCGTTACTTCTCAGCCGCTCCGTTCTTGGGATATTTTCCGCAAAGTTCAGCGTTCGGACTAAATTAAAATATTTAAAATTTAGCTTTTAACAACGTTGAATTTTCCTTCTTAACTTTTTCCAATTGTCCTTATTTTTTTAAGTCTTGTGTGGTTCTCTGGGAAAAACGATTAGAGGACTAAATTTCAGTTTTTCTAATGACTTGAATTTTCTTAAAGTACCATCAGTGCGGGTAACTTTGGTCCAAAATCAGGTGTGTGTGTGTGTTTTTTTTTTCAAAAAAAAAGGAAAATTTCACAAAAAAAATTATTCAAACAATTAAAAATCCTTATTCATTCTACTTTTTGTATTCATGTACTTTTAGGAATAATTTTCAAGTATTTTTGTTAAATTTTATAAATTGAAACATTTTGTTGTAGGTTAAAAATATTAAGACAATCCAGAATTAGAATGATATTTTTTACATGAAATGAAAGGCAATGTTTTCCCTTTCCAAAAATTTAAAACAATTTGAACTTGGATCATTTTATGAAGAGAAATAAAGAAACACATCTTTTTCCGACGCGTGGCCTAAGTTACCCTCCATGTCCAAAGATCCCCGCTTTGACGATAACCGTGATTATAGTTACTATTCGTATTAATTAACTATTTGCTTTTCATATGAATTAACTGTAACAAAGTTACTTTTTAAAAGTAACGATCAACCCTGGTTATGCCTGTAGTCTGAGTTTTCCTAAATACTCCTAGGCTCTCCTAGGTGGATCTAATGAATGATGAAACCTACCCAAAGAGCTCGTAACCTTCATCACAAGAGTAAGTTGCCACCGTGCCTGTTGTCCGATCCTCATTGGACAAGGCCACTGAAGCATAAATAGGAACTGCGGGATATGGACAGATCTTCTCCTGGATACCTTGTCCTGAAACAAGGAATAATACATAAATCATCAACTACTTTATGCCCCCCTCAGGTTATGTGCCATTGGACATAGAGGCACAATAAGGGTTCGTAAACGAAAACAATGGCATGGTCAATTACAGAAATTAGGGTCAACGGTTAAGGAGGGATGCAGATGAATAAAGGGTCTGATATGATTTCTTTTTATGTTGGTGTTCCCTATTGTCTAATTTGTTTTTATCATGTTTATGCATGTAGTTTATGATTGAGTTTGTTTCGGAACATCTATAAGGAACTGAAGGTTAGTTGTTGGGAAATCAAAGGAAGCTGAATTGGTTGTTCATAGACTATGAGATTTCTTAAATAAAATAGGAAATTTAACGATAAGATTATATGAAAAAAAACCTGAATATTTTCTTTTTTGCTTGTTACTGCGCATTTTACTTGAAATGTACACCAATATCATTGCTCATTCAAAAAAATTGAGGAAAATAATATAGGTGACATTTAAAAAAAAGTGGTCTGGCCAAAAGTTTGTTTTCGGGTAATATTTTTACAAGCTACTCTTAAACTCATAAATATGTTAGCAACATATAGTTAATAGTTAACCGAAGTATTTGATTTTAAGTATTTTATTATTACGTAGTTTAGTTTAAATTGCTATTAACTATTGTCCATCTTTCAGACGAAAATTTACTGGTCACGTACATTCTTCAAAACCTCTTAAATTTATACAAAGCACAGGTACATTCAAACGAATGGAATGCCCATATTGCCCAAGTCATGAAAGTTATAGTATGTTGTAAAGAGAAAATCTATTTAAGCCAATCAAGGAAGACTACTGTAACCAACATATTAATATTCTTTGCATTTCCATCTCTCAAAAAAACAATGGCTTATGAGTAAATAAAGCGATCATTTAAGACACCATGAATTATTGAAGTGTAAATGCCATTTAAAGAGCACGGTACTCAAATAACAAAACCTCTAGTTTTGAATCATTTCAATTAGAGATAAAGACTTAATGACAAAATAAATGCTAGTTTCATGCAAGGTGAATGGGGAAAGGCGGTGAAGTCGCACATCGTCAACTCCTGAACAATTAAATGTTCTATTTTCTACAAGCACTTAACTCCAAGTTTCATTTTTCATTCTATTGTATTCTACACTGAAATAAAAGTCGCTAACTGCAGTAGCTTTACGCTTGTTTGCTAATCGTTCCTATTAATTGTTTCATTCTTTTATGCTCTTAAAAGCAAAAAGCTTTCACTTTGAAAGGTTTTAATTCAGAATTTCAGTGTATAGTTATTTAGAAAAAGAATTTCAAATTAATTATTTTTTATGAAAGATACTTTAAAGCTTTAACTTTAAATCTTTGGAATTTATGTCAATTGCTAAATTTAGTGCAATTTCAGAAAGTAGATTGTAACAAGAGGTAAGTATATGCTCATCAGATCTGTAATTTTCACATTGTTGAAAACTTTGATGCAAGATTGGATCACAATGGAGCATGGATTTGCCAAATTTGTAGTAAAACCTTAACTTTTAATACTTTTATGCACCGCAAAAGTATTAAATAAATGCACCAAATAGTGATGGCAGCTAGAAAGATTTTGAATTCCTGTATAATCTTGCACCAGTATTTTAACTGTGCAGAAAAATCAAATATTAAACAAAAACTTTAGGATCTATTAATTTTTACTACGATCTGCCTTAAGACCATAGTACGACTTGCCTTAAATGGCGTCTGAAAATGCTAATAAGTATAGCAATAATTCCATCAAAGTTGTAAATATTCTTCTTAAAGTATAAATTATATAATATTAACAAATATAAATTAATAAATTGAATTCTAGCAAAAGTATTAAGAATAATCCAAGTATTAGTCGTTAAGTCAAAATTTATTAAGGATTTTCAAAATATAATACAAAACATTTGGGCCATGCTTCTTTAATATAAGTGAAGCCCTTGTATCAGCCCTGTGTTATTTTAACTCCGAAGACTTTTTATATGTGGTATAAGAGATATTTAAAAAACACTTGTATCTAACATTGTAAAGAACATTGTCTATATATCGAGTTGTGGTCTAAAAATATAAACAGTCAACTATTACAGACTTCTTGAAAATTTAAATGGGTAAATTGATAAATTATTATACATTTTATGAATATTAACCTAAGTCAAATCTAATGTATTTACACGGTTTGTCCTAAAAGACAAACTAATTCAATGCTTCACTAAGTTTAACTATTCCACGGGGTTTTTTTAATCAACTTGGCTATAAAAATCGATATAAATAGTACAATTATAGCCTTTGATTTAGAAATACGACCTATTTCCCATCGTTCTTATCCCTTTAGCTATTCAACAAACAAATACACAAATAACCAAACAAGTTGAGCAACCCTTTCATCCCAAACAATACAACAAAGTGTATTTTTAAATTTATAATCATTTCAAAACTCCATTTGCCCCTCGATATTGTCAAAGTAATCGCCGGAAAATCGGGACCTTTTTTCCCGAAACTTGGTGATATATCACACACAATGCGAAATGTCCAGGAAACGTGATTATGAGATACATGGCATTCGACAGCCCACGTGTAGTTCAACCGTAAAAATGAACATTTAGGTCTCGTGTAAAAGCGAAAATTGTTTCCCAGTTCCGCCTTTAAAACGTGTAGGAGCTTATGGTTGCTGGTATTGAGTAAAATGTTTGTGAAAAGTATGGGATCTGTCTTTTTTTTGACGAAAATGTTACTTCGTGAGGTGTTCCTAACCTACTGTTTATCCGAAAATAGTACTTTATTTACGACAAAGAAATTGATATGCGGTTTCTAAATTATTTTCCTTAGATCGAAAAGTATTAAAACCAATTTAATGAATTGTTTAGTTTTTAATGTCCCGTGTATTCATTTGAATTAAACTGAAAATTTATGAGAAGTATCTCATTGTACAAAAAGTTACATATTTACAATTTTTTACGACTCAATTAGTTTTAAGGTTTCTATTAAGTTTTATAGAGTAAAATCCATTATTCTGCTTATGGGGCCAATTATTATGTCGATTGGTTTCAAATTCGCATCAAAATAAATTTATTAATTTTGAATATTTATTTGATTTTGTCATGAAAGTTCTATTTGTCGATTACATTTTATACGCTCCACTTTTATGTGCACAGTGGATAAATTCTATGTTCTTTCTAAACTATTTTTGTTTTCAATTTTCATAAATTCCATTCCATTTCTTTACTTTTTTTATTTTATTTTGAAGCATAAAATTTATATCCTTTCATTTTTAATAAGATAACGTAAACTCTCCCATTCGTCTTAATACTTCATCCTATCATACATTTGTCAAATAAAAATAAAGACACATTTAGAATTTTAAAACATTATTTTCGATTAATTTAATCTATTCTTATTGCTTTACATAGTACTTCACAAATACTTTTCTTAGAAAAGTAATTTTGTTACAAACAAACAATTATCATTAAGGTGAAAACCATTCGAGACATTGTGATGGCACGATATACAAAAAGTTTATTTCAATTAAACATTCTGACTTGCCAAGAATTAACCTACTTTTGCAAAGTTGTAAATAGTTTAAAGGAAATTATAACTCAAACCCAATATTGAAAACTAAAGCATTTTAAGGAGTGCCGACAACAATTAGTTAAATACAATATAAAAAAAAATCTAAATAACTTAAATAAGTAAAACACACATAAATATCGAATTCCTTTTACAACTGTCGTTGAAAACGTACTTATTATCATTCTTAAAATATTAAATACATAACTATTAATAGTAACTAAAAATGTTCTGACTTAAACTATAAAAATTACAATTATTTTTACGACCTAATTCCATTCGCAAAATTTTCATTTTAGTTTGCAATTTAAAACTTTGTTGTATAGCCCTCGTTTCATATATTTTGCTGAAAATTGGCTGGTTTTTTGCAATAATTAAAAGTAATCAATGCTAAGACCATCGAAAATAAATTCTAATTTTTTCAGCGTCATACAAGATGAAAGTCTTTGAAATTAGTAAAATATAATTTACTCCAAAGGTTTTAAGGATGTAATATTATTACTCCTAGGTTTTAAGGATGTAATATTATTATTAAAAATACATATTCTAGATATTATAGATATCTTAGAGCTTAAAAGCTCAGAAAATATAAAAGTTATTTCGTAATAAAATGACAATAACAGTTCTCACCAAGGAGGCCTTCTTATTATCATATGCAAGGCCCTGTGTTAATTTAAATTCGAGGACTTCCCATAAGTAGTAAATTAGGTCTCAAAAACAATATGTGATCTGACATCGTAAATGACATTGTCGATATATCCAATTGTGGTATTAAAATATACTTCAAAGCTACCGCCTATTAAACGAAATTTGATTTTGATAAAGGCGAAGCCGTTTTGAATGATTACTTTGTTTTAGTTGGACTGAATATGGCAGATTTATTTCGTTTAATGTAGCATTTATAAAAGTATGTTATAATAAGTATATGTTTATATGTAAGTTATGTTATAATAAGTAGAAATTTATAGTATCATCTTTTCATTTTTTAGAGATAATTCATTTGCAAAAGATATTAAACTTCAAAAGATTTTTTCTTCATAGCCCTGAAAAGCGCGTGGCCCTTTGAAACAGCACTTTTAAACACCCCTAGGCTATCTTATTTCTCAGTCATATAATAAGACCATTATTCTGAGTCTCAGGTAAACAAATCATTACCATAAGAGACATCTGAGGAATTCAACACCTTCCCAAAAGCGACTTCCTGGTTGTCTCTCCACGCGAGATCTATTAAAAAGTCCACGTGGTCTTTTTTCACCGTTAATCGGCCTCGGGCACAGCATCAACTGATGAAAGGAAATCGGCTTCTCGGCCGATCGAGTTCTGGATGTAGGTCAAGCGAAGAAGACGGCAAGGTCAGACCTGACACGTGACCTGGAGTCTTGTTTTTTGCTGTTGTGTCTCTTCTCTGCGACAACTGACACTCTCACCTATTGTCTTATTTTCAGTCATATAGGTCGATGTTTTTTAGAGTTCTCTTGGTCTTAACAAAAAGTTTCCTAAGTAAAGTTTGCTTGTAGTAGTTTCTATTAATTGTTTTCTTTCATTCTTTCAAGTGCTTAAAAGCAATTTGCGAAAGATCAAAGAACGCTTTCACTGTGGGAAAGGCTTGATTGAGATTTTTAGTGCTTTGCTACTCAGAAAATCAATATAAAATAACATTTTATTAAAGATTCTTTTAAAAATAACTTTTTCTTCAGAATTTCCTTTAACATTTCGGGATTTATGTCATTTTTATAAATTCTGTGCGTTTTTAGAAAAAGAAACATTAAGGCAAGGTAAGTCTAAACATATAAGATCTGTATTCTTTGAAAATTTCAAATAGTTAGCAAAATTATTGGGTACTTTTAATTTCCACAGCTAGCCCTACCTGCCTGAAAGGGTTATTCAAAGGCTAATGAGTGTCGTGTTTTGCTGTGTGTCTCTTCTCTGCGACAACTGATATTCTCTCTTATTGTCTTATTTTCAGTCTTATAGGTCAATGTCTAGAGTGCTCTTGGTCTTGACAAACTTATACCAGTTTTTTCAAGAGTTCATAGCTTAGGATATTTTAGCATTTAATAATTTCATTGGTGCAGTTTTCAAATTTGAAAGTATTGATATGTTTGAAGAAATATTATTAGAAAACTCTTATATGTAGGGTCTACATGAAAAACGTTCATTCTCCAAAGTATAAATAAAATGTAGGATGCGGTTCGTAAATTGGCGACTTTTGACGATAGTAAATTAAGTTGCACGAAGTCGCCATCAAGAACAAACAGGGACCCTATATCTGAGTTATACTTTTTGGAGAATGCGTTTTGCAACTGCACCCTTCAATTAATTATTTTATTATAACAAAGATGCTTACAAACTATTTTTAGTGACCTTCTTTTCTAAAATATACAATTAGGGTCATTTTATTAAACTTAAATCGTTATGGCACTGTTTTGTGATTTTAAATTTATTTTATAATCATAAAACATCGTTAAAGTCCCGTTTACTAAGAGGAGAATGGCTGCTGATTTTGGGGTTAGCATAGATGTTTCTATTACCATCTCAATATAAATTGACCCTTTACTTAAAAAGAGCTTAAGTTTGAAGCTGGGTTTTTTTATATAAACGAGTACAAATTTAACTTTTATCCCAGAAAAAACTTTACGTTTAGTTTTACGCAATCATGTACAGCATTAGTATCTACGAAACGAATATTTATTCAGTTATATGAATCTTTCAAATCACACTACAAACAATTTAAAATAAGAGTAAGAATTTAATAGAAAAAAATTATGCTTTTTTTCCTTAAATTCCTTTTAGTATGAGAGACTTAATTTAGCATAAAGCCTCCGGTCTATACTTTATACAGATATTGTACAATTTGACAAATCCACCCAGAAGTTTTAAAATTAATTTAAAGAAAATTCATTTGTATGCGTCTATAGAAAACGACCAAAAAAATTCTTTCATTGTCCACTTGGATTGAAGAACAAGTTTTTTCTGGGGTCTGGACATCATTAACAAAGAACCAAGGCTATGAAGAAAATAAATGTTGCACTGGGAGACAGTTTTCTTGGCCTTGTTCAAAGTAAAGGAAACAAGTTTCCAAAGATGGGTTTCCTTAGTTCTATTCTTCCAACACATAAAAAAGAAAGAATTTCGCATTTCAAGTTCACGACAGATATCTTGTTAATAACTTTCCTCTTATTAAATCATAGAAAACTGTAAAATGTATAGTCAGTAAATATGGAGCATTTGGAGAAGAATATTCGTACGTAGTGTATGCTTGTAATGCCTAACTTAAATGTTTGCTTAGTAAAACTCAATGAAGTTATAAAGTAATGGAGCAATGGTAAGAAATTGAAAATCAGTCAAAAAAATGTTCTTCCGTTCAGCACACGAAGGTAGTGTCCAGTTTGAAATTGCATAAAGAATCTTCCCCCTTACTTTTCCGATATTCTGAAATTGTCACTATTTTTTTGACGTATTTTTTTATTGAATTGGACTTCACTTGTTGTGAATTTCAAAATATTCTAAAAACTACTTATTTAACTCTAAAAATTAATTTGTAAAAATTATCTCCAAAACATCGAATGCGTAATTCGTAAGATATACCACAAAGCTAATAAAAATATATCAACCACTTTGGATAAGCTTACAAAAAACTGTCTTTTAAATAACAATGTAGCACATGAAAACTCAATTGATTTCGAATTTGTAATGCGTTCCGCATACCTAGTGATGCATAAATGCGCGATATGTCGTGGCACGATCTATAATTGTCAATAATCACTGACAAGTTTGGCAGAACCATTGTATTTAAAGAAGCTGCTACAAGAATGAGCATTCCCCAATTCCTAATCATAATCATAGTAATAATGCAGGCAGGAAGTAGTAATAACATTGTATTTAACTAGGTGTGGTCGTTGGTCAATACGCAATTATTTTTAGTGATTGTTTTAGCAGGTATTTAAGTTCATAATTCCGTTTAATTTATTTCCGTTACTATGTAATGGTGCTTTGCTGGCGTACGAAAGATAAAATCTAAGGATTTCTTTGATTGAATTATTATGATGCTTGTATATGAACTAGTATATATCCTTAGTGCATGCCGCATGCTCATGTAGTAAGTGCTAAATAAAATAATTTTGTAGAAATCCTCGAAGTTTTTCGATATCAATTATGTACATTAACAATTTGAACGAGTGAATAGTACAGTGATGCATGATAATTAACAGGAACTAAACGTTATACTCCATTTTTCGGAAGGATGCAATGAACTAGTATTACAATTTTATAGCTTAAATGTTGAATAATGCAGGGTTAAAAGAAAGTTGCGTTCGTAGTTCAAAAATGAAAACACAATACTACAAACTTATAAAGTCAAATTCTAACATATTGACTAAAAATAATCCTGAATATTCGTAACAGTAATTCTTTGATAATGTTAAAAGTTCAGTCAAAGTGTATAAAAAAATTACGAATCATTTTCAAGAAAACTTAAACACATTCTAAGAATTCTTTTGAATATGTTATGATCCACAACTAAATACAAATTCGGAAGCTTGGATTAACAAATAGTTACAGAAATATTTCTAAAAATCGGAATGTGCATTAGACAAAAAAATATAAAGTTTTGTAGTATAAATAGCTTAACTTTCGATGAAAAAATAATTATTTACAATAACCATTGAACCCTTCATTCCCAAACCTAATTTCTCGAGTAAACCGCCAATAGCTCTCGTGTAGCTCGTGCGACGATAAATTCAAATTAACTCAACGGCTCTCAGTATAGACCCAGGCTAGCAAAACTGTTTCTGCAGCTGTTTAGTACAGATTGGACGACATGAGCCTAACGTCCTGGTTGTTGACAAACCGAATTGAGAGAATATAAGCTGTGTACGTCCTGAAAGTGAGGGAAGGGATGTCCCAAAGTAAGGATCTTTGACAATCATTAAGTTTATTACAAAAAATTATCTTTCCTTTACAATAAGATACTTCCATTTACCTTCTTTCTACCACACAGTAACAATGTAGAAAATATTACTGAACATCGTAAAAAGTTCGGGTTCAACATTCGGAGCATCGGCAATCCATGAACTCTTTTTCTCTACGAAAAAATCTTAATCCTTTTTGATGATCTTATCAAACAAAAGTGGACTAAAAGTCTCGGTCTATGCAAGAATGGACAACAATGAGATTATATAGGGATATGCAGGTAATGCGTAATGACCAGCGCTATTTTTTTTACTTGTGAGGTAATGTTGCTTTTTAACATTTTTTTTATCACCAGAACTTGACTGTTCTTTTTCATTTGTAGTTGTTCGTTGCTCCTGTGTTTCTACTATCATTTTTAACGATTTTGAAATGGCTCTTTCTAATTTTATTTGTTAACTCTTAGTTAAGAAAAACTAGATTGATAGTGTGATTAGTTTAGCATGTAACACAATTACAATGCACAACAGACCTAAAATTTCGAAACAAAAATAGTTTTAAAAAATAAATCTTACTCAGATATGTTCTATCATTTTGCTGACTACTAAATACCGATTTTGGAGAATTAAATATTGTAACTTTATTACATACAGTAATATTTTGGATTTTATTCTATGACCGAATAATTCTTAAAATAGATTCCATTGGCGGTTGATTGATGTTTGGAGATAGATAAATACTTAAGAAAACATCTATAATATTCCATTTTTTAAAGCATCATTAAAACTGAACCTTCATTTTCAGTTTGTAAAAAAGGATTAAAAGCAATTTAATGATAAATACAACTAAAGTCACACTATAATTTCAAAATAATTTTCCTTTCAAGAACAACTCTAGTAATTTAGAATAACTGCATTCATATAACATGAATTATTTCTTTAACACTCTACACTCATTTCATTTCGTGAGGTTCCTGTCCAAAAGCTTTTTACAAAAGGTTATTTCCGCATCGGACGTGTTTCGGACGTCGTTTTTTAAGCCTTCTCAGGTGGGTTAATAAACGACCACATTGTTTGTCGGATTGCAAATGGATGTAAGTCCTGCGGTATCTGATTCTCCATTTAACGACCTTTAACAACCGTTTCGTGAGGTTAAGTCCGACGCCATGGTCTTGAGAACCGTGGTACATCTTAACATTGTATATTAGACACTAACATTACCAGTATAGCGAAGTAGTCCTTAATATAGTTGTAATGTTTGTGCGAACATAACATATGAGTCACGCTAAACTTCTGTTATATGGATGTAGTTTGTAACATTAGAAGTAAACGTGTCCATTAGCAAAGGTAATCTTTCTGGTAAATCTCTTGCCCGTGTAGATTCATTTTAGTATTAAAAATATGAGGAAGTGTTAAAAATATAGTTAGTAGATAGAAGTTAGTTAAAAATATGAGGAATGTCTATGCGCATAAGCAAGAATAAACTTTAAAAAAATACTTGAACTAAATAATCATTTAAGTATGATTTATAGAGAAAAAAATCAACTGTTCATATTGCTCTGTTCTCAATTGCATTATATGTAGAGCTTCAGGTTTAAATGCACAAAAGTTAATTACTTGTAAGTATTAAAGTTTCAACTTTCAAAAAATTAAAGAAAAACATCACACACAAATCTGTGATGTTCATGCTATTTTTTCAATTCCTAATCCCAAAAGCAATATTTGAAGTTTTTCTAAAAATAAAAATAGAAATAGAAAATTAAGCCATAATGTTCGTCATAGCCCAGTTTCTGATTTCCATTGTTTTATTTAAAACCGATAGTATTTTGAAACAACAATGACAACGCATTATCTACCTTTGCCTGATTATTAAAAAACAATTCTGGTACAGAACTTGTAAATACAAAGTTTCTTTCGTGTTCTATATCTCAAAGGAAAAGTTACATTTATAACAAGAAAAAGTCTTACGATCACGACTTCTACGTGAGAGACTACATCCAAATATCTCGAAATTTTCTGTAAATGACTGTTATTCAGTCTTAAGAACATTGTAAACTTATCTTGTTTTTGGAGAACTCGGTGGCAACAACAGGGTCACAAACCATTACGGATGTTTTTTCCCATCTTCACTTCGATTCTCTTTCAGAAGTCATTAGTCTCGGATCAATTGCTTCTAGAATAGATTTTTAAGCTTCAAATTGTTGAAAACGAAGATGAAGTATCCGGAAATCCATTAAAAGTACAGAAAATGTCAAGAATTTTTTACGTGAAATTGAAGATGTGCCTCGAAAATGAACTAATATTGTTCACACTACGTAAGTTTGCGATACATTTTGCCTGAACTCTGTTTTGAGTACACTATATTAAGTTATATTTTTTTAAAGGAAATTGGAGCCCCGTTGGTAAGACGCTTTCCTTGCATGCGAAAAGTTAAACGTTCGGGGTCGGACATTATCAAAATAATTGCCGATCTGTAAACGGTCTTTGCAGCCGAAAGTTCTGACGAACAATACCTCGTGTTGGAGAGCACGTAAAATATGCCCCGAAATTCCGAAACTGCGTAAGATGACGTAATTTAAAAGATGCGTAGGGTGCCTATTAAGTTGTCATCAAGTGACTGTTGTTCTAAACTACAGCGCTCATCGCCAATAGCCCTCGTATAGCTTTAGAACAACAATAATTCAACCTTACACTAAACCCATTGTTAAAGGATTTTATACAGTAATTTTGTAAAAAAAAATAGCTTTGGTCTCCTACAGCGTTCAATTAAGGAAAAAAAAATTATATAATAAATTACTTCGTTAATTTTTTATAAAACACGTTTACAGAAGCAAACTTTATTGATTTGAAGTAAAAACTACCCGATCAGAAAACATCAAAATAAAAATATTCCATTCTATGACATAATCACTTATACTCTCTACCCACGATAAAATCAACTAATTTAAACTTCCTAAACGTACCATCCCGTTACAAGAACAATCATATTTAGCTTCTTCCGAAAACAAAAAGCAAAAACCTTGGTCATTTTCGTTTGTTTTCCTCCACACCTTTTTCTCACTGGCCAAGGCTCCCTATGGCCAAGTTGGAGGTTTTTAGTAGAAGTTAGTGGGCAAAATGGCGCTGGTTTCATAGTCGAGTGATTCCGTAAATTGACTCTGTTACGCTGGAAAGCACATCACAATGACTCATGTGGTGATTACGACACGTAACTAGTTTTAATTGACTATTAACTGCCCGAAAATTTATTCAACGCTTTGAAGTGTGGGAATTGTGTTTTCACTTGGTATAACGGACAAACTTTAGAATGTCTCTTACAAAAAAGTTAATATACGGTATTCTAATTTCAATACTAGGAGCGTATTGATGCTTTATTCGTTCACTTCTTTGAGTTACTCTATTAGAAACTTATGCAGAAGAGAGCTTTATATTAAATCAAGCGTGAATGGGCAATTAATGATTTGTTTCATTGACTTTTTAAAAAAATTAAGTCATGTATTAACGGAAGACCCGTTTTTGAACATTAAAGAATTCTCTGCTTTATTTGAAACTCTCTTATCCTGGTTGGACAAAAGAAACATACATTTGTACCGTAGTAGTTTCTACGACTGTCAAAAACTGTAATATAGTTACTTTAAAGAGTGGAATTTTGTTGTGCCAAAGACTTGGGTGACTCAGTCAATACTTTGGAAAAATACAAATATGAAATGTGTAATAAGTATTAAAATATAAATTAACTGCATTTGCACATCCATAAATAGTGTTTTTTAAAAGTTACAAACCAAAAACTGCAAATTCGGTCATGTATTCCTGGTTCCCCGTATAAAAACTGAAAGAATTTTTTTAACAAATGTAGTTATTGTTGAAATATCTACTGTTTGTTGTGCAGTTATTTTTTATCTATTGAAATCTCTTTTTTTTTCAAAGTTCTACAGCAACAAACTTTTCTATTTAAATGAAGCCTTGATCATCTTGATGAAGCCTTATCCTTTACCAAGGAATACTTAATTCTTTTTAAAAGATGTTCTTAAATGACTAGTCATGCAGAATAAAAGTTATTAACGTTGAATTATTATTGTCCTCAATGAGACTTGAAAATCTGAATACGCAGAGGGCGGTCAATATCACTTGTTTACACAATTTTATTTTTAACTTAATAGTAATTATTCTCCAGAGGCGAGTCATCCTTTTCGATTGGGATCACCCACTTTCAGGTATTGGAAAAATACTAATTAAATTTAACGAAACCATTTTTTATGTAAAATGCATAATTAGCTGTAAGAATAACCTCATTACAGCTAATTATGTATTTTAAATTAAAAATAATGGTTGCTTTAAATTTAACAAATATTTAATTAAGTTAATAATTTACATTGAGTGTGAAACTATAACTGATTTATTGGTTTGGCAAAAATAATCAACAGAAATTACCTACTCCATATAAGTTGGACTCTAAGAAAACAGATATTCCTTTATAAACATAAAAAATAATAATAATGGTTAAATTTTGCCACTACTTCGAATGAAGAATCGCTTTTTTTATGATGCGAATTTCAAAAATTAATTTGCATATTTTATTTCTTGTACTATGTAGTTAAGTCACATGAGTCTCATGTGTTGCATAGGGAAAACTTGAAAATAATATTTTACATATTTAATGTTTTTATGAAATTTGGAGATTAATTGACTGGATTGACTTTGGGGAAAATTTTGTTCAGTGCCTAGAAGTGTAGAGTGGAAATTAATAGGAAGATTTGACTTTTACCATAAGTAAACTGGGTATTAATTTTTTACAGCAATGCTATTATGCATAAATTTGAGATGTAATATTAATTTAAATGTGATACTTTTGAAAATGTAAAAAAAATTGGGTATTTTTAGTTAAATTAAATAATGACTCAGTAAAAGCATTCAAACTTTTTTTTAAAAAAATAAGTGAACATTAAAGATTGCTGTATTTTCATGTACTTTTGATAACCTTCTCTGATTCCTTTTAACATTGGTCCCAAAGTCACAGCATGTTACGCAGCATAAATATATCATACATTATGATTTGCAGTAATATCGAATTTAAAAACAATCTAATTCAAATGCAAACATATTTCGATGACTTCTCTGATTTCTTTTAAAATAGGTTTTTCTCATATTCGTAAAAACACAAGATAACGTTACCAAATATAGATACAATTATGAGTCACTTTGATAGAAAAAAAACATAACTCAAGTTCTTGAAACCGATGAAGGCCAAGAAACAAATAAAAGACATTATTCAAAGAATAACGCACAAATAGGTCATCGAGTTTGATTATACTGTATGCGCCTTTGTAGTTTTCAATATCATTTCGAAACCAAACGATTTAAGTTTTTTTTCTGGACAAATTATTAGCTGTTCTATTTTTCCTCGTCTGTAATGGTCATGCCATCAAGAGCTTTTAATAATGGATTTGTCGTTATAATATATTAGTTTGCCAACTTCTAACGTGTGTTTTTGTTCGTATTACGTTGTTGAATATGGCAATTTCACAGACGATGCACATGCATATGGAAGTTGATAATGAGAGATACATTTGTGAATTGTGGAAGTGATTCACAAACTCAATTTCCTTTTTTTAAAGAAATTTAATGAAATAATAGTTGAAAATTGAAACAGCTTCCTTATTCCTTTTATTTAATGATAAAAGCAAATGAAAAACGCAACATCACTTTTCTAAAGAATGCTATCAGTTTATGGCAAAATGGGAAACAAAATAAAAGAACTTCCATTATGCCTACTGATATAGATTTTATTGCTGTTCATTGTAAGGATACAAAGGATTACTTTAACCAATTTCATCCAAAACTTCACTAATAGTTTTCTTAAGGTCACGGTTAGCAGGCCAGATTTTTTTAATAGAGTGTAAAAGGCGTATTGAAAAAAATACTTATTTTCATACAATAAAAAAAATATGGTCTTTACAGTTTATCTTTGTATTTTTAGATAACTAAATCATTACTCTAATGTAAAGCTCATTTTACGAGTAAATGTTGTTTTTTAAAATTGTTTATGTGGAAGATTATATTAAATGCCATTGACACCAAGAGATCCAAAATTGTTATACATGCTTTGACCATTAACTAATATTTTATTTTATTTTTAGCGCATTAAAAAAGCCTCAACTATGATCCTTCTAAAGTACATTAATACATAACTTCCTTTCAAAATTTCTCACAATTTTTTGTATCTTATGATTGTGGAGTCATGAAGCATTTTATTATGACATTAATTGAATCAGCAGTTTAAAGAACATAGAAAACATGTTCCCAACATAAGCATATATTTATTCCTAATAATAGTTCTGATTCAATTACTGTTTTCTTGGTACTATATGCTATAAAGTATTTCAAGCCACCAATTCCATTGATCCTCTACAGAAATCGTTACCTACTTCCTGTGCAGTATGAGCATCAGATTTCACTATTGTCTGAGGTTATAAGATTTGCATGAAGAGTCAAAGAGTCGATGCTATTAAAACCAGAGACGCATGACCATTTTAGCTGCGACCGTAATATTAGACCCCTAATTTGGTCTTGTTTTTAAACCTGAAGTTGATAAACGATCATTAAGGAGTTCACACACACTAGAAATAAAAAAATGACCAAAATCAGAATTTTTTTGTTTTAAGTCTGCTTAAAAATCTAAATCATTTTTCCGTAAAATGTTATTAAGAGGACTCTCTTTGGATTCCACGTCTTGAAAATCGTAATGTTATTCCTATGGAAAACATTCGCAAGTCAATTACCGCCACAATTTTATTAAAAGGTTACTAGTTTCTTGTATCATTGTAAAGAACGAAAGGAACTAAAAGGATAAAACTAATTTGTTTTGTGAAAATCACATATTTAGTATTTTTAATAATTTTTTTTAAATTATAACTTAATGCTTACTTCATTTTTTACTAACTTCAAAAAATTACTAAAAATACTAAATATGTGATTTTCACAAAACAAATTGCTTTTATCCTTTTAGTTCCTTTCGTTCTTTACAATGATACAAGAAACTAGTAACCTTTTAATAAAATTGTGGCGGTAATTGACTTGCGAATGTTTTCCATAGGAATAAAATTACGATTTTCAAGATGTGGAATCCAAAGATAGTCATCTTAAGCTTAAATTTGTACTTCATTTAAGACTATCTTTTTGCTGATATATGTGCTCTAATTTTATGTGCTCAAAAATAACTGAAACGTTTTAAAAAGTGCTGTTGATATCTCCTTCATAATTTTGCATGAATAAAATCATTGCTGGGTTATTAGAAAAAACTGTTCATGCATTCATAAATGGACCAAACGCAATTAATTGCAATTTTCTTTTGGGTCTTTTACGAAAATGTACAAAGGACATCACGTAAAAAAGACATATATACTGACATTTCTTCATCAATAGGGAAAACGTTAAATCCTCATTAGCTGCTAAAGTTTCACCACTGTAATCCTATGCAAATGATCTTGTTACAAAATTTAATTGCTGGATTAAAGCTTTGAAATCGTGATCATTAAATCGCTGACTTCAACAGTCACAGAAAATTGCAAAAAGATAAATGGCATCTAGCATTTCACCTATCTTTAACTATTGAATGAAGATAGAGTTCTGGAGGTGTAGGAGTGTCACTTACATTGACTGAATAAAATGCTTAGCATTACCGTTGTATTTCTACAGATAGACGAACCTTTTTGATCTAGAGACCTGTATTTTTATTGAACACAAACTCAAGGTAGGATACGTTTAAGTAACAGTTGCCGGCAGGGCCCGATCAAGACTTTTGTGAAAGGGATGCTTGCCTTTGATTTGCCCCCCCCCCCCTCAATTTTTGGGGCCCACCGAGGCAAATACGCTCTCCAACAGTGGCTTAACTACTTAAGCTTTAATGATTAATACGATTTAAAAGATATACAATGGTAAATTTCTTTGTTTCCAGATATCCGCATCATAAACTCGTAAGTTGAATGCGCCCTCAAAAGTGGCTTGAAGTTTTATAATGAATACAAAGAAAGTTTACATGTTTCCGGAACAGAAGTTTTCGAAAGTGTGGGGATATTTGTAACAGAATGATTGTTAAAAAAAGTGATTTGGGGGGGGGGGGGTCTTCAAATTTTGAGGAGGAAGCCCAGACTTCCCCGGCCTATTCGGTGATCAGGCCTTGGTTGCAGGATAAATAAAAAAAAAAAATTTGGCTTATACTGTCTATCAATCTTCATAAAAATTTGAAACATTTGACACATTTTTCCAAAACGAAAATTGTATCAATTTTAGCCATGAATGCAGTCTATGAATCAAAGATACATTAAAAACGGTTCCGTCAATCGTAATCTTGACGACTCGTCTCAGTGGCGAACCGTGACTGGACGCAGGGGCGTTGAAAGGGTCAACGACTAGGGGCGGTCACAGGGGCGCGCGGTCAAGCATGACACTGGCCTTGGCCAAAGAGGCCGCCTTATTACGAGTGGGCAATGGAACAGTGGAACCGTCTTCGGGTAGAAGAAGTAGTTCTTTTAAGAAAGTAGTTGTAGCAGTGTGCTTTCATTCATTTTTATGAGATATTTATCATCAACTGACTAATGGCCATGATTAAAAATCCCGATGCTGAGTTGGTTAAAGTTTCTCTCTGAATAAGCTCTAAAACCCAACTATTGTTTGATGTAGGTTAGGTACAGCCATTCTTGAACATGATTGTATATTTTGGTAACCTCATGTAGAGCAAATGTTTGCTATAGTAGTAACATACATCAAACATTCAAATTTTTGGTGCATTTTGGTGCAGTGACCTCAAAACTATATCAAACAGTAGTTGGTTTTGGAACTTATTCAGAGAGAAACCTTAACCAACACAGCATCGGGATTTTGAATCATGGCCATTAATCAAATGACGACAATATCCTAATGAACCCATAGTATAAGATATCGGAGAATGTCTCGGTGAACAGCCCAATCAGAATTTAGAACTATAATAACTACTTACACTCAAAAACAAAAGAGTGAAATCCACTCCAGTTGGAGAAGTGCATTTTCGACACTGGAAAGGAGTGAATATTATCTCAGATTGAGTTAAAATCACTCGTTTGTAGTGATCCTGTCGGAGGTTTAATACACAAAGGATTCACTCCAAAAGGAGAAGTGCATTTTCCAGACTGGAGGAGTGAAAATCAATCAGACTGAGTTAAAATCGCTCGTTCGTTTTAAGAGTATACAATAGTCCTAATTTTAATAATAATAAAAATTAAAGAAAAATATATTAACGATTTCAATAAAAAAGCCCAGACCAGTATAGGTTAGTTTGTTGGTTGACATATATTTTCAGGCTTGGTCAGAGACTCGCTCATAAACCTTCGTCAAGTAAAGATCAGTATTATTTATACGCGTTTCAATAAACAGTGAAATCCTAGTGATATGTTCTTTCTTTTACATCCTTATCTGTGGAGTGGACAATCGGAAGGTCCCTTGATGGAGAAGATTACCCGGATCATCGTAAAATGGAAATAATAGTTGATGCACCATAGGAAAAACGTGGGAAAAGTCTGAGACGTATTGTTTGTAGTTTGAAGTAGGAGGACAATATGGAAATAGTCGGATGTAGTTTAGCCTGAACTGAGATCATTTCCGTTATTCGTAACACAAACTAATTTTTATAGAAACTATCACTCGCCAATTATAGTTTATAGAATTGTGTTGCAAGAAGTTTAAGTTACCTAATGATTGTAAATTATCATAAATTCGTAGCATCGATTATAAAAAAAATATTAAAATAATTGAATCCCCATAAAATAGCTATCATTTTAAATAGCTTTACAATCATCAGTATTATTTCAAGTATCAGCTTATGCAAAGATAACTTTGTATTCAATGATAAAACTGAATGTTAATGTATTCTGTATTATGTTTATACACTCCTAAAATTTTGCCTTATAAATAAAAAGTTTATAAGCACTTTAAGAAAAGCGTGGTAAAATTACTACCAACAATTTATCTAAGATTTTTTTTTATTTAGCTCCATATCTAAAATGATTTTTTGATAAATTTTGTATCACAATACTCCAAAAAGTTAGATTGCGTCCCAGCAGATTTGTGTAAAATATTCAAAACATGATTTGTCCTGAATTCCTAAAAATAAGGTTAATGCTATGTTTCAAAAGTTTAATTTATATCGTCCGTTGGAACTAAATTGCCAAATTAAATTACAACGTGTCTTGGTTCATTACAATTAACCTTCCAATGGTGAAATTGACGCATGCAAACGTACCTTACGATGTTTTTGAAAGTTTGAAACAATGTTTGAGTTCACCGCCTTTGCAATATTTGGATTAAATTTACTAAAGCTCAATTTTTTTAATAAAAGGCTTTTTTAAAGTATGCATCTTAAATGAAGTTAAATAAGTAACTCTAATGTTTTGATAATTTTCCGTGAGTTCAAGCAATGAACGTCCACTTGGCACGAATTGTAATTGAGTGACGTTAGAAGCATGTTCTATAGAATTTTTCTTGCATCAGAAATTAATAAAAGCATACTGGTAAAAATATTGAATAACTTTATTTTAGTTATAAACAAATGATTAGTTGTTTGCTTTTATATCTACGTAAGTGACAAATTTTTAATAATAAAAACCCATTGAAGATTTTTTTTAAAAAATTTTTTATTCTAATATTCAGACCATCTGCTTAGAAAGTTTGTTCTTACAAATACATTGAATTAGTAAGAGTAAAGATAGCCATATTACAATGTCACAATCTTTAAGATCTTATTTGCGAATATCGAAGTTGTCAGGAAATATATGCTAGAATTATTTCTCTGAGGGAAAAGAAAAATCTTAATTTGTAATTGTTAACTTGCTTTCACAGTATGAGATTGAAATTTAAATTTTTAACTAAAAAATTTAAATTCTTTAAATTTTTTTAATTATCTTTCTGAAACAGATAATTACATAAATTACTCCTGCATATTTTAAATTTTAAAAAATTAGAAAAATCATAAAATTTATAAAGTACGAAATATTATGTAGAGCTAGAAAACTTGACAATCTGGTGACAGGTTTATAGACTGCTTCACTCAAAGGTTTACATAACATTTCAAAAAATTTAAAAAAAAAGCACCGTTTATATTGTAATCCGCTCAAGTTTAGGACCAGTTTAGCAACATATCTTTCATAACACACCGTCATTTCTGCAAAATAACACTTCCTGATATTAAAATCAAATCAGAAATCGAACCCCCTCCCATTGGGTTGGAAACCATTCCAAAATCTCCCGGGGCTCCAGAAAAGTTCAAGGCACATGCATTAAAAACAACAACACCGACCTTCGAGTACTTCCTGATTCTTTGCTGAACTTTCGCTTTTGCCCAGGTAACCCGCCCTCCAACCACCCGAAAGTTATAACTTTTGCAAGGGATGTCAAAGAAGTAAGACTTTTCACATGTTTTACATGTTCTCTTTACATGTTTTATATATATTAAAGAAGGGGCTGGGGAGCCCACTCGGTTAGGCAATTCGCCTTGCATGCGGAAGGTCTCAGGTTCGGGTCCGAGCATCACCAACATAACTGTCAACCTATAAACGGCCCGTGCATCCAAAAATGTCTGACGAATAATACTTCGTGTAGAGGGAGTGCACGTTAAATACTCTCCAAAGTCCCAACCCTGCATACGATGTCAACCCTAACGGTTGAGTTGGGTACCTACTCAGGTTTCGGTTCGTCACCTGACTGTGGTTCGAAATTACTACGCCCTTCGCCAATAGCCCTCGTGTGCAACGGTAATTCAAACTAAAACTTAAAATATATTAAATAAATAAATTGGTTGTTCAGCTCAAGCAACGTTCGGCATTTTTAATTATGCTATATCTTTTTGGTTTATTTAGTAATGTGAATGTTAATTCAAAAATGTGACGCACTGTTGCATTAGCTTTTTTTTTTTTTTTAATTGTACTAAAATAAGTAATAACGCTGAACTTTTCTTTAGCCCTAATTCTTAAATATATAAATTACTCAAAGAACATTTTTGGCATGCAAGAAGTGGCAGCCAAATTGCGTTAACTTATGTTACTTTATTAATGAAGGCATGCAAGCCGTTTGCTTTTTTTTTGTATCCTTCAAAAAAAAAAAAAAAATACTAAACAAAAATATTTTTGTTGAAAAGCGTTTTTAATCGTAGTTAAAAGAAAACAGTTACATTATAAATGTATTGACATTTAAGAATATATTTGTAAAAAAAGTTAGTTTATTGGTATAAGCTTTGGTCTATATATTTTCATATATACTAAATAAGTTTGATAGATATATAACCGAACCAAACTATTATCCCTTTAAGACCCGCGGTCAGATGGCGCTGATTTAAAATTATGAGACTAAATTTGGAGTTTTATCAAAAAAAGTGCGTTAAACAACATCAATGCCATCAACTCATTAAAAACAAAGTTATTTTTATACAAATAACGAATGGTACAAGTCAGCTGCTTCGATATCGATATTTTTGAAGAGCTTGAACATTCTCTTTTATACCCGCACGATCAGGGCCGGATTGCTAAATACGTTAAGTAGGTTGTGGCCTAGAGCGGCAAATTTTTTGTGCCGGCAAATATAACGTCCAATATGAGCGGCATTTGGCATAAAAAAATTATTAAAAAGATACTAATATTTTTAAGAAAAGAAAAGAAATAATTTACATTAATGCGTAAATTGTAAAAAAAAAAAGTAGTATATATAGTACTAATATATATTTACTAGTAAACATAGTAGCTGTAAGGACAATTGAAAAATTCTTCCCCGGAATTAGAAATCGAAGGAAATGTAGTAGAACAGTTTAAAAACTTCGCTATTATTTCGCTTTTGATATAAAGTTTACATAGATAATTCTAATATGTAAAAAAAAGAAGAAAATAGTTGAAACCTATATCTGACGGTAAATTGATCATAGCCTGCAGGCGGCAAATCTTTAAATCCGGCCCTGCGCACAATCGTGATGGCTCGGTCGAAATTTCGCTATTTTCTGCAACTGATCCATATTTGTAAAAAATGTGCAAAAACCAGCAACAGCAAATCTTATAAAAGAACCTCTTGTCCCTATCTGACGGGCCTTTTCCTACAGTTGCGGAGGCCACGGCACACGAGGAAAAGTGTGTGTTGGTGGTGGTATCTATCTATTTCTGAGGCATGCCGACGTCTTTAAGGTGGGGTGGAATGACCTTCTTCTATTAAATGGCTCTCTTTGTGCCCTGTATAATGACATGCAGGGGTCAGTTTGGGATGGGGTTATTTTATGCGCAGGGCTTTTATCACGATTCTCCTGGCATAAGGGCTTGATCAAATCTTGGGAAATGGGAATTTTCATATTGCGAGGCATGGCACTAAGGCTGAGTGGGAAGTTTGAAGCAAAAATAAATTCAGCAAATATTTTAAAGACTAAGCATGTAGCAGGTTAAATTTTTACAGAGAATTTATAAATGATAAATGATTAGGGAACGTATTTTCATTTAACAGTGAAAACTTTACTCAAGAAAATTGAAAACTTAAACCTAGTTTAGGTAACTTGTGGTTTTTATATTGAAGGTATCAAATTCTAAACTTGATTGTCGTTCCTTGAAACTATTTCTAGAATTGAACGTATTCTAACCCATTTAGATAACTTTAATTATTTTACTAGTTTAATGTTGTGTAGTTAGTTTATTTGCTGAGTGGGATTTTCCCTGCTATGAATTACCAAACTTTAGGACATAGTTGTTATATTAGTTAGCTTAATGAAGAAAAATATAACGTAAATATATATTTGCTGGAATTGGAAAAAAAAAACATTTACAAAAAGTAAAAACTTATTAACTTACTTTTCAACCATCATAGTGGTTTCTTTTTTAATACTTTTGTGAAACTGGACATTATTAAATTTTTAATGTAATGCAAAATTAAATTCATAACACAAAAAAAATCTAGCTATTATTTTTAGTGAACTTATTATTTAGTGACTGAAATTAATAATGAGTCCCTGCGCTAGCTCATTTAAATAAAAAAATATTTTAATTAAGGAGACATAATTCGGAATTCCTTTTAAATGATAATCATTTTCATTAAACATGTATCAAAAACATTAAAAATGTCCAATTTGTATACTTTTATGGGGGAATTTTTTTCAAAACGTTAAAAGAAAGATTTTAAATGAATTGATTTTACAAGGAATTATGATGTAATATAATCTTTACATATATATCTGCAATTTTAAACTAAATTATTTGTTATCCAGGAATTGGTAGGCTATGTGTCAGTACAAATATCCGTTAAAAAGACATTGCTATATAGTTCTCTAAGATGCGGGTGGCAACAAGTTCAAATTTATTTTACCTTCACGTGAGAGAATAAAACTCATTCGAATTCTGCAAACGATCACGAGAGCATTACCGAATCTTTAGGATATTCAACCGGTTTTAGAATTTTTTAAGGTTAAATAAGACTTGTTATAACGGAACATGACTCTTTCGTTTCACCTGTTGGCAATTTGGATTCTTTTTAACATTTGATTCAATTTATAAAACAAAATATCATTACTGAATTAAACTCTGCTGGCATTGAATTGCTTTCAACTTTGTAGTATTTTCATTTATTTATAAAAAAGACACTCACATGCGAAAACTACCATAAACAAGTATAATATGTCAAGTTTTATGCCAGAATAGTACATCTATTTATTCACAAAAAAATTTAAGTGTTTTTTAATTATTTATAGTAATTTTTAATTAATTAAATTAGTTCTTATAGAAAAATAACTATTGGGTTATTAATCTCATTGGGCCTTTATGTTTTATGTGGGAAAAATAACTGCTGGTTTAAGTTTCATATTTCATTAAATTTTCTGATTATCTATATTTTTCTATATTAACACACAATCGTGACTTAATATAAAGAATTAAAATTTCAGTACATTTTTCAATATAATAAACTGTTTCATTTTTACAATCTGAAATAGAGTTAAGACAACGATAAAAACGTGATTTATAAAAGCATATGACGTTTTTAAGCTTCTTTGTAAAATTTGTGAAATTCAGATTGTATCTTTTTACCCATTGGTTTCTAAATGTTGTAACTTATGGCTTTATTTGGGAAATTACACCAAGAAATATAAAGATCTCATCGTCGACAACAAAGTGAACGTGAGGAACAATTTAAACATGAACAACAAAGCGAACAAGAAAAACAACTAACAATACAAATAAAACAAAACATTAAAGATTTCGAGGTAACTGGTGAAGAGGGGGCAGATATTTTCTCATCAATCCACAAGAGCTCTTACGTTCCAATATAATCTAAAAAAATATCACCTTGTTGTTGGGCTCGGTTGTCTAGTCCTGGGCAATTGAGAAGGTGTTCGAAATTCATAAAAGTGCGCTATTGCAAATTGTAGATGTGTTGGTGGGTAGAATACCTATTTTATTTAGGTGGTTTCTAAATACAAAAAGGTTAATAATTAATTAAGTGCATTAAAAAAATGCTACTGATACAAAAATACATTTGTATCATTTAGGAAGCCTAATACGATCCTGTTAAAAAGGTGAGGATCCATCCAAAGATAACTAGCAGAGTTATATTAACAGCAAACATCTTTTATTACGAGTTTAAGAACATTCAACATGTAGAGACAATTACAAAGGACATCATTCCAAGTTAGTACAGTTACATTAAAAAGACATTACATCATACACACGTAGAGGGCGCAACCGTCACGCAGGACGGGCTCATTTATGAAAAGATAGGGGTGAGATTGACTTACACCAATACTCCCCCGCAATGTTAACCCTTCTTTTCATTAAAACAGTCTTTCACATCACCCATACCCATCATACTGAGGCATTTATAATGCTTAACGGCACTCAATGGTTTCGTTAACACGTCAGCTGCCATTTGCTCGGTGGGTATGTGACGGACCTCAATTTCTCCATTTTTAAGAGCATCCCTTACGAAATGATGGCGTATATCGATATGTTTTGTTCTCTTATGAAAAACTGGGTTTTGTGCAAGTTTTATTGCACCTATGTTGTCAACCAGCATTAGAACCTTATCCAATCTATCAGAACAAAACTCATTGAGCAACCTTTTAAGATATATCGCCTCTTTCGTACCATCCGATAGAGCCATGTATTCACTCTCGCACGATGAAAGTGCTACAGTGCTTTGTTTACGGCTCTCGTACGAAATAACACTTCCGCCCAGTACAAAACAAAATGCGGTATAACTCCTTCTTGAAATTTCGCAATTTCCAAAATCCGCGTCTGTATATCCATACAATGGATCATTTGTATTTTTGAAGATTAAACCAAAATGTATTGTTCCTTTTAAATAGCGTAAAACTCGTTTTGCTGCCGAAAAATGTTTTTCGTTAAAGCAAGTTAAAAATTGACTTAATTTACTCACTGCATTCGCAATATCTGGGCGAGTTGAAACCGCTAAATACATTAAACCTCCTACCAACTCTCGATATGGGAGTTTATGTTCACAATTTTCTGCCTTATCTAATTTTACATTTAATTCCATAGGCGTATTAACTGTTTTAGCGTCTGTCATCCCAAATCGTTTTAATAATTCGTTTATGTAACTTGATTGACTCATAGTTATTACACCTTTCTTTTGTTGAAAGTTAATCCCTAAACAATAGTTAGCTATACCTGAATATTTTGCTTCTACATAACTGTTTAAATGATTTTTAAATTTATTAAGCATAGAGGGATTTTCAGATATTAACAATAAATCATCTACATAAATACAGATCACAGTTAATCCTACATCATCATTAACATAATAAACACATGGGTCGGCCTGAGATTGTTTAGCGCCGAATTTTGTCAATATATCATTTATTTTTATGTTCCAACACCTTCCGGCTTGTTTCAAACCATAGAGAGACTTCTTTAAAAGTAAAACTTTATTACCTTCACTTAACAAGCTTAAGATATTTGACGCTTTCTTGGATATTTTACTGTTAGACCTTTCATTGTTAATAATGTATTCTAGAATTTTCTCAAAATTATCGGGACATTCCATGTAGATTTCGGTGTCTAAGTCTCCATTTAAATAAGCGGTTGTCACGTCAAATTGATGGATTTCAATATTTAATTTCGCAGCAAGCGCCGAAACAAGGCGTATTGAACCTGAGCGAGCAACGGGGCTAAAAGTTTCCCGAAAATCCTCATTGGGTTTTTGCGAAAAACCTCGTGCTACGAAACGTGATTTATTCTTAATCACAACTCCATCTGAATCGAATTTATTTGTTAAAATAAATCTACCACTTATACATTGTTTTGAATTTGGTCTATCAACAACGTCAAAAGTTTCTTTTTCCAAAATACTTTTCATTTCCTGAGCCATAGAACTCATCCATTTTTCATAATCTTTTCCACTTAAAGCGACCGAAATAGGTATTTCTCTATGAAAACTAAAAACGTCTTCATAAAAATCATCTGTTGTTTCGCAATACCTCAAAACCTCTCTATTTCTCAATGAAATAGTATTACGCGCGATTACGTCATCGCCAATTCGCTCTTTTGCATCTGTCATCGGAGCGATCACATTTTTTTCTTGCCTTGGCGCGGCGGGGCAATCCAATTCGACTACCTGATTGGTTAATTTCTGCTCCTGGGGGGTAAGAGGTAGGGCATTTGCGCCAACTCTTTCCTCCAAGAACGCTTCGCAGTCTGTCTCTAAAAGAGGCTCGATTTGATTTATTTTATGATCTTTCGTTTCTTCGAAGAATTTTACATTTCGAGAAATTATTACTTTTTTCTTATCAGGCAAATAAATGCGATACGATTTTGATCCCATCTGATAACCACAAAATATACCCTTATTAGCTCTTTGAGAGAACTTGTGCTTAGGTTCAGGGCCGGACTGGCTCCCTGACAAAGGCGCAGTTTTACCGGCCCTTCCGGTTGCAAAGGCGCAAAAATAATTCGGGGGGGGGGGAGCAATTTTTAAATATTTTTCCATTTCAATTGTTTGTAATTACAGTTACTTCTAATTACAAATATTTTTTGTTTTATTTTTTATTACATTTATTTCCAATTAATATCTTTTTGAATACTATATTTTATTTAAAATTGAATTTTAATTTAATTTTTCAGTTGTAAATGCAGTGTTTGAGTATAAAGTATTACTCTTTATGAACATTAGTTAGTTTTATTTTTTATAACTTATATTTTGGGGGCTGGAGAGTTTGAATACGGAAGGTACCGGGTCCGGGCATAGGTAAAATAACTGCAGACCTATAAATATGCTCCATAGTCCCGACGCTGCGTACGATGTCGTTGGGTGCCTACTCAGGTGTCGGCTCGTCACTTGACTGTGGTTCTAAATTATAGTGCCCGTCGCCAATAGTCCTCGTGTAACTCTAGTGCGACGATAATTCAAGTTAAACTAAAAGAAAATAACTCATACCTTTAATAGATAATTGATATTTAATTTTTAAATAAAAAAATTAATTTAATAAATAAGAAAAAATCTATTTATTATCGAATGTTTTTATTTAAAAGTTTACTAGATAATTTAAATCACCAGTTTTGTTGTAAAGAAATTAAACGATGATATTCTAATATTGAATTTAAGTGCAAACGTAAATTAACATTCATTTAATTAGCAATAAAAATTTGAATGAAAAGTTTAATTTGAATTATGGTAGCACTAGAGCTATTGGCGGGCGCCAATCGAGACAAAGTAAAAAAGAAAAATAATTTTAATTTAGAAACTTGGTTTTTTTTATTTTTTGTTAAATTAGAATATTTATATTTTGAAATTAAGAAAGAAAACAAAAGGGGCGATGTTAAGCGAATCAACTTTTTTACAAAACAAAATAATCAGACATTCTTGAATGAGCTCATCGCGTTTTGGCCGTAACATAGTGGGCACTTCACAAAATGGCTACCTGATTGTATTTCAATTACAAACAATAAATAGACAAAGATAGAAAAAAAAATAACGGCCAAGTTAACAAACATATTCATATCTCGGCTTGAAAGCGATTTCAAATAAATCAGTCAATATTTTATTTGTATGTTTTTTTATACTTCTTGTAGAAAATATAGTTGAGACATCGGCGCCAGTCTTCTCCCCTAATAAAAACCCTACCTAACAGCGTCTGTTTGGCTATCAGTTAATAATTATCGTGCCTTTTACTGATTTGTGAGTGCGCAATGTAGCAACTTATAAAAAAACGAAAAAAAAAAGGGAACGGAGCCACGTGTGCGAAGTAGACTTTCTCTATGGAATTGTAACTTTGGTTTTCTTCTTTTTATTGTTAAAAAAATAGGATTTGACTCTAGGCCTGGGCAGCCGAAAAATGTTGGACGAATACCTCGTGTAGAGGGAGTGCACATTAAATATTCTCCCTCCACAGTTGTAACGTTACGATGTCGCTATTAACGCTTGCGTTGTGTGTGCCTTCTCTGGTGTCGGTTCGTCACTTAATAATAATATTCACGGTTAACTAATAATATTTACAGAAGAAAAAAATAATTAACCCTAACATTTCACACTTTTCCCCGAATTAAAAGAATTCTGAGGTTCCAAAAGACAAGGGATCTTAGGCCTGGTCATTTAATGGGCCCGATGATAAATATACTTTAAATTGAAGTTAAAGGCACCCTACTACTCCTTGACACGTGTTTCTTCAGTTATTTCCTCATTTAAAAAAACAATTCAGACGACATTATATGTATTGAAACGAAAGACATGAAGTACGTCTTGGCACCTAGTCGAACAGCGGTATGTTAAATTAAAGGCGCCTATAATACTCCTTGACGCATGTTTTTTTTTTTTTAGATTCCTTATACGTCAGAAATACTAATCTGCACCAAGTGTCAAAATTAAACAAGAAAGTCTAAAAGCGATTTTTGTGATATTGTACGATGGTACACTCTTAAAACAAACGAGTGAATTTAATTCAGTCTGAGTTAATTTCACTCCTTTCCAGTGTCGAAAATGCACTTTGTGTGGTGAAGTCCGACAGCCATCACTCCAAACGAGTGATTTTAACTCAGTCTGAGCTAATATTCACTTCTTTCCAGTGTCGAAAATGCACTTCTCCTACTGGAGTGGATTTCACTCTTTTGTTTTAAATGTGTAGACCCCCTAATACTGATAGTTAGCGCTTTTTTTTTAGATCCTTTATATAATCATATATATGCGCCGGCGGGAATTATATACTGGCGGGATTAGCTTTCTCCCCAGCACCATCAGTTTTAGGCGAGGACGAAACCTTTGAAGGTATCATCAGTGACCAAATGTAGCGCCTTAATTGCCCCGCTTGCGCTATGTTTTACTAACGAAACCAAATGAGTTTTACTCGGTTAGGTGAGGTTTGAATTATCACAGAGCTGCACGAGGGCTATTGGCGATGGCGACGTATTTTAGAACCACAGTCAAGTGACGAGCCGACACCTGAGTAGGCACCCAACGCAACCGTAAAGGTACGCAGCCGTTCCCGATAAGTCCCAACGCACACAGCGTTGGGACTTTGAGCATATTTAACATGCACTTCCTCCACACAGGGTATTATTCGTCGGTACAAAAGGCACAAAGGTGAATGACCAGGTTGTTTCACGTGTCTATGACCTATGACATTACATAAGGCACTTTTGGACTTAATTATTCACAATTTCAATATCTGGTGCAGAATATTATTTGAAGAAGCGTTTATTGTTTCATTGGAGCGCCTCGATATCAATTAAGGCGCCGTCGGATTTGTTGACAACAACTTCAAGGTGCATAAAGCCATATGGCGCTTCTATGAAAAGAAAAGCGCCTTATTAAAATAAGTATTTAATATTTGTCAAAATGGACAAAATGTCCCATTTAAAAAAAATTGTTTCAATTGATTATATCGTGTGTGTTAAGACGTAAAGCGATGGAAGTTACCTGTTACCTTTGAAGGTTCTGTTTCGTCTAACCATCTCCTAAACGGAAAACGTAGTAAGTTACACAAATAAATAATTCCATGTATATGAAATTGTAATCGTTTATTTTTCCGGCTGGTCAGCGCCCAGTATAGAAGTGAAAGCGCCTTGTTAAGTATCGGCTTTGCTATTAGTACTAAGACATCACAAAATGACTCCCTAAAAATTATGAGTCATATTTTTTTTTTTTTTTTGGAAAGGAGCGCACCGGCCCGCCGGCCGACGGGCCGGCGGGCCAGTCCAGGCCTGCTTAGGTTGGTTGTTTAAACAATAAGCAGTACATCCAAAAGATTTAAAATATCCTACATTAGGAATTTCGCCAAAGAATTTTTCATAAGGTGTTTTACCTTCAAGCGAACTATTTGGACACCTATTTTGAATGTAAACCGAACAATTTATACATTCTGCCCACAAGTTTAAAGGTAGTTTTGATTGGGATATTAAACAGCGACTCATTTCGGTCAAAAATCTCATTTTCCTTTCTGCGATTCCGTTCGAGCTAGCGGAATAAGGTGCAGTGCACCTGCGTTCGATACCGTTTTCCTTGAGGAAATTATCGAATTCTTCATTAATATATTCCCCTCCCCCATCACTCATAAATGCCTTAATTTTAGTACCCTTCTGATTTTCCCACAAGGCTTTTACCTCTTTGAATGCACCAAGTGCTTCATTTTTATGTCTCAGAAATCTTACTTCACAATACCTAGTTGCATGATCTATGAATGTAATAAAATATAAACTCTTACCTAGGCTTTCAATTTTAAAAGGCCCACAAATATCACTGATAACAATATCTAATACACATGACTTGTGGTCTGACTTTTTGGGAAAAGGGGCTCTGGTTAATTTATTTAAAGCACATATTTCACAATTTAATTCCTGAGGGGATTTTTCTAACTTTAAGCCTTTAATGTTACCCTTAACACTAGCTTGCACCAAATCATTAACATTTAAATGACCCATTCTATGGTGCCATTTAACTATATCAGCACTTTTAGATACATCATATGCATCTGAAGCATGATGCACATTTTCAGCACTATTTGATTCACTTTCATAAACATTTAAATAATACAAATTTCCCTTTCTCTCAGCTTCTAAACTTACTCTGCACTCTTCTTTCACTATATGAGCTTTATCACCATTGAAACACACATTATACCCGTTATCGCACAACTTGGAAACACTTAGCAAATTTGCAGTAATATTGGGCACATATAACGCGTCGTACACCTTCACTTCTTGAATTATACCGTTGACCGCTGCTTGAGTGGCAACAGTCCCACATCCATGCACCTCAGAAGTGCTTTTATCGGCTAGGTTAACAGATTTAATTGGTGTATCGGTGATATATTCAAATTTCGACGAGTCATTACACAAGTGCCGTGTACATCCACTATCCAAAATGAAACTTGTCGATGGCTCTTCAGGGCTTGAGAGGAATGTTGACTCACTGCTGTCTGTCGTTAGCAGACCAAGGTGTGGGGATTCTTTTCTTGGCTGGTCACAGCGAGACTGGATGTGTCCAAGACGATTGCAGTTGAAGCATCGGATCTTCGATGGGTCTCCTCTCCTGCAGTCGGCGCGGAAAGGTCTCCTTTCAGCGTTCCGGAATGGTACAGCTCCAGTACTCGGCTCCGGTCCAGCATTCCTTGACCCAGCTCCGGCACCTCTGTTCAGGTCAGCTCCAGGACTCCTCTTCTTCCAGCGAGGGGGCAGCCTCCGTTGGGGAGCGACAGCAAACGCTTCTGCTTTCTCCCGGCTACTGGCACCACGGCGGGCATCTGCTTCTTCAACGATCTTGACTCGAAGCTGCTCCACTTTCGGAAGCTCATCACGTGATTCGATGGCGCACCGGAAGTTTTCAAAATTGGACGGCAAACTATAGAGAAGGATTATTGCAAGCAGGTCCTCGTCCACGACAATGTCCATTTCAGAGAGCTTATCCACGATGTCAAAAAACTGTCTCAAATGTTCTCGTACGTCGTCGTCTATCATTTTTAGTTGAATTAGTCCTTTTAATAATGAAGCCTTACGAGCCGGTCCTTTCGATTGGTATATTCCTTCCAACTTCAACCATACCTCAGATGAAGTTTCACAGTGCTTCACTTGTTTCAACTCGGAAGGAGAAATACACAAGATAATATCGGATTTCGCCTTTTCGTCTCGATCAGTCCATTCTGCGAACTCCGTGGCAGACGCGTCGTCGCCTGCTTTCAGCTCCGGCATTTTACTTCTACCGCATACATAAGTCCATGAGTCATTTTTGATGAGCAAGGCCTTCATCTGGATCTTCCATGTTTCGTAATTGTCTTTTGACAGCATTTCAATTCTCGTAGTGTTCGAAGCCATTTTTGATTCTACTTTTGTTTTCCAAAATTTCAAGTCTGTCTGCGCATTGGAAGTCGTGACTGGGACCATAACCTGTTAAAAAGGTGAGGATCCATCCAAAGATAACTAGCAGAGTTATATTAACAGCAAACATCTTTTATTACGAGTTTAAGAACATTCAACATGTAGAGACAATTACAAAGGACATCATTCCAAGTTAGTACAGTTACATTAAAAAGACATTACATCATACACACGTAGAGGGCGCAACCGTCAAGCAGGACGGGCTCATTTATGAAAAGATAGGGGTGAGATTGACTTACACCAATAGATCCTACATCCAGCAAACAATGAAACATACGCTAGCAACGAAACAACGCTAGCACTCATCATCAACACCTATCATTCATTTTAACTACCAACCATGACACTAATCAAACATTAAATAGCCTATATTACTCCACAAAACACCCAAAATCAAAGAGAAGGATATAAATATTCCCTTAGGAAATGCGGCACGTGAAAACTGACAAACATTTCCCAGATATGTCATGCTTCAAGAAAAACGGATGTACACTTAGAAGTAGTTCGGAGTTGGAAGCTTTGTTCTGCTAGCACTCATAAACACTAAGCTTGGGTCGTTACTCCAACAACTAAATGGCCAGTTATGACTTCAATAAATCATACGAATTATCTTTCATTGACTATAAAAAGAAAGTAAATAAGATAGATGAAAGTCTTGGATGATTAAAGGCGATGCAATAACCTTTGAGTAAAAATTTAAAATTTCACGAAGCCATTTCTTTTAAACTTGGTAGTAGTTAGTTGTGATCGATTTTCTTTAGTACTAAAAACTCATATCGCTTTTATAAAGTCAAATTTCATATTACTACATTTCTATTTTTATCATATTAAATATTTATAAATTAGATGCTTTGTGTGCTGTGTTTGCAAGAAGAGAAATCATACTGTAATTGTAGGCACACCCTTATATGAGTTCAAAGTCTTGAAGTTTTTTCCATGAAACTTTAGTTGTGAGAAATTACTGTAAGTTCAAGGTGAAATTCTACAATACAAAAGAAAATGCACATGTAATAAATGAAGTTGGATATTCACTGCCATTTGAAATATTTCAGTTTAATTAGGCAAATGTTGTTGAAAAAATGTAAGATGAAAAAAAAAAACATTAAAGGTAATTTTCATGAATTAAATTTAATTATTTTAATACATAAATACTTTGATGGCAAATTTTAATCTAGACATTAGAAAAATATATACTCTTAAAATTAAATTTTAGTATTACTTCAGAATTTTTTCACTAATAATAAAACTATTTCAATATTTTAAAACGTGTAAAACATAACGTCGTTAATACTAAATGATATATTACTATTACATATTACTATTTAGTATTACTAGATTATTGTATTGCTGGTATAAGATCCTGAAAAAAAAAGATACTTCAAAATCACATAACTTTTAAATATTACGTTTTAATCATAGTAGCTTGTATTGGCACTTTTGCCAACTTAAGTTTGCAGGACATTAAAAAAAAGAATTAATTTTAAAATTGCTCAATTGACTCTTTCCTTTCAGGCTCTTAGATATTTCGTTAATCGCGATATAGCTTGTGAATTTAAATTAAATTTTCCATTTAAAGGAATAGATAAAATGGATGCTGAAATACATTTTTAAAAAGTAGGTTTATATATTTAACTTATTTCCACCGTATAAATGCGTGACTAAACATCGTCAACAACATGAAACAACATGAAAATAATTTCTTTGAAGAAATTTTTTTATCTGAAAAAAACAATTATCGTTAGTTTGAAATGGACGAAATATATGTGAATAATTCATTTTTGTTGTCTACAGTTCGTGTTTTGTACAGTACAAAAAGGTGACAATTTCATAGAACGCGTGAATTACTTATGTACAAAATGTCATGCTTTTCCGATGAAATACTTTTAACACTGTTCATAATAAATGTTATGTGACGTCAGAATGAAGTTGTTTAGACAGGAAAGATATTTTTGTGCTAATTTCATATGAATGCACGCTCATTTACAATACCCCTACTCAATTTATATATATTTTAAAAATTCAACTAATTTCCCTGTTTTTTCGAACTATAATATCATGCAAAAAATGTTTAAAATAAGTATTGCTAAGTTTACTCTGTTAGGCTCCGCGCGCACGCGTAAAAAGCAGAGTAGAATCAGAAGGAGAATAATTTCAATTAGTTGGCGGAAGAGCTGGCCATGTGTTGAAATAATTTCGCGGTCACGGGTTCTTATCGATGAACTGAAAAAGAATGGATTAGCTGGCTAACTGTACCTGTATCTTCTCCTGTCAAAGTAATGCTAACAAAACAAGCTTTTAATTGGGGGTACCATTGATAGAGAATGCTCAATAGGTGAATTGTTACGAGGCCATCTTCCCATGGATTTCAAGATTTTAAATTATAATGCGATAATAATACATGTTTGCTAATTGAAAGCAAATGGTATAAATAATTTGAACTTATTTAGATTGTGTTATTGCCTTACAATAAATATGAATGGCGCATAACTCTAATGTGTGGGAAGTCATTGAATTAAAAATAAGTCCAATTAAAGCGTAGCTATCCACTTTTCAGTACTGAATCATTTACCTTTTTTAGTAAACCATTTACTTTAAGTAGTTTAGTTTAGCCAATGCCCGTCGGTCCATTAGACGGCGAGCCTCCCAGTAGCGAGAAGTCCAGTCAGGAGAGAGGTGTTGAAGTAAAATGCGCGACAACAGTTTACATTTACTTTAAGTAAATACTTGAACTATCAGTATAACTTACAATGAAATGAATTATGGGAAAAAGGGAACAGTTAATTTTTATTTAGCCAGTTATATCAGTCGCCAAGGGGTTCAAGCCCGTCCAGGCATACAAGATAAGTAATTAAAGAAGTAATTATTTTTTTAATGACCAAAGTAATTTTAAACTATAAAATATTACAACAATAACTCTATTGAATAACTCTATACACTCTCAAAACGAACGAGCGATTTTAACTCAGTCTGAGTTAATTTCACTCCTCCAGTCTGGAAAATGCACTTCTCTGAAAGGAGGGGATACTTTGTGTGTTAAACCTCTGACAGGATCACTCCAAACGAGTGATTTTAACTCAGTCTGAGTTAATATTCACTCCTTTCCAGTGTCGAAAATGCACTTCTCCAATTGGATTGGATTTCACTCTTTTGTTTTAAGAGTGTAGGAAAAAAATATAAATGAGCAGATTCATATAAAATGTCACAAATTGGATACTTCTACAAGCATTTGTCTTCTAGGTGAAAAAAACGTCCAATTCGACCGAACCCCCATCGTCACATCCTTGAATCAGACTACAAAACCAATCATAAAACCATCACTTTTTTATGATAAAACGATTTCGGGACGACCATTTAGAATGCTCATCATTGCAGCATCCAGAACTCTCACCTTGGCGCATTGTGTTATTGTTCGAAATGGCTCGTTTAACCTCCGCTTTTCCCTGTGCCAGAAAAAAAATAGGGGCTTATAACGAAAGTGGGAAAGGGTCAACACAGCCATTACGAGACGTTAACATTCACTTTAGACACGGGTCGGCGCTTCTGTTCCCACGGATTATGCCAGCAGGTAAACTGCAGTATATACAAAATGGACTTAAACCATTGTTGTAAGCACTTAATAGGCACAACATATTAGAAAGTATACTAATAGATTGATTGTTTCAGCGGAAAAGTGGTTCAATTCTTTGTTGTAAATGCTGATGTTTTTATGTTAACGGATTATGAGCTTTCGGAAAGGAAGTTCTGGCGATAAAGTATCCCACTGGAAAATGGGAAATTCTTTTTTCGGGATCTTCTTGGGATTTATTGTTTGTTGCTTTGATCCGTTCGTTGTAAGGAAAATGTTGTTTTTAACATCTTTACCCTGAGAACAATTGCAAAAGACGTAGTATTTGGTACTTGTTGCTGCTGGGGTATGATACCGTATTTACTATTGAATTCAATGGATAAGTACTGTAGTACTTTTCCATTGTTAAAAACTTTAACGTCAGTTTAACGAACGCTTTTATTTTGTAAATCAAAACAATGGATTGGCATTCTATGACGTGTGGGAAGATATTTTACGAATTTATTAATTTACTGAAAGTAAAATTCCACCACTAATAATAAAACTATTTTAATCATCAAAACGGATAAAACATAATGTTATCAAGAAAAGAACACAATATATCTTAAGTCTTTTATTGGTAAAACGATTTCCGGTTACATTTGTGTTTCTTTCAAAACAAAGTTATTCTCATACTAATTAAAATTAATCAAGTTCCTAAAGCATTTAGCAAACATAAGAAAGATTAAGATTGAAAATTCCATTAATAATTAATATCATCCTTTACAGCTTCCCACGCTCCACATTAACAAAAGGAATCCGCCCATCTTGCCTTCTCAATTACTAATTACCTTGCTTAGAAAACACAATTGAAGACAACCTCATATCTTAGCTAAGTACTCAAACTTCCCGATGATGGCAGATTGACCTTCGAAGGATTCAATCAAAGGATTCTAGCATTCCAATAATAGCTTACCCTCGTTTAATATAATTGAGGCCAAAATAGATATTGATTACATGTATTTAGTCAAAGACGGACAATAAAAGTTAGTTAACACCCTATCTTTGCTGAGTAAAGCATTTTATCGCTATTATGTTCAAAATTATCCACAAGTAAATCAACTAAGACGAATAGCCATTATTTTGCGTGATTTTATTTTTTAAAAAATATGTATATGCATAAATGGATAGTTGTCTTCATAAACAATAGTTATTTATAAAACAAGCATCAACTGCATTGTACTTTTCAATCATACCAATCTATGGCGATATTTATTTAAACACATGACACTTAAAAGCTGCTGAGAATCTTTCAATTAATTAGAAGTAGTACCGTACTTAAATTAAACAACTTGTTAATTATTAATACAGTCCTCATCAACTTCACATGCCCTACTTTCTTAATAACAAAAACGACCATATCACACCATCATTTACTAATTAACACCTTACAAAATACAATAGAAGACAGTATACAATCTCGTTTCCTTCTGTAACTACACTTAATAATCAAAGTTACAGGTGACCTTCTAAACGTTCGGAGAAATCTAACAGTTGATCGAGACCATGCCTTTATTTGAAGTAAAATCAGTTTTTCAAATAAAAGACTGAAAGAAAAGAAAGATAATTTATTTTTTTCCAGAGGGGCTGCTTTTTGCCAGATTATAAGTCTTAAGCATACTCGGCTTATTCCTCGGAATTGAGTGCCAGTTTTCGTCGCACTATCTAAGCGACACTCCTTGCCAATTTCGACTCCTAGATTGCAGTGAATCTGAACTGTCTGCTGATTTTGAAGTATGCATAGACTTAATTTTGCCGAGAGAACCAAAGCCAAATGAGTCCTCAAGTAATATTTTTACATACCACATAATAATTTGATAATTTTTAATATAAAGGAAATTGGTAACAGTAAAATAGGGTAAGGGTCAATTTGGGGTGTCCATGTATTGATTTAAAGTATCGTCGGAAATATGAAAACCCCTTCTTCAACCACTGCTTTTGTAAAATTAATCCAATGTGTAGCAAATATAAAAATACCCATGAGACTTAGCTCAATGAAATAGACCTAAGGTCGCAGTGTTCGGCGAACTTGCCCCCCACCAAAGAAGTCATAAGTAGCTCAAAGGAAACTTATTGGAAATGCAAACTGTTACTTAAAAGTAGTAGTAGAAAACTGGAGCACAAAATTACACAATCGTGTCCCAAAAATTAAATCTTGTTTTCACTATGAGACAAAACTATGTGTTCAACTTAAAAAAGAAAATTTTATGTAAAATACATTTAGCTAAATATCTTACTTACAATTTATGAATTTTGAATTTTACCTAGTGAAGAAATGCAACCATGCAGCATAGGCATGTTTAGAGAGAACTAATGTGTGGAAATGCGAATAAATATCTAAAATAAAGCTTTTTATTAGCATTGACTTAAGATCCTATCATCCTGCTCTTCTTTTCCAATCATCACTTCTTCTTCCCTAATTAACACATTTTGAAAAACAATAGAGGAATCAGCCTACGATCTCATCAGCAGAAAAAATACCAATACAAATACAGGATGACCTCTGTAATCTTACGAAGGATTTTCATTCCATCCAGAGCCTACCACTTCTAAGAAAAAGATTATATTCAACACTCAAGAAATGGAAAAGTGGACTAACCACAAATCTTTATCGGCGCGTCGTTATACATAATATTTCAGATCATTCAGAACAATAAATGCTAAAATATTTCCATTATTATTATTGACTCAATATCAAATTATGCAGTGTAAAAAAAATCGTTTAAATATTTATGATTGCGGTGAAGATTCATTGTAATACGTTACCCACGCCTTATAAAGTCGTTAAGTCTAAATCGACCATTAAACACACAATGGCTATTTACCTAGTTAATATACTATATTATATTTATATTTGTATGTTACAGTTTTTAAAGTAGAAAATTTTGTTGAAATTATAAATAAAATCGTTTCTTATGACAAGGAAGTCCTCAAAAACAAATTAACGAATATATGTATCTACGATCTACCCTAAATCTTACCCTAGTTTCGAAGTATCACTGGAGTAAAAGGGGCGTCATTAAAGCTTTTTTAAATTGTTATTGTCGACGTTAAATTGACATTAAAGACTATTCGAACGACCCAAGAAGCACCAGATTTATTACGAACGAAAAGCATTACTTCTTTTAACAGCTACCCAGGAAACAACTTTTCTTTTATTACAATTTGCATCATATTCTCATTATCCTACTTAGAGAGTTAAAATCGTTAGATTTTAATTCAAGACATTAATAATACTGTTTGAGTATTAACCTGGCTGTATGATATTTTTTATAATCGGCCGTGTTCCTTGTCCGTTACACATTTATGAAAGTCATATTTTCGAACATTAACAATACAAACTCATTACCTCGTAAAGAGTCAGTTCTCCAAGAAACACTCTTAATTTATAATAGTTAATGAATTTTTTAATTTTACTAAGTTTTAAAATGTCGATGAGTCCTTAAAAATTGTTCACCACACAAATCAAATTTTAAGTCTTTAAAAAAACACAATTAAAAAAAGTTGAAATCCCTAATTTAAATCTTGGTTAGTGAAGAAAAAGTTGATACTTTTGCAAACTAGCTTATCGCTCAGAGAGCTAAAAAGAAAAAAAATGCGAGAGTTGAATAAAATGTGCCAAAAGAACCATAAAAAAACTTTAACACACGAAATATCTTATTTTCGGATTTTCAAGCAAACAAAAGTAGTTGACCTCCATAATCTTCCTATTCAATCTATATCCAAGCCTACCCACTTTGATCTAACCAAAAGAGCCCTCATGTGCTTCCAAACTTAGAGATTGTGGAGTGGCGAAGAATGCTCTGGTCGGTCTAGAAAAGGCATGGATTGGGCGTGGCTCTACCCACTCCTACCTGTTGAAAAGTGGCTGGGTCGACAAGGCGAAGGTCGACGTCCAACACCTTTTCGGACTTTTGAGATTGGTGAGTGAAGTGGGATTGGCTGGATTAAAGGGGTTTTGCTTTTAATTTTTATTATTAGTGTAGCGAATGTATTGAGGTTTATCCGAAGCAGAGATAGTTTCATACGTCGGACTATCTCTCACCAAAGGGGCTGAACACAAGAGGCTGTGTAAACACAACCAAATAATCTTTTTTTTTTTACATTGTTAAACAAATTCTGGCGCAAGACTGCACCAGGCAATTCTGGAACTTTCAAGCAGTCATTACTAGTTGGAGTGTTGATTCACCACTTTTGTTGTAGTAGCAAAGTTATGGTTTTACCAGTTACCACACAATTTGTGAATTCACGCACCAAATAGTGATGGAAGCTGAAAAATTTAAGATTCTGGTGCAATCTTGCGCCAAAATATTTAGCAGTGTTGATATCACTCAATTGATTAATATAAAATTACATAGTTGTGTGCCTGCAAGACTTTTTAAATGGTGCAGGTAATAAAAACTTTCCAATAATTAAAAAAACAAAAACTTAAGACATTCCGGTATATTTTACCTCCATTGAAAAATTGCATACTGTCCTATTATTCATAGAAAAGGACAAACCGACACATATATGAAACTAGAAGGTGTTTAAGAGGTGGTTTAGTGAAGGTGTTTAAATCCTTGTTTTCTATAGAAAAGGACTAGGTGATATTTCAAACATCAAATCACCACAAATATTTCTGCCTATGGGAACCTACCCTAAAGAAAAGAAAATCCATAGAAATCTTTTAATTTTTCGACCCAACTAAATATAATTTTTGTCTTTCCATGAATTTTGTTAGAGAGATTGATATTGAATAATTTTTTTATTCCGCATACATGATGCCTTCTTTGAATAGTGTGTTAATTATAAGTTCTGTGTAAAAAGGATTTCTACAATTTTCCTCAGTAAAATACAAAGTCGTGTTTTTATATGTGTTACCTATACTATAGTTGTAATTAAATAATTTATTTTCAATAAAAGGCATTTTAAACTTAATCATTTAAAAATGCGCTAAAGCGTGTCATAGCTTAAAGCCTAAAGAGTTAAAAAATGTGTAGAAAGTTGTCGATAATCGTAACAACCGAACCTTTACAAAACTCTCCTTGCCCAATACCGAAACATCCACGCACACACACACGCCTGTCTATCATTCAGCTCAATTCAGCCACCAAATGTAGCGCGGACAAAGGAAAACGGTTGCCCCAATTCCAAAAAGACTCCTCCTTTGTTTTATCCAAACAGTGAGAAGAAAAAAATTGGTCCCTTCTGGAATCAAGACTGGTTTCTTTCTATTTTCCTCCAGCAAAGCCTTTGAAGGGGTGCTTCAACTGTTATTACCCCAATTTTGACAGAAATGAGTGGTTCTGCAGAGATCGAAAAGAAAGGGACATTGGAACACTTTATTTCCCTGATGTTCGATCGTTCGAACATTCTTTTTGTGGAGGATTTGATTTGGAACTATTGGTCTAGAATGGGCGTTCCCGGAATAATTATGTATGTCCGACATGGGTATTACGTGAGCCGGCTTAATGTCGGACAAATAGGAGATGTATATCAACAATGATCGAAAGTGTAATTCTGTGTTTTATACAATGTAAGCCTTCTGATTGTGGTGTAGTATTATTTGGTTAGTTTTCTTGAAATAATTTTCTGTAATGATTACATAGGGCTAAAAAAAACTTGATGCCAATAATAATAGAACTAATTTTAGTTATACTTGGTATTCTGATTCTAAATATGAAATATGTTTTGATATAACAGCTTTACTTTTTGAGACATTTAATTTTTTGTGTCAAAAAGTGCTAGAAACAAAAAGAATTTTCAGTTTGCAGCATTTATTTAAAAAAAAATACAATGTTTTTCACGCACTCTTTGGGGCTGAACATTAATATGTTTTACGTCAACCCTACCTTAAACGGGTTTGTACAATATGATTTTTTATCTGAAATAGTTAAGTTCATCTTTTCTCAAATAAAAAAAGAGGGATATTGTGGGAAACTCATTGAAGATAAAGAAAAACAACCAGATTCATGTTCAGCATTAAAAACTCCGTAAGAAACAAAGATTTCATTTTAAAAAACATTCACAACAAAAGTTTGGATTTTTTGACTTCGAGAATACTAACTTCGACTATTTCACAAAGAAGGAGTAATGTTCTACCAAAGTTAAGGAATGCATCTAATAAAAGGTACACTCTCTACATCATTATTTCATCGCAGCATGACAATACCAGTAGCACATTGAACTCCGCTAAATCAAAATCAAACTATTCTATCTTGGTGAAGTATAAAGCCATACCCATACTAAATAATCCGCACCCTATTTGTCTATTCACTGAAGCATCTTAAGCAATTTTTAAAGTGGATTACTAAGGTTGGGCCCACTTGAACTTTCAGAAGAAGAAAACTGCTTGAGACAGGTAAACTGCAGTAACCTTAACATTGAATTGGACCATTTTTGTAATGAAATAATCAGTCGTTTACTAAATTTTCTTATCGTTTAGAGTTACGGAGTGATTGAAACAATGGTTCAAGTCAGTAGTCAAGGTACAACAGCTAAAAGTGCTCTCAACTATTCTCTAATTTAAGGATTTTTATGGAATTCTAAAAAGACATTTATGATAATCGGTATTGATGAGTAAAATCGATATTTATTAAACGAAGCGTTACTGACCATTCCAAGAAATTTGAAATAAACTTTAAGATACTTTATTTTATGCAACGCGAGTAGAGAAAATATCAACTTCTAAAAAAAATACATGCGGAAAATGTATAACACCATGGGTAAAACTAATTTTTAATATTGAAGTTTCTTTGTCGTACAATTATGGACTATGAAAGTTCTGCTCTTCCAAAAATGAACCATACATAACCGATAGAGTATCGAATTAACGCTTCTTTCGCCTTAAAGCTGTAAACGGGCGTAGGATTAAAAAATAATTATTTTATAACACAATGGGGTTGTTTCACGACGAATCTGGCAACACTTGTCATCCTCAATTAGAATTTAATGTCTCTGCTTTAGAATTACTATGCTGACTCGGTAGCACAGCGGTTAGGAAACCAGCGCGCGATAGATGGCAGCATCTGTCACGTATGTGTATATGTGGGTGAGTGTGTTGTGTCTGTCTTACTTGACGAAGGTTTTAAGCGGATCCCTGAGCAAGCACACAAACCTGAAAATGTATGTCTACCAACCAACCAACTTTAGAATCGGACCCGTTCATTTCGGACCGACCCCATTAGAATTACTGTTTATGTTTTGTTTTTGTTATTCGGCAGTGAGTTTTCGTAGAGAATATTGAAGTTAATTTTTTTAAATGCCAAGTTTTTGCTGTGTTGTTGGCTGTTCGAACAATTCATTCACGCAAAATTGTGCAGAAAAAAAGTTTCATTACACGTATTTCCCCATGCTGATCCTGAATTGGTGAATGAGTGGCTATCTCGAATTAAACGAGCATGGAGGCCGCCATCTTTGAAATTCTAATTGAGGAAGAGAGGTGTTGCCAGATTCGCCGTGAAACAACCCCATAGAAATATCCAATATTTTTTTAATTGTGCTTTTAAAAGCCATAAGTTTTAAATTTAGTCTGGATTTTGCCAAACAAATTATGAATGTTTGAGATACCGCAAAATAAGTATTTATGTCGTAAAGATCAATAGAAAGAATGCCATAGACATAAATCTTTATGTGATTTGTATTACCAAAAATTTCCCATCCATTTATTTCGACATTATGCTTTAACTACTACGATTTGAATATTTTTTTAGTTTTAAACAAAAGTTAACTAAATTAAGGTTGTTATTTTTTCTTATATCCTCTTTATAAAATCTGCATTCTCAAAACTTATTCTTGCTTTTGAGAACTCTTCAATCGCCAAACAAATTTCGTCAACTTTTTACAATCCCTTTAACTCAAGGTCAAGTGACTTTTTGACACAGCTCATGTTCTCAAACACAAATTTTCTTAAAATGTGCCGAAAATTTTTCTCAGAGTATTTCGTTAAAAAATTACAAAATTTTCGTGAACTTTTAAAAATCCATTTCTAATATTTTAACAAAACCTATTATCATACTAATAAATTACCCATCTGACAGAACCCAGGAACTTTTATGTAATGGATGCATATGGATTTCTTTCTACATATAAGTCGATAAAAATCGTGCCAGTGTGACCATGCAAGATGACCCCAGGTGAAGACCTTCTTCGGCTCCAAAGTCAACTCCTCTGTGCTAATTTAACAAAATTTTAAGCGACATTTTCATTCAAAATTGGTTCTGGCTCTTTGTTACATTATCCAACTTTCCATTAAAGTTAGAACACTTAGGCACAAGTTTGTATAAAAATCTCTCGTAAAGATAAAAACTTTAATCTTTCTGCTCTCCAAGCTCATTGTAATTATTATTTTCAAATATATGTTACCTAAAGTCAGATGATTTTCACTTAGAGCTGTGTCGCACTATAGCATTAAACTGTCTTGGAGGAGTACCGATTAACTTCGTGACTCTAAATTTGTATAGGATTCTTTGATATCACGAGTCCCAAGAATACAACAGATCATCCAACGGAACATTAAATTTGATGATTATTCAAGGTTAGTTAGCGATTAGCTTACCTGGTCCCTCATATGTATTTATGCTAATCGTTATAAGATGATGTAACCAATGTCTAGCTTTTGAAATTCATAATTCTGATACAAAATGATTTCTTGTGCAATGTTATGAGATAAAATATTTATCTGATTTAGTTATACTCATGTCTAATGTTACTTAATTGGAAAAGGGCCCTATTTCTGCCATTTCTCAAAAATAAAAGTTACCCTCATATCCTCACGATTTAATAAAAAAAAAAGAATTTCAAAATAAATGTGTGCAATTATAATGCACCTGCTGCTATGCTTTAACCCAGGGTTTTCATAAGTGCAGTTTCATGGCACCTTTGATGAATATTAAGTTCCGCTTCAGGGTGCCACGAAACATACTGCACAGATCTCGTGCCAAAGTTTTCAGCTAAAGCAATCAAGATACGCATAGGAAGGAATTTTCGCTTAATATTCTCTCACCAAACACAGTTAACAACGCGTTATTCGGCGCGCATTTTCCCTAGATTCCTTCTCGCCTGAAGTCCCACACACACACAAAAAAAAAAAACGACCACAAGAAACTTCCAACAAAACGTTGCTTGGGTGAGTCACCGAGCAAAAACCGATACCAAAGCGAGATAGGCAGTGGAATGGTATGATGGTATGATGCATATATATTCAGCATGTGTGCTTGTTCATAGAACCGCTTATAAGCTTTCGTCAAGTGGGACAGACACAGAAAGAAATTTTACAGTCACAAAGAAATGAATAACACATAGACAAATAACAACATTTATTGACTTTCACAAACATCCATGCCTGACCGGGATTCGAACCCGACCTCACCAGCTCCAAAGGCTAGTACACTAACCATTCAGCCACCGAGGCGGCATAGGCAGTGGAGATTCTGAATGCCGCGGCAACGCAACGTTGACTATGATGTGGTCACAGGCGCGTGAGCAAAACGAGCGTTCTCTTTCTGGCGCAAAAGTGCGCGTTTTTCTGCAGGATAAAGCTTTATTTCGCACGACAACGTTCCTTAGCAACCCCGCCCTTCCTGTGTCACGGGAGAGGGGCATTGTTCTAAGGGATTTTATAGGAAGACTTGAATCGTTGGACATTTTTTGGGATTGTAACTTGATAGTCAATGCCGTCTTTACCATAGGGGCACACGGGGCCCGTGCCCAGGGCCCCCATTCTCAGGGGGCCCCGAAGGACCGACAATTTCTCTCACACATTTATTCTCAAAACATATTTGTCGGGCACATTAAATTTTTCCCCAAATCGGTAATCTTATCAGAAGGTATTTATTACAAGGCCATAAACTATGCCATTCTATCGATGACAGCGCCTATTCCAACTGTACTAGGTAATAAAAGATTTTGCTCGACAGAAATCCCGAAAGAAACCGTAATCGTAACCAAAAAACCAGCAGCATTCTAACATCATTAATGACACATTATATCATACTGTAGGGGGGGTGGGGGAAAATGAGGGTAAAATCGAGCTTTTTTAAAATCATCTCATTAAAGACCTACTTTTTAACTAATTTTCATAAATTTTTTTTGTATATAACATACATTTGAACTGTTTAGATTTCGAATATATAATTTTTTCCACCACATGCTTCAATATCTGGCAATTTAGGGAACTTAGTTTTATACCCTCATTTTCCCCCAGGGTGGGGGAAAATGGGGGTAGTCCAAATTTAACGATATGATTAAATCAAAAATCATTAATATAAAGAACTAATTGAAGCAAACTCATTCCTAATATTCCTCTACACTTTTATTTCAGAAAAGCTTTCTTAGAGAGATAATAATAGTAGTAGAATAATATAATATTTAAGCAAGAGAGTATTGTCCTCTACTATTAAATTGAGGCTCTGTAAAACTTTACATATTGCATCGAACATAACAAAATTATCTTCATCGTATATTTCTGGAAATTATATTAGTTTCCATCTTTGATTTGGTTAAGCATTTTACATTATAGTTTGCATCATTTAGTAAATTAATTGCGAATAACTTATTGCAAATAATTGCTGACTGCTTATGGGCATATTCTTAAAGATGCATTGGTAAACTTAATGTATTAAGTTAAATTTGAACAAATCTCATAAAATAAGTTTTTTAATAATGTTGTATATTTTATTAACACTAAAATGGTTTTTAAAAAAATATCCTCCAATATAATCCAATTTATGTTCATTCCACGACCCAAAACTCCATTATATCTTGCATGCATAGCTAAGCCTAACCATACCACCACTTTACCCCACGACATTAAAAAAATTATAAAAAATTTAAAAATTCGAATTTTTCTTAGCTAATTTTACAGAAATATTCTTCGAAAATGTGGCTATTGCATGTAACAAGGCTTAAGAGCACGGCATGTTTTATAAAATAAATAGAACGAAGTTTTTAAGAGTGAATTTTAACAGTGAAACAAAATTAGCTTAAGAACAAGAATTTCACTAAATTAATGGTGTTGCCAGATTCTAAAAACCAAATAAAAGTAATTAGAGATAATCTAAAAATAATATTTCAAAGAAAAAGTCTAAAAAAAATTAAATGTATAGTTGAAAAATGTACATTTTTTAACATACCCTCATTTTCCCCCCTACCACCATTTTCCCCCACCTCCCCCTATTTGATATTTGATGCTTTTTCTCACTTATTTTACTTTCCAAAAGGGCCTCAAATTATTGTGTGCCCAAGGGCCCCGGCCTAGCTTAAGACGGCCCTGTTGATAGTATCTGGTGAGTCAGATATCACACCTGTCTTTTGTCAGTCAGGAAGACCAGAAACATAAAAAGTTATTATTCAATTAGGAATTTTATATGTCATTACGTCTAGGGTTCATGTTCGTAGGAATTACAGTGGACTCAAAGAAAGATTTTGACGTACAGTATATTATATTGTAGAAAATATACACTCTTAAAACAAAAGAGTGAAATCCACTCCAGTTGGAGAAGTGCATTTTCGACACTGGAAAGAAATGAATATTAACTCAGACTGAGTTAAAATCACTCGTTTGGAGTGATCCTGTCGGAGGTTTAACACACAAAGGATCCACTCCAAAAGGAGAAGTGCATTTTCCAGACTGGAGGAGTGAAAATTAATCAGACTGAGTTAAAATCGCTCGTTCGTTTTAAGAGTGTAGGCCTTTCCTTTCATATTTGACAGCAATATTACAACATCTTTTAAAAATAGAAATGCAGTGTTCCGTTTTTTCCCATTTATTATAGCAATATTTTATTCTAATTCAAAATCGATATGTTTTTAAAAACCAACCATCATTAAACACCTCCGTTTACGCATTAGTATTATGTAAATACTTACCAGAAGATGAAATTTTATCTATCATTTACGGGGTAACAAGCTATTCAAAAAGTATTAAATTCGCATTTCTCCTGTCGGCATGTTATAATAGCAAATGATAATGACCCTACTATAAACCCACTCTTCATCTTCCTCCATACTTTCGGTTGTTCTTTTTTTGTCAAAGAATACATTTAGCCTAATAAAGTGGTTTCTTGATGTTGTGTTTAGAAAATTGAGATAATTTATGTACACTAATATAATGTTTGCTCCTCACTTCTTAACCCACTTGAAGAGTTAAAGGCTGGGTGAACCACCCGCAATAGGAGCTACTGATCTATAGCCACTGTACCCTCCTTATAAAATTTAACGCAATCATCTAAAGTCGGTCGAACTACAACTTTTATTTCTAATTTTAAACTGCTGTACACTGTCTACGGTTTTCCATCAACATACAGCCGTAAAACTCGAATTAAATAAATCAAAATATATCTGACAATGAACGTCATTAATAAAGAATTTCGCCAACTGCAATTCAAGTCGGTTGCTATAAAGAACATTGGTAATTATAGCTTACTAATTTAGTTAACCTTGCTTCTCTACAGCATTAAATATTTTGTGTATTGAATACCGGAATCAGATAACATTGTCTAAACATTTAAAGTTTTTGCAAAGACTTTATAGAGTTTTTTCTGTCCATAAGTCACAAATTTTAAGTTCGTTTTTGTGAGATAAATGAGGGAAGTTCTGAAGAAAACCTTTTTTTACCGTTGAGGGATATCGCAGAAACAATGAATTTAACTAAGTTCCTCCTTTGCTAACATCAAAAATAACGCTTTAGTAGTTAACGCTTAGCATCATTTAACGCTTGTTAGTTTAATTGTTCGGACGTGTAAATGTGAAATTGTAGAGTAAAAATAAACTTTCCTGTTACGCTAATTAATTAAGCCATTACACTATTTTATTTTTTAGTTTTCTATTGCAGACTTGAATTTGTTAAAATGAACTTTCCTCTTGACGGTTAGCAATGTGTGACTAATTATTTTTTTTCAACTACTGTAAATAAACTTCAATTTAAGTGAAAATAACTTGAGACAGTGAACTTGTAAGATTTTAAATAATTGGCATAAACATTGAATACTTATTGCTCGTAGTGCACGATCTCATCTATAAACCAAGCATCGCCTATTACTCCTATATTATAGCAGTCAGTCTATCTTAGTTCATAACGTACTTTTGCTTTGAACACAGTTTTGTCATTATAATTATCCTTGAAATTATTTTACATACCCACAACACTAAAAGAAAATGGAAATTTAAATTACTAAATTACTTGTTAGCCTTAAAGATAATTCTTCAAAAATATCTCTATTCAGTTTAAAACCGCATTCTTTCTTTCTATAATGAAGAACGGTATGCCTAAAACTTGTCAGCTGGTAATAGTTTAAGTTGAAACAATGGTTGATGAAATGATATTTCGGTACAATATTAGTGATTAATTTCAATAACAATCAAGCAAAATTATCAACTTCCGTTTCTTATTGATAACAAGTTCTTTATCATCAGAATATGGCCTTCGAAAAACATTTGAGGATTAAGTTGTGCGTGCGATTTTCAATAAAATGAAAGTGGCATTGGAACTGCATCATTATAAATAAATACCTTGGCATTTTGAAACAAGTAAAAAGCTGTTATGAAAAAAAAACAATCATTCTTATTTTATTTATTAACTCTATTATATTGCTGCATGAACTATATTAATGTAACAATTATACTGTATATGGCATCTATCAACTACACTGCTCAAATCAGTTGGAGAACTCATGTTTTAAACCTTTTCACCCTGAATGATATTATTTGGTCATTCATCAGTTTCTAATTTTTTTTCACTAAGTTGAGCTCGCACTTATTTATCGTTAGATGGAAGAATCATGTCTTTTGAAAAATTAAATAATGTTTGTTTTAATTAAATGAAAATATGAAAAACATTATAATAAAGAATTCACACAAAAATATTTTATGAAATAAGTTGACCCTAAACTCATCACGCTTGCAATCTTAGTTGCTTAAAAATTGCTTGATGCTTTCTTTTTACAAATAAACCTTTGAAAAAATTATCGTAATAATTTATTCAAAACTTTATTTGTTGAGAAATGTATATATTGCATATATATTGTATCTACTAAATGAAATTAAAACAAATGTACTGAAGGTAATCAATCTATGATTTTTTCAAAACGTATAGTTAAGTGCGTAATTTTTGAAATATTCAATGAAAAATTGAATTCGTACGAGTATAAAACACACCGGTTGAACTCTTAACTAATTTGATTTACACGTTAAAATTTATAATCATTTACTTCATGCCTTTTATTAATCATGTAACAAAATATTAAATACCAAAAAAAATCAATAAAAATGAGCACAACTCCTTACGAAGAAAAGTATTTTAATGAATAATTTTTCCTACAATAAGGAATGGTAGACATGTCCTTCGTGTTCTACTTCTTTCGTGTAAGTGCTTACATAACATTTATTTTCCCTTAAGACTACTCTTTAGAATAATTTTATAAAAGAACCGCACTGTAGCATGAACTAAAGAAGACTGTGAGGTTAATGACATTTACATTATTGGAACAGTACCGCTGTAATAGGGGCCACACGTATTCAATTTTATCTTTTCTTCAGTACATTTTATGAATAAAACATTCACGACTTTCTTTATATGGTAACACGATGATGATTGAAGAATATTCTAATCAAGTGAACCTACCTCTTTTTTTCTTTAAAATATAATGTAGGTTAAAAGCATCGATACAGAGTTTAAAATGTAAACATTAAATCACCGGCCCGCCAGCGCAATGGTTAGAGTAGTAGTCTTTGGAGCTGCTGGGCTCGGGCTCAAATCCCCGTAAAGACATGGATATTTGTGTTTGCCAATGAATGTTGTTATTTGTGTATGTGTTTGGGGCGTCCTTCTTTGTGTTCTAGTGGCTGTCTCTTCTGGCGAGCGGGGTAATGGGCTAAAAAGCCTACACTCTTCCCTTCTAGAGGGCGCAATCACTGTCATTTATCATTTGTCAAACATTAAATCGCCTTGCTTTAGTCACAAACGTAATGAGTCGAATGAGTCAATCTGAAGTTCAAGTAAAAAAAGTCGAGAATAAACGGACCGGAAACTATATCTTAGTAAAACTTTGAAAAACGTGAATTTTGAAACCGAATCGTTCAAATGTAACAAAAATTAGGCATTACTATATTAATATGACTAATGGAACTAACTATTTTGCCTTCAATTTTCAAATTCAATTCATCAAAATGTGTAAATTAGTTGCTTAAATACTTGTGTATTTTAACAGATTAATGTTGGCAAAACTAATTTACGAAATCGGAAAATATAATCATTACACATTTGATTAAAAATTAGAAAAAATATTACATAATTTAATCTGTAAAAATATATTTATCTGGATATATTAATAGCATTAAAACTAGATGACTTAAAAAACTATTAAAAAATATAATTTTTAAAATTTTGTTCCGTCGAAATCAAGCGTTAGGATAGTTAATAAACGATGGATAAGTCCGTACTTCACAGCCATAACTGCATATTTTTCGTTAAGATTTAAAGTATTATGTCTTTACGATGCAGAAATTTAAGATGGATCTAGAGAAAGATTTGATTGAATTTATTATCCTTAAGAGATTGAATGATCAGGCTATGGTCATGTAGCTAATGATTTTTATGTAATTTTTAAGCATATATTTATTGTTGCAATGCATCTAACAAGGGACAAAATTTGTAAAACAGACCTTGTCTGTTTAAAATACATAATTCCATGTACACTCTTAACAAAGATACAAGATTTTTCCAACTACACTTAAAATTACATATAGTTAAAAACAATTCAAAGCCTTGATGACTATAAACAATCTTAAGGCACAACAAGGTTGAAACTTTATCTTACAAATACTTTTCAATGGCATTACCCATAATATTTACTAAGCTATATTTTCCCCCTACACATAAGATGAATTGTTTAAATCCATGGTCTTTCTTTATAGTAATCGTATTAAAATGAAATACAATTCTATCCTTCAGAGTAAAAAATGGGCATATTATACTCATGTGCATCAATTATTAAATTTTTGAAAGATGTTGCTACATTATTAGCTTTATTTTGTTTGAAAATAATTAAATCATTTCGATTCGCTCTTAACCTGCGAATTTTTTGTGGTGTTGAGTTTCTTTTAAACAAATTGGTCCATTTTTAAAATTTATGTAAGACCATTTTAATAATTTTTATTCATCACTAGATTTGTATAGCTTTCATCTTTTAGTCCGACAGCTATTAAAAGAAAAATTTCTAATTTTTTCACCGCCTCTCACATAAAATTTTAGTTAAAACTAAACATTACGTTGTTAACATTAGTTCGTTTTCCATAACTTACTTTTATCACTAATATCTCTCAATGTTTTTGGAGACAATATATTGTTGTTCAATTCATTTTAGTAAATAAGTAAAATGATAGCTTACCATTACTGATGCATGTCGTCCAGAAGTAGGTGAAAAGTACTAAACACGTAATCCTATGGAACTTCATCTTGGTTGATGAGGACACCAAAATCCTCCTACAATCCAATCCCCGAATTCAGTCTTACAACTCAGCTCGCATGCCGATAGTTCCCAGGCGAAGATCATAAAAAAAAAATTATTCCTAGACACACTTCCGCAAACACAAAAAATTTCTTTTTCTTGACGAGCAGCAAGTCGATTAAAAAATCGATGAACTTTTCTTAAAAAGGAACTTTTGAAAGAAGAACTATGTTCTACTATTCATTCGAAGGAGGTGCCATGCTGGGGAACCCATAGTGGGACATCGCTTTTGGATGAAGAAATATATTCTTTTTTTTTATTAGCGCGCGAAATTAAATCGAATCGAAGAAGTAACGAAAATAAAATATCGTTTGGAGGATTCGGAGTGCTGCCACCTGCCAGGTACGAAGTTTCCTGTGCGTGTGAGATTCAGTTGTGTTCTTCTGATGGCAGTGGTGTGTGTCCAAGTGACGTCACGGACCCGGTTCGAAACTCTTCGAGGTTAGTGGACAGGTTTTGAGAAAAAAGTTTTGTTTTCTTCTTGAATGATTGAGACATGTGGTTCGGTCTGCTCTGGTTGAGCGCAAAATGCTGTCCGCCTACATTAGTAATACCGTTTAAAATGAACAAAAAAATCAAATTTGTCCCTCCAAGCACTTAACAATCTAATTTCACCACTCTATACCCTCAATTTTCCATAAAGTAAAGAAGATATAGAGAAAACTCAATCTCCTTTTACTTGATCATCTAGTATTTTTAATTTAATCTTTTTAACAGCAATATTTTTTTGGTAAGTATGGATGTCAATGAATCAATAACAATATGATATGTCAATAATAACCAAGTTATTATACACTTCTCAAAACAATTAGGGGAGCACTTTGCGCACTTTTGTTTATCCGTCCAGTTTCAATTTCTTATTTTTTATTATAAAAATCTAAAATTCCTGAAATCTATTCTTTATGCATCCAGATTGAAATGGTAAAAATCAGGGAAACAAATCTTAATTTTTAACTAAAATTTAAGGTTGAAAAAAGTTGAATCATAACTTTTGAATAAATTATAACTATATTTTTTTTAAAACTTTAATTGTAAGAAAAAGGTAAAAACAAATTTTAGACTTCTAAGAATACAAGCGCGAAGAATTTAGGGTCAATTTATTTCACAAAAGTTTTTTTGGGAGTGAATTTATTTTACCATGTTTTTCATATTTTCATTCAATTAAAATAAGCAATATTTAATTCTTCAAAAGACATGATTCTTCCATCTAACGATAAATAAGTACGAGTTGAATTTAGCTGAGAAAAAATTCGGAAACTGATGATACGAAATGGAATCATTAGGGGCGAAATGATATAAACCATGCATTCCCCCAATTGTTTTGAGCAGTGTACATATATAAAGTGGACTAATAGAAAGATACATAGAAAAACTCAATTATTTCAAAGATTAATCGGTTAAACTTTATCTTTATATAATTAATAGTTCTTCTTGGTCAGTGTGGATATTCGTTAATCAATTACAAATTGATAAGTCATTAATAAGCAAATCCTAAATTAGCTTAAAAAACAGTTCTAAATTTTCCTGGTTATTACTTAACACACGTTTGGCACCAAGTAAGCGCTTTCTCTGCCTGTTTACGTACTGAGACATCAAAGAAAATGTTGAAGTTAAATTTAAATAATCGATGTTGGTGATTATTTATTCGTCAAGGATAGTTTTAGGACAGTTTAAAATTACAATACAAGTACATCACAAAGTGATAAAATATTTCAGATGAAAATAATTTAACACTAGAAGTAGCAAGAACAAATGGGAACTAGTATTGCATAAAACAGAGTTTCTAAGCCCTGTTTATTTGAAAATTTTTAGCGATATCCAGGTCACGGTACACTACACAGTCTATAAAATACTAAAAAAATAATACGAATCCCCTTAATGGTAACTCTTTCAAATTTTCAGCGATTTGATACACAATTTTATATTTATATTTAATTACTAGTTGGTAATAGGTATTACTTTTATTCACTACGCACATCATACAATGCTTCATAATAACATTTCAACTACATTTTGAATAAAATTCTTTTACGAAATTGTATAAAAACATTTATTTAAAAGTAAATTTATTCTTAACGTTAATTAACCTATTATATTTTTTAAGGAAAAACTATTTGTTTCAGACTGGTCTTAGTTGGGTTTTTTTTTTTTTAATCTGAATTCGTGGAACTAATCTATTGTCCAGCATATCCAAGTACAGTATGATACAACATAGTACTTTAATGAGAGGAAAGTTAATTTTTTTTCTTCGATATTATAACATTTTTTATATTAAATTTCTCCAGTGAGTAAATAAATTTTCACAACAAGTTATTAAATAAAGTTAATTCAGTTTTCATTAAAAAAATGTACACTTGGAAGGTTTAACTTTTGCCTAAATGTTTAAAAATAAAATTGCGAAGAAATAGTTTTTCTTTCCAGATACTGCAATGAGTAAGTTGATACTAAAGAGCGAAGAGTCTTAGTGTAAAGGAAACGTAAAATAAAAGTAATTTAACAAAACTAAAAAGTTATTCTAATATTACTTTAGCATTACTTTTATTCAGTTAAAAGGTTATATCTTAAACCTTTAGGAAACCTGATATCTTAAACCATTTACAAACAAATATTTGAAACTCATCATTTCATTTTCCCTTCTATTGCAGTCCAAACTAAGCGCGATAACTTCCGTTTTGATCAAAGATTACTATCTGCTTTATCTTATGTAAAGTTTTTATATCATTGAAATTATACAAGTTTGAAAATATTAAAATCGTCCATAAACTATTTCAGAAAATGTAAAACATCACTTACAAACTTAGTAGTAGATGGCAGCAGTAAAAATTTATTATAATTTCATGCTTTAATATTTCAGATGTAGATGGCAGCAGCAAAAATTCATTGTAATATCAAGTTTTAATATTTAAAATGTAGATGGCAGCACCACATTTATCGTTGGGACTCCCTATTTTTTAAAACACTTTACCTGCTTATTAGAAAGGAATTACACTGCAACGGAAAACCAAGTAATTTTACACCTTAGTCAAGTGACGATTTAATACATAAGAAAATACCACTCAATTATGTTACAACAACATGCGGACATTGGTCCACGGAAATTTTTACAGAATTCTTAATTTGTATTCAGTCTATGCTTTGGACAATAGGATTTAGTTTGTTGCTCATTGTCCCAACCGTACTGCCATGAACTGAGCAAAGGAAAACGAAATCTTTCCATCGGAGGTTTCTCATAGCGATGCTTCAGGTAGACACGACTTGAACCTGGAAAAGACTTGATCCTTGAGCTATGTTTCACTGTGAATATGACATTTTTTTAAAACTAGTCCTTTTAGATAAGTTTTAGAAACACATTTGTATAAGTGTAGAAACACATTTGAAGTATAATAATTTTTTACTTAAAGTTATGAGAAAAATAGGGCTTTTGTTCATTTAACTTGTGATGCCAAGTTTATAGCACTATATGTGTAAAGAAAATTGTTACAATAGCCTTTGAGTTCACATATGTACCCTCTTAAAATTTAAAATAAAATCAATTTATCTAATACCTACTCCAAAGTTTAACAAACAGTATTTCTATCTCCAATTATAAAATTAAAATTATGCTTAAAACAAACCTCCCTTCTCCTTCTAGAGTGCACATTCATTGTCATTTTTCATGCTTAAAACAATTATATTAAAAAAATTTAATTAAATTTTTAAATGTTACTTTACTTCACGCATTTTGGTAATATTATAAAATATCCTAAATTAAAACTTTTTTCAAATGCTTGCCTAGAGAAAGCAACTCCTTGCAGTCTTTCGTAATGGGATTCATGACTTTCGGAGGATTTTCCACTCTTGGTATTGTCCTCAATTGAGATGTCTTCAACGCGGAAAAACACTTTTCTGTAGGTGGAGGTCTCTTTGGGGAGTGGTGATTTCTGACAGGTTCAGATGAAGACAGATACCTATTTTGCAGAGATATAATTAACCTTTAATACTGGGGTTTTAAAAATATAATTATTTCTAAATATTGATTGAAGTAGCTTAACTATACCTAAAAATATAGAATGAAAAAATATTTAATTGCATAACGTGTAACGATACATTAGAAGGAATATTTTATGTGAACTTTATTTAGGCTGAAATCAGCCCTTCATTGACAATTTAGCAGAGGCATTGAAGTGCTAATCTTCCAAGTAAAACTGTAGTTTGACTCTCAATACAAATATAATTTGCTTGGTACATATATGAATTATAATGGAAGATGTCGATTTGGCGACTTTTGGCGTGCTTGAAACTTTAACGTTTCGATACCTATCTAGTTGTATGAATTAGTAACTGGATATTTACTACATTTGGGCATTTTTGTTGCCTGACAACATAACGCAAATCGACAAATTCGGACCAGCCTTTACATCATAGCTGTCCCTTGCCCAATTCTGACGCTAAATAACAGTTGCGTCAGGCTCAATTCAAGTGCTTACTTCTTGGGTGTTTCTCCCAGAATATGCTCCTAACTTTTAATCAGTAATTCCCAGTGTGGCTAATAACTAGAATAAATTAATAAACACCAAAGCACTACCTTCCGTACCAAACTTTTAATCAGTAATTCACAGTGTAGCTAATAACTAGAATAAATTAATAAACACCAAAAAAGTACCTTTGTAAAACCTCCGATGACTGCGCAGAGTTATACGCCGTATGTTCGCTCTGTACTGGCTTAATGCTAGTGTGGTCACATGAGTTGTCACCAACCACGTCTTCGTCTGGATCTGCGTCCCAATTCACCAAACCCGGAATTCTGGGTCCAACTCCATATTTTCTGTGCCACTCTCTCCTTACCTATGGTCAACGGTTATCATTTAACACTTTTAGCGAACACTTGTTAGGTAGGAGAGAGTTTCTATTTGGCGATGTTTTATGTTATTTTAAGCAACAAAAACTCATGAATATGAAAATAATTCCTTGACAGGTCTGCAACCAGCAATCTTAAGTTAAATTTTAACCATCGCCAAAAGTCGCCAGTTAACAAGCCGGCCGTTATATCACAGCTATACCCATTTGTTTAAACTGTAGTAGGTCAAGAACTACGTTCATTGTTTATATCTATATAGAATGCACTCTACTAAGAACGTTGAAGTTGAAGTATAAAGGTTCTAATGTCATCATAAAGTTTATCCAGAAAAGCATCAATTCAAATTTTATTATTTAAACTCACATTTTAGGTTTATTATATTGATTATTAATTTAAAATTGCATTAGTTTCATTAATTTAATAAATAAGTAAAAGTCTATTAAACAATAGTCTTATACTATATAAATATATATGAAGTTATATTCGAACTAAATAATAAACTATACTGATTATGTTGATTCGCCAGTGAATTTGGCAAAGAACTTTGCGGATACTAAAAATATATATACATAAAAAAAATCATATGAAATTCTTGCGGACTTAGTAACTATAAATTCCAAATTAGAATCAATAAACAAATTACCTTCCTAAGATTAACTTTTTTTAAAACTCCATTCCACAAATTCCTAAGTAAAAAGCACCACGAAAGTTTAAAATAAAATCAAGCACCAAGACAGGTTTTAGACACATTGTTTTGGAAGAAAATTATAAGTCAAAATGTCTAAAATATACTCAATATATATTAAACATGTTGTTAGATTATAAATGTATATATTTGTAACACAATAGCAATTGGCATCGAATCAATACGATTTTTTTAGTAATGTGTATTCAACAAACAATTTACATATTTTTACCAGATTTATTTTTGAACCGATTACCTTGGAGAGCATAAATGCTACTCACCTGGTTTTCTTTAAGAATGCATTCAGTGAATGCCTTCTGGAATTCTGCATTAAACATCTTTTCCCTGCCATCTTTTCCCACTTTTCTTTCGCCCATTCTTCAACTGAATATTTAAAAAGAAGTGTGGAAATTAACTTCTGGATACTTCAATATTTTTGTCTCTGTATTATTCAAGTCTGTTTATTATACTAAGGACTATTAATATTTGAAACTTTGTGCCTGAAATTGTGTTTGTTTGCAAATTTTAATATATGATCTTTCACTTCAGTTCAATAAAAATATTTAATTTATTTATTCGAGGTTGCAGAAATTGTTATCGGGAAAATTTAAACGTAGGTACTTGTTGAAGTCAATTGTGTGTGTGCTTATCTTTTTTTATATTTTCCTCATGGGTACATCTTTTTCCAAAATATTTGCACCGTTGACATGAATGGGACGTGAAAATTGTGTCAGTAAAAAGCGAATTAAAACATTTAAAAAAAATAGAAAAAATTACATATAGCTGCGTCCTGAATGTTGGTGAACTAGTTGAAAGAGCATTTCAATGCACAGGGTAGCCCACCATTTTATCATTAACATACACATACAGTTCACTTTCTAATTTATAAAATATTTTAAATTAAGAAGTAGTATTCGAAAATGCACACTAAATTATTTTCGTAGCTCTTTTCTTAAAACGTCGCCATTGTGTGAACAAGTTTTATTTACTTTACTCAACCATGTAAAAGATCCGATCTGAGTAAGAGAGAGGTGACAAGAATGGGACATTGAACTTAAAACTTTAATTATTGGTTGTTTTAGTTCTATATTTAGTCAATAGATAATGCATTTAAAAAATTAAACAAACGTGTACCTCAAAATGTCCCATTCATACCACCTCTACCCTAACTATCTGGCTTGTGCTCTCAAGGCTGAATTAAGTCTAGGTATAACTTAACATTAACAAGGAAATCAAATTTATTCTAACCTAAAATTATTAGTAAGAGCCGCCTGGATGTTGCCACACAAAATTTAACCCAGTTCTGGAGAATAGGCTGAGCCTGCAAAAAAAACTCGGTACTCCAAAAGAGCAGCGCCATTTAAAAAAAAAAAAAAAGAGAGAAAGAAAAAACTTTAAAAAACCACTGTCAAAAAGTGTGACTTTTGAAAACTCCGCATGTAAGAGAAATAAAAATGAACCTTTTCACACATTTTAAAATAGTTTCACAACGTAACACCTAAAACCACGCCGAATCATATATTTCATGTGAATATTTCTTACGCCGTCACGCTTTCTAAACTGCGATTTCATTGGTTGTTTTGTTTTCTTTGAAAAAGTTTTGAAACTGTTTATTGCTTTTAAAAAAAAGTAACTTGAACTGAATTGCGATAACATTTTTTTTTTTTTTTTTTTTTTGTGGCAAAGTATTGAAACAAACCCATTACTGCTTCATATACTGAAAATTATTTTCTCGCGGGAAAAGTCTTCTTATTTATTTTCACAATAATTATTAATAAATTATAGTTCCAATTTGGTATCATTTGCTCATATCGTGATTGTAAACAAAGTCACATTTTTCCCGCGTAATTCGTTAGATTTGAATATTCATATTTATTAATAACGAAAAGGAATACTTCGATAAAGACCTTGATATCGGGAACCAACGTATTTATTTTAAGAAATATGAAGTATTTTTGTGTGAATATTTTATAATAAGTAAACCTATATTGGTTAGTTTGCAGCTTTTTATTCACTTTCAACATGAATTGGTTAAAATTACCAGAAGATGTGATAGTTATAGGTTATGTCGTTGATAAATATACAGTTTCCTATGTGATTTTCAACATAAGTATGGGATGTATGGACTTTCGAGAAGATAGAAAGACGCTTTTAAGAAGACTTTCAAATACACTAGCGTTAAATTGTTGTCAAAGAAATAAAGAAAAGCATTTTTCGATGCACTCCATTTCTTTTATGGAAAATGTGATTCCGAAAATGATAAAAGGTTTACAAAATTCCGCTATTAGAACTGTAAGAAAGGATTTACAACGAAAGAACGGTTATAATTTAACTTTACCTTCAATTAAACTTGAAGATCTCAGCTTATTTTTAAGCGAATCAATGTATTCTACCGACTCAAATAAGGTAAAGTATAATATATAATAAGGTAAAGTATTTATTTTATAATAACTATATTTAAATCATTCCTAATTAGTGTAAAGTTTTAAAATTAATCATTTAGAGAACGTAACCTAATATATGTGATACTATCTAATATATATATTTTTAATAAATTAAAAAGGTCCAATTTGTGGTGTATTTTTTGAAATTTCTGTGAAAATTAGAAACATTATGCAAAGAATACAGTTTGTTTTTCGGGAAAAATTATTTGTTTCGAGTTAAATTTAAGATGTTATACAATACTATTGCTAATAATATAGACTTATGAGATAAAAAAAACAATCAGTGTTTTAAAACAAATATTTAAAACAAGTTGACAATTTTATACAAATTTTTTCATACGTTATGAAATTTCATATCTCATGTTTAAAAAAATACGATTTAACTGTACTGCATTTGCACCAGTAAAAGTATTAAAAATTATATAAATGAATTACTAACTTTTTAGGTGTCATTTATAAAATAACAGTTTTCGAAGAAAGTTTAATTTCGAGGAATCCTTTAAGATTTTATAGTCACCCATATTTTATCTATTTACACTTATTTAATATTTTATCTAATAGTATTTACTGAGGCAATCTCTCTATTTCGTCTATTTAGTCTCTATGCAGCTTGGATTACGACTTTTCTTCTAAAGAATTGAGATGTTTTTTACAATATTTTTCCATAACCATTTACGAACCTCCTCATCCATGCGTCGAAAGTAAATTTTATATGCTGTGTCCAATCCTTCCTAAACTATTTACAGCTAACGGTGATGATAAAATGTAAGTATTAACAAAATTGTAAAGACACAAGTGTCACAACGCATAGTTCTTGTTCAAACTTGCATAGTTCTTGTTCTTTTATTTGTAAAAAAAAACGTAATATTTCAAGTAATCTTATTAAGAAGTTTAATATTATAATGACAATAAAATACCCGACTAACAAATTTTTAACCATTTGAAAAAGATTCTTTTTAAACTGTATTTGTACCGGTAGTTAAATGATAAACTTGATAGATTTTGGTTTTAAGACTAGTATAAGAATTGCTAACTTTACACAAGTTTACCATGTTTTTTATAAGTTCATGAACTGGTGGCGGATAGAGTTACGTGAACTGTACTTCCTGTTATGTATATAGTCAGGGCCTGCTCTTCCATAAGGCCTGTTAGGCCCGGGCCTAGGGTCCCTAAATTTCAGTTTCTATATGCTAAATGCTGTAAATCCCCAAAATATCAGTAAACTAAAAAAATTCGGGTGCTCCACTTTGTTTTTTGCTAAATTTTAAGTGAGTTATTGACCTAATGTTATTGTTTTGATCGATGTTTGTAAGGAAGCCTATAAAACTGTAGCAAAAATTTTATACATTTGTCATATAGTACCATCATTATTGGAAATCATACCATAAAATTTTCCGTATAGGGGCCCCCAAAATAGGTTGTGCCTATAGTCTGAGATTTCCTAGAGCAGGCCCTGTATATAGTTCAATGATTTTTAATATCTTTATGCTATTTTCAGGTCTCCCATCTCTCCTCTAAGACATGAAATTAGTGGGTGTAGCACAATTTTTTCCCGCGGAGCCCTGGGGAGCCTGATGCAAACCCCTCGCAACCTCCTGTTCACGGTGTTAGGATGGAGTGGAGATGCACCGACCATTACCATTGAGGCATTCGATCCCAGAATGAACAAATGGTTCTATGTTTCACAACAAGGATTTATCAGGAGGTGAGTCTCTTAACATTAAAAAGGAGTCTCGTAGATTGTTTGGAAGAAAAAGAACGCCTATTACTGACACGTAACTGGGCATATTAATTAGTTGAAACATTGTATTTAATAGTTTTATTTAAGATTGCACAGAGGAAACATGAATTTAAGTAGCAGAAATATAAGTTAATTATCTCTCAAACAATACTAATTTATTTTGACATGCAGAGCATTTGGTTAAATTAAATATAGAACATCATTTTCTTAAGTACCCAGAAAATGAGGCAAGTATTTTATTCCTTTCAGAGCAATAAATTTTAATTAATTAATAAATAAATTTAATTTATTTATTCATTATTATTTTAATAATATTTATATAAAAGTAGCTTATTAACATACTCTTACTTGTTTTGTAAAGTCAATGAAAGCTTAAACATATTGCAACAGAATTTGAATAAAAAATACATTAAAAAATTGAAGTTGTCAGAGTTAGTGAAAGGCATTGCGTTTAACCAACCTTAACCTTGAGTGCCGTTTTCTTTCCTATATGTCCAGGGCCTACCATGGAGTGGTGATGCTTGGAGTCCTAATATACGTCATCGGTGGCTATGACGGACACAGGTGCTTCGACACAGTCTTCTGCTTCAACGTCGAGACCCGAGAGTGGTGCCGTCGCAGCTCCCTGAATGTACCTCGATGTTATACCACCTGCCTGGTGTACAGGGGAATAGTGTACGCCATAGGAGGGTTTGATGGTGAGGAGAGACTTCGGTCTTGCGAGATGTTTGATCCAGATATCAGAAAATGGAAGTACTTGGCCAGCATGAATAGAATTAGAAGTGATGCGTCGGGAGCTGTGCATAAAGGTAAGTGTTGTGGTGAGAGCAGAGCAGGGACGTACACTCTTAAAACAAACGAGTGATATCCACTCCAGTTGGAGAAGTGCATTTTCGACACTGGAAAGGAGTGAATATTAACTCAGACTGAGTTAAAATCACTCGTTTTGAGGGATTCTGTTGGAGGTTTAACACACAAAGGATCCACGAGAAGTGCATTTTCAAGACTGGAGGAGTGAAAATTACTCAGATTGAGTTAAATTCACTCGTTTGTTTTGAGACTGTAGTTGAAGTAACCGTGGCAGTCAAAAGTAAACCTACTTTGATGGAGCACATTGCCATTTCCTTATACTATGGCAGTCCGCATTGATACCCACTATTAGCCCTCACCCTCGAGTTCACACCATAGCCACTTCATGATATCTTATATGGGTTTGCCACAGACAGCTCGATATTGGGTTAGCATGCAAGAAGTTCATCTTCAGTGCTTACATCGAGCGCGGCATCTTCTAAGGGTGTACATCTAACAAATTTCTCACAACCAAAGCATAATCCAAAGATTCAAAGCAAGTGGCTGGCTAGGCATCAAAAAAGTTCTGAGAAACACATCAGGTATCCAAATCCTGAGATTCAAAGCAAGTAGGTCCGTACCTCGTCGGCAAAGTACTGATAGACTCACATCAGGGCAGAAGCATCAACATCCCAGATTAATCGTCCCTGCTCCGACTCCCTGTTTTTAACCCTTTCAGTCCCAGTGATGAAATTTGGCATCATCACTTTCAATATTTTTTTCAAAATGTTTATGTCACGCTATGACATCCAAACACACATCATTCGATTCTTCACACTTTGTTCTAGGGTAAGGTGGGGTAAGTGGGCCACCTTTTTGGCATAATTCGACTTTAGACCCTCATACCACTGGATATAATCGGCCTAACCACTTATTTTTTTTTGTGGTCCATTCTCTCATATGTTCTTACTGTACCCATGACAACCTTAACTCAAATTGGCAAAAAATAAATTTAAAAAATATGTTTTTCTTTTTGGTCATCCGAGTGGCCCACTTGCCCCGCATGGTGGGGTAAGTGGGCCACCCCCCTAATATATTTTTACACATAACTGGTAGAGATATGGTAGGGCAAGAGGAATAATCTACATTATTTTTTGAGTGTTTGAAAAAAAAAGTAATGATGTATCTTTAATGGTTCCCCCATAGCAACTTTTTCTGGCATGCAAGCTTACTACAAGAAAAAATACGTTAATTTTCATCTTGTCATTTTTGCATGTAGTGTAAAAAAAATTTTAGGGCTACAGATTTTAAACTGGCCTATGTCAATGAATAGGACTATGAATAGTGAGTATGACTAACCCTATGAATCAGTAAATATGAAATTTTTTTTAGTATATTAAGGAGTTGGGACAAGTGGGCCACCCATGGCCCACTTACCCCGCCATTGTGGTGGCCCACTTACCCCAAACGCGGGGCAACTGGGCCACTCCAATTTTCTTTTAACCTTATCAACATCACAAGTACATGACACTACAAAAAGATACTATGTTTTATACACTTTCAAAATATATAACATTTTGTTTTGTATCATGAACCGTTTGGAAATAAATAAAAAAAATAGTACGATGGCGTGAATTACGAAAAGATGCAATGTTAAAAATTTTCACAAAAAGGATTGTACCTTGTTACATACTTAAATGAAAACGATGCCATAATGTTTCCTGCATCTATTGGGGTAAATACGTAAAAATATTGTAACAGATTTTTTTTACGTCCATAATTCGGGAAATGCCAGGGGGGGTGGCCCACTTGCCCCAATGACCCACTTACCCCACCTTACCCTATTTAGAAAATAGTCAACAAGCGTTTCTCCTGATTTTTGTTAAGTTCACTTCAGTTCCACATATTTAAAACACAATTTAAACTATTTCGGTTAAAATAATTACTCAATTTTTTTTAATAATATTGTCAGATACCTTAAAATATATAACTCAAAGTGTTTTTAGGTAATATATATTTTTTTTATTTTGTTGTTTTCCACAGTTTAAGAATTTTGGCATTGTTTCAAAAACCATATAAAAAATTTTAATGGATTTTTTTTTCTTTGGAATTCGTATATTTGACCTAAAATAAGCTTATTTTGTGAATAACAGATGTTTCTGTAGTGTAGTAAATTTTTGGGACTGAAAGGGTTAAATTGTTTAAGATATTAAAAAGGTGAGATTTTATGGGTGGGTTGATATGCGAGACATTTACTGTTCTTTTTTCCGACTTTCAAACATCATAGTATACTGATAAAATGGACTGTCTACATATGTACAGTTATCAAATAATAAACTAAAAAAGAAGAGGTTCATTTTAATTTCTTTGTAAGTGGATATGATCATTTTTTATTTCATCTGATATGTTGAATTCACATAGTTCTAATCTCTGCTCAGGCAAGATTTTCATGTGTGGTGGTTTCGACGGAATTGACGTCCTGACTTCAGTCGAGATCTACGACGTCGAGCAAGACTACTGGATGATTGTTGGACACATGTTAAGTCCCCGCAGCGGACACGTCATGATATCCTACAAGAGCGTTCTGCTTGTCATGGGAGGATATGACGGTGAAGATCGACTTAGATCAGGTAAGGCTTTTATTCTCTGGCTGTTCAGTTATGTTTCTAATTAAATTGTTATTGCTGTTTTATATCTAGGTTATATTTTATAATAATTAGTTGCTATTGCAATTTTTATACTACATATATATATTTTTAAATATCTCACACATCGGTGATTCGTCTGTGTGTCTCTTATCATCCATTTCGATGGTCAATATAATAAAATATTATAATTAAAAAATGCAATTTTTTATTATTTTCCAAATCGGTTTTTTTACTTATCTTGATTTATCCTGTGAAGGGCTACTATAATATGACAATGGCTTCAACTCTTCATTTGAATTATATGTTAAGTAATTTCAAATTAATGTGTACTGCCTTTAATTTAACTTTAATTTAATAATTTGCGTAATCAAGATCGTCCATGATATGATTATTGTTTAGTCTCCAGTTATATGTGCAGTAGACCTAGAACCCCAAAAGGCAAATGGGTAAAAGAATATTATAGCTATGAAATGTTTTTTTTTTAATATTTCATTTTTACTAAGTAAATTGCTTCCTTTCAGTCATTCCAAATTTCGAAAACTGCAAGTATTCCAAATTTGACAACTATCATAAATTTATTAAGTCACACATTCGAAATTTTAAGTTTCATAAAATGAAGTCAAATATCCAATGAGCAGTATTCTAACCCGCACTAAAAGAGTTATACTATAACAGTTTTTAATAATTCAGTTTTCACATACCTTACGCAATGTAATAATCTGATCTAGTGGAGCGATATGACGATGATGAAGTCAAATGGTACCCCCACGTTCCTATGCTTAGCCGGCGGAGTAACTTTGCAGCGGCCATCTTAGATGACAAGCTCTACGTAATCGCAGGATACAACGGTAATTATTGACACAAATCATCTCTTTCTAAACTGTAAAGTTTTTAAAATTCGAGTTGTTCTTCTAATTAATTTATGTGTATTAATTTTTGCACCAGTCCTCTGAAAGTTACTTGCATGAACTGCGAACCGTCACTTCATCCAAATGTTCTTCATCAACTATAAAAATGATCGTTTAGTGCTGCATCGTATTAATACTAATGGTATAAAATGTCACGAGAACTGATCCATCTCTGAATTTATCAACATATCTGCCTGTTTGTCTGTCCATCTTTTGAAAACCAGTCTGATTCACAAAAAATTATGGAAATGACCTTTTGTCAAGTAAATATTTTCAAAAAAAAAAATTATGCCTAAAAAAAATTTACTTTTGTATGTACTAGATTATTATTTTTTTAAAAATTTTTTTATTTTCTTACCAGAATGTATTTAATATTGTGAATAAGTGAAAAATACTGTGCTTTATTAGCAAAAGAGTTTAAATGGCCAAAGAAAACGACAAGAAGTTACTTAGCACTTCTTCATATGCTTCTTTATTGTCTTCATATGTCTTCCTATTATTTATTTAAATGGAAAACAGTCCATCATTGGACATTATCTCCTTTGATCATAATATATCATACTTACGCGCATTTCACACCTAAAGGTTCCGGTAATATTCGCCGTACTTACGGTATGATTGCTGTAGCAATATTAAGTCATTTGGATATTTCACAAGTGACGGAAGCGACAACTGTCAGTACGGTTTACCTGCTACGGTTTTACCTTTTCAATCAAGTATAGCCCATTTGAAGTGTTGAAACATTCTCTGCCATACATTGTCACTGCAGCAACTTTTAATTGTCACCAACTTTTAATTGTAAAAATTAATTTTAAACGGCATGTAAGACCATACACTCTCAGAAATAACACTTTCATTTTTGACGATTCATGAATCCTCAAGCCTCATTTCGTTAATTTTGAGGATTGTTTCGTCAAACTATCACGTGACATTTAAGTAAACGCGAATCCTCACTTTTACGATAGTGATTTGACGATTCTGTATCTTGATTTTGAGGAAACTGCATCTCAATGTTGTACTCACATGCTCAAAAATGTTGAAATATTTCTTTAGATTAGACGACATTCAAATCCTCATAAAAATGACGACTCAAATGTCCTCACTTTGAGGAAACGAAAACTCAAAGCATTTGCCAGTAAACGAATCGTCAAAATCAAGGAAAATTTCGTCGTTTTTGAGCATTCATTTTTTAGAGTGTAAGTGCGGCTAACATTACCGGGACCGTTCCAATGCAAAAAAAAAACCTTAGAAAAATTCTATCTATCTCCCTCATCAGGCTACACCACATCTACCCAAGTAGAAGAGTACGACGACATAAGCCAGAAATGGACATGGTCCATGGGAATCAACAAGCATAGAAGTGCTCACGGCGCATGCGTCTTCCAGGACACGATGACGGTCTCTATGTGCACAAGCACGGGTAAACAAAAACATTTATTTACATTTTTAATCTCTCAACGGGCTGTACGTGTCCAGTATTTTTTACAACTTATATACAGGTGATTCTCTAACAATTTGGACTTTAAATCATCGTATATTTTTTTATGATTTTGCATTATAAAACCTTAGGAGTTTTAAGTATATTAAACAGAAAGCATATATTTATTTCTAAATATAATCAAAACTGAGTAAAACTTGAAATTCCAACTTTATTGTATTGTTTTTAGCCTTCTTTCTTTTTTTTTCAATTCGAACAAATTAAAAAAAAAGAAAGAATCAGATTGCTTGGAGAATTCAATCCATACCTTTACAAATTTGGTTTTTTCCTCTAATTTTAAAAAATCTTCTTTTCAAAATATTATGATTTCAGAAATAAATTTTTAAAAAACATTTTGTCTGCCTGTATGCTTTTTCATTCGTCTTTCCTATGACATGTAAAGTAGGGACATGTGCATATTTCACAGCTTTTTGCGTATTTTGAGTATATATTCATAAAAATGAGGCATAACACTTATAAAAAAGGCAATAAAGAAAGTAGTTTTTATTCTAAAGTATATGTATTAAAGCAATATATCAAAACTAAGATAAGTTTTTCAAAATATTCTAGTTGGGACACGTTATCAATCTGACTTTTAATACATCAAGAGCTTTTCCAATGAGAAATAATTACTCAATGCGATGATTCCATAACGATTTAAAGCAATCACGCTATTACTGTGTAAGAAAAATAGATTAAGAGATTGCTTTTTAAAAATAATTTTTTTTAAAAAGGTCTGCAAATTGACTTATATGTTCCGTGCCTTTGTACGAAATGTAACTGGAATTATTCTATTAGAGTACAAAGAATATCTACTAGTCTTCAACTAAATGTTTAATTTATAATAGCATCAAAGTCGATAGTTGACGGTAGAGACATTTTATTATTTTGAAAAGCAATGTTGATTAACTATGCATAATTTGCGATTTTTAGAAGTTTTGAGCAAGTTACCGAATTTATCAAATACTAAAGCATTTGTAAACTTTTGTTTTTTGTACAATTGAGAACTCAAAAAGTTTTAAATACTGCTGTCTGATAATTATTAGCTAAATGAAATGCAAAAGGTGTATTTGGAGTGTGAGGGCTAAAGATTTTGTATGTGCAATTGGCAAGGTGCTTATTAAGATAGCTAGATTATGTGCATTACATGATAATAATTCATTCCACAAGGACTCTTTGATATCGACATACTTAAGTTCAGCCCGTCGAAGAATTACTTGCTGTTGACATTTCATTGAATCTGAGCACCTCGGAAGACGCCGCATAATGCATCTGTAAGATTACAGCAATATAGCTGATTGTTGCACCAAGCACGGTCGGCAAAACTTTCCTGGTAAACGGGAACAGCTTCCACGCACTCAGATTCATCTCCGACGACATGACCATCTTGCCCACCGCCAAACACTGGATGTAGAAGTCGGTGTTGCGAGTGGACACTCCGTGGCAAGATCGGAACAGGGCGGGAGCGATCTTCTTGCCCTCTTCAGCCACGGTTGCACCGAAGACGGACAAGGCGGAAAGTCCACAGAAGTCGAAAGCAACCTGCACCAAGAGGAAGAACCACGAATCTCGGAAGGAAGATCGCAGGTTCAAGTAGAAGTGGATGCACGAACAGGCTCTGAAGAGAACGCTGGCGAGTCCGACCAGGCCTATCAGTGAGAAGATGTTGTCCGAGCATCGAACCAGGTCAGCAACTTGTATGAAGGAGGACCTGAACTCTTTGAGAAACTCTTTGGATTTGATGCTGGACTTCAAGTCCTCCTGAAGGGATACCAGGACGCGTTGGAGCAAACAGCAGACGAGGCAGTACAACATAAGGTGGGTAGTCACAGTTCCAGAACACACAACAAAGATGAGGATGTGGGAGCAGGGTCTGATGGTTTCTCTGTGGAACCAGTCCGGCTCGGTGTCGTTCCTCTTGGCAGCATCGAACCACTGGTTGGCATGGATTGGGAATATAATAGAGCAAGTTAGAACATAAAGTCCGAACATGGAGTAGAATGTAAACAGTCTGAAAAGAGCGCCGAAGGATAGAAATAACTGCCTTTTAGTCAAAATGCCGAAAATACGCTTAGAAAACGTACTAAACTTGTGGCTGTATATTGCCACGGAATCGACAATACCTGCGCTCACTGCTGCGTTGATCAGGGGAAAGGTGTCATAAGTTAGGTTCATTTGAATCACAAATTTGTATATTCTGTATCCAAGGTAGAAGTTAACGAATCCTATAGAAAAACAGCGAAGACAGCGAAAGAAGTTTCGCCAGGTTGCCGAGTTTTCAATATTAACAATAGGAAAGCCATGGAGGCTAAAAAGTACGTTGGTTAAGAAGTTGGTGATTTTGGAATTGATTAAACGAGATTCGGACACGTCCATTTCCTTTTCCATTTCAAATGACGTACTAAGCAAACAATACCTTTTTGATTTTTAGTTGTATTTTATCCTAAAAATAATTTATACTTTTTAAAATTTCTTCATATCGAAGTTTAAATAAACCTTTTTACTCTCTTTCAGCGCACTTCCTCACTGCACCACAGCCAACTACATAATAACCTAACATATTAAATATAACCTTTACTTAAGTCATTCCATCTTGGTTTACTTAATTCGAAATTAACCGCGGACAACAAGCAGCATGACACTTTCAACAAGTCAATTACAGTGTGCAAACTTTGGCATGGTATTAAATTTCTTAAGCAAGTAGGATGGTTACTTAAAAGAAATGCTAATAAAAGCTGATGGGCATTTTTTCTGTTGGAGGAGATGATAATAGAAAATATTAAACAAATACCCCCAACACAATAAAGAAAGCTATATAATTTTATGAGTTCGTGTTAAAAAAAATAATAGAGATGGGAGAATTTTTTGAGTAAATAATTATGCTCATGAACTTGTACTTTTTAGAGTATTTTTTTCCAGAAACAGGGAAAGTAAATAGATGATAAAACAAAACCTTTCACCTACTAAATTACAAAAGTATGTTTTTAACCAAAAATCAAAGTTGACAGAGAATTTCCCATACAGCTTTTATATCTGTTATTTAGGAAGGTTAATATAGTATTTTGTTTAACTAAAAATGCAGATTACTTACTTCTAAAAATTATTTTTTAATTAATTATTTGCTTTTAATTACATAACTTTTTTCAGGTAGTACAATTGTGCATTCAGCAAACATGGAGCAGTCAAGTCCTTGAAAGTTACACATTATTTCGTAGGTATCATAAAAGAGAAATTTCGGCAAAAAAAAAGTAGTTCTGTGAGAGTTCTGTGACTTCATAATACATGAAAATCTATTTTTCCTGGACTATAACTGTTTTTTCATAAATGTAGATATTTTCGGTACAAAAATTGTTTTTCAATTAAGTCTGTTTTAGAAAAAATAATCTTTTGGATTGCTAAAAATTATTTTTTTTTATTTTATAATGTGTTATTTAAATATTTGTCTTAACAGTTTGTATATTTTTATAGATAAAACTATATAAGTGATGTTTTTAAATGAAAAAAATAAAACTTTACTGATAAAAGTTATTTTATCTTTATTGTAAAAGCAAATGACATAAGACTTTAGTGTTTACAAAGTTTATTTTAGACAAAAATATACATATGCAAACGCATTTGTGTCACACAATATTCACACATATTAAAAAGGTTCAAAGCACAAATTTGGTGCTGTTATATATTTTACACACAAAACACATTTTCCTACACGTCTCACAAAATTTTATAAATTATTAAGACCATTTTTTATATACACTATAAGATTGATTATTATTTGTCTTATAAATAAGAGAATTAGCCTTTAAGTCAAATAGTTTAAAATAAATATGTATATTTTTTAATTCAATTCTTCAATTAATCGTATAGATGGATAAAGAAACCAATAGAAAGAAAGATTTCGAATATATATTAAATAATTTTCCAAGCTTCTTTTTAAAAAGGGCGCAAGTTAATTGAAGAGCCTAGTGAAAGAACGTGCTAAGTGACAAACAAGGCTAAAACGAGAAAATTAGCTTAACAATTTTTAGTTTAGACTCAAATCTGTTGAAAACAGTACTTTCAATCCGTAAAAAATGTACTAAACTTAAAGTTTCTGAAAAGTGGGATACTTTTTGTCTTTATAAAGAAGTTATTAATATGTTTTTTGACACGAAAATCTCATTTTTTTTTCAAAATGTCATTTAGCACGTTCTTCCAATAAGCTCTACAATAATATTAAATATCTATGAAAATTTCTAGAAAGTTCCGTTTTTAATTTATTTTTTACTTCATTTTTGAATATTGCATTTTCAGGTACCGTCAAAGCGGGTATCTTTGGCCACTCGTCGGAAAAAGATTTGTTTCTTAATTTCTCTTCATAAAATGATCTCATCTTAAATTGTTTTACATTTTTGGAAAGGTGGAAATATCGCCTTTCATTTCATGTAAAAAAAAATCTCATTCTAAATCTGGCAATACTACAAATGCTGTTTTCATTCTTGCGAGCATAAAATGACAAAAATCTACCTCTTCCAACTTTTGTCTGGAACACTTAAAAAAATATTGAAAATATTTAAATAAAATACTCTATTCGATTCTTTTATTAATGAGGAAGAATATTACACCATTTGTTTTATTCTAAGTTGACTACTTTTTATGCTGTATTTAAATATTTGTAATTGGGAAGCTTTTGCCGATGAATGCGGGTAACTTTGGCCATAGATGTAAATATTTCTTTATGGAACTTTGCACTTTAAAAAATGTATGTAAAAGTGTATTAAGTTTAACTATTTTTGAAAAAAATCTTACTTTTATGATTAATCATTTTTTAGATATTTTTTTTTAATCTCATGATTTTAAACATTGAAAAGATAAAGATAGAATGCAAGATACGTATTCCACTCAAAATTGCAAATGTCGAAAGGTAAACATTTTCAAATTCCTAATTATAAATATATTATTTTTCACCTTTTATAATAAAATCGTTTGCTTTTTACAAATATATTTGTTATTAAATCTTGCTTCAAAAAAGTTCTTTTTTCCTTATTAAAATAGAAGTTTATTTTTCTTTCTTTTAAGCGACAAACAATACTAGTATTCGACGTGTAAGGCCATTCCACGATACACTGCAATGTAAATGTTAAGTTATATACCATTTTAAATAACTATATGTCTTATAACTTTGTTATTTTTGGGTTTAAAGTTTTAATATTGCTATTTAAATCGTTAACACAGCTTTTAAGGATGTTAAAAAGTATGTTTCTTATGTATTTCTTGGGTGGCCAAAGTTACCCGCCCGGCTCCTAACAGTGTCTTATTTTTTAAAATTAATACCAATTTTTTATTAATTTATAAAATGTAACAAAAATGCCTGAAAATTATTCATAAATGTCCAATACTTAGAATGCATAAGGATTTTTAAGTGTTTAAATCGTTTTTGAAGTTAAATTTTTCTTCTTTTGTGAAAAAAACTATGATTTTGGCCAAAGTTACCCGCACTGACGGTACAGTAATAAATTTACAATTGCGTAATATAAGAATTTAACAATATGTAAAAGTCCAGGTCCACTGTAAAAAAAAACGTGTAAAAGTTAGTTTGAGAGTAAGTGCGTTTTAAAACCACTTTGTTAAAAAAATGCCTTGAAGTTATGTGACAATAATCTGTTCTTTAACTAGAATTGTAGCTATATTTAAAATAATTTGTTAATTATCTGGAGGGCAAAAATGCTGTGTTCATATTTTTTTCATCGTTTCGATGTCGGTGAACAATTAGATGACATCGTGTGTCTTTAAAACTGCATCCGATATTTCTAATACATCTGTACTGTAGAGAAATCCAATACATCTGTGCCTCTCGAAGACCTGAAGTCAGTTGCACTACATCTGGATGAAAAGTGTGGTAGAAGGAAAATAAACTGCTTTCCGTGGACCAACAGGTAGATGTCCAACCTTTCAAGGCTCTGGCAACCCTCCATTTTCATGTGTTAATATTGATGTGATTGAGTGAATTGGACAGTGATATGAATTAGGACGGAATAAGCTATTAGTTTTGTGATTTAGAGTTTTTTTTATACATTTATAAAACACAGTACTCATTGCCATCGGCCAGTACGAAGCCTACAAATAATGTGTATTTTTGTAGTGAACACCATTGAAGTTGATTGATGATGAAACAATATATATGTAAAAAGTCATTCAATATCAAAAATGATGCCTCAACTTTTAAAAAAAGCTTTAAAACATTTGTTGTTTCATTAAATTTCTGTTATTAATACATTATCTTGACTAGTCGATTTTCAATCCACCATCTTTCGCTTTGAAGAGGCAGAAAGGATGACAGCATTCTTCCTGCTATTTTCCACGAAGACCTATGTCGGAGGAAAAAAATTTTCATTAGAATATGTACTATTACTTCACCATTCAAAAGCTATTAATTTTTTTACGATTAATTTAATGTCTTCTTTGGAAATCTTTTATGTATCGTACATGACAAAAGGTAGATACGGTAGGAATTCCGTATTCTACTTTTGGGTAGCCAAAAATCAGACACCATTTTCATGTTTGGCTCAAATTTATGGGTGTTTTTTCATCAATATTGTCTGAATCTATGCATGCGAACGTTCAGAGATTGAAAAAGAAACAGCATAAGAGCCGCTATCTTTATACCTCAACCTCAACTTCCGTAGCAGACGGCAGATTACTTCCAACTTTTGATTTCTGCTTTGAAGATATGGTTTAGTTGAGGATTCTCACTGTTAAAAATTTGAGTTCAACGTTGAACCAAATGGTGAAAAATCAAGAACTTAAGGTAGATACACCATAAAATGGTTCAACCAAATATCACATTCTGGAAATAGACCTGCTTTCACGAAAATTCGGTTTAACTTCTACTAACTGCAACCGATAATTTAACTGTTTACTCAAACCATTAGTAGTACTGCTTCTTCTTGACTATTGTTCTGTCCGTGGTCGGGATGGCTTCAGCCTACTGATTCAACCATCTCAGGAGTGCGAGGGTTCGAATCCCACCTACTGCCGGTCATCCTATAAATCGGATCTCTGTACTGGAAATAGTAGTAGAAGGAATCCTCAATTCATCACGGATGCTCCGGTTCAACTTGTCTCTTTTGCTGTGCAGTGGGAGAACCTTTTTATGGTTCAACCTTTTTACTATAGTATAGTTACGCGTTGGGAAAATCCCGCAATTTAAAAATACCGTTTTATGGTTCAACAGTCTACCAAATCATGGTTGCAGCAACTTTGAACCGTAATTTTGAACTATTATTTTTAACAGTATGGTTGGATAGTTTTATCTTGTGTGGCATGCCTTTACAGAACCAAACCGAAGAACTGAAAAAACACTTACCATCAGGCTCCTGCTCATGAAGTAAGGTCGCGATGCCCCGTCGTTCATCTGACAGTCCTCGCAGAAGCACAGCAGAAGGGTGTCAATGGCCATCTGAAAGAAGGCCACCGAAATTGGAACAAATATACCATCAGCATGATTTTCCATTTATACGGAATAACTAAAAAAAATGCTCCGAAAAAAACTGAATTTACTGTTTGTTAAGGAATATAGTACATTTTTTGACGTAAACTGACATTAATTTGAAATACACAAGGAAGTAAAAAAAAATATATGTTCTTTTTACTAGTTATCTCACCTCATACACCGATAGGAAACAATGGCAGACTAGGAAAGCGAACACACTGCTGATTGCAACTGGAGCCCAGATGTAATGCAGACCTTCTTTATCCTATGGAATAAAAAATATGCATAAGGAATTATCTCATACGATTACAGTAGGATCCATCTTGGACTCTGTTTAATCGGATCTCCACTTTAGAGAGAATATTTTTCAGCCAAAAAAACACGTGTTTTGTTTTCGATTCCCGTGTAATGCAGATGAAATGGCCGACATATACGGCAAGTAGCCGAATTTCTAAAGTGCAAGAAAAATAGGTATTTGTTTCTTTAATGGTGTATAACTTATAATGCTTTAATGCATTGAATAAAACAACAGCAATTTCATTATTTCGACTGTGTATAAAAGAAAATATCGTCAATGTAGAAATGTGCAATCAAATGTACATCTAAGCCTTAATTTATTGAACTTCTCCAGTTTAAACAGGATTTTTGCTTAAATCGGCTTACACTCTGTGCCATTTATAGGCCAGTTAAGAGGGAGTCTACTATACTTAGAAGAATTAGTTACTTATTGTAACTTATTCCAAACAAATGTTCCTTCTGTATACTAATCTCTATATATGCCAAACCACATATTAGCTCGCCTACATGTTTCGAAATTTCTGTGTTATTTCGAAAATATACAGACTATGGTCCTTTTTCTTCTTTGACATAAAAAAATATATGTTCGTCTCGTTGTTTCAGAGCTACTTCGAATTCAAATTTCAGCTGATTCCACTTACCCTGAGCATCTCAAGTGCAATGAATGCCACAGACACCGTGACTCCCATCTTGCCGATGAAGAGGATGAAGTCCCCAATGGAGTCAACGGCCGCGATCCGCAATATATTAGCCGTGAGGGTGGCGAACGCACGCCTTGCACTTGAACAAAACCCGTCACCGTAGATCACTGAAAATTAAAATAGGAAAGTTCTATAATCGGGAATCCTAACCATGTGCAAGACTATGGTAAAATAGAGCGGACTAAAAATTATTAGTTAAAATTATTACTGCTGCAGCAGCTTACAGTAAAGTCACTCAGTCAAGAGTCGGTAAGGTATATTGGTACTTCTTTAAAGAAGCTCTCTTGGAAGGCTACTTCAATCATGATGAATCGATCAAAAAATACATAGTTGAAATTTACGTTATCAATGCACTAAGAGTTACCATCTATTTCGGTTATACAGTGGTGGAAATTGATTTATGAACTAACATTCTTTTCACCAGATATCGCTTTGTATTAAGTGCTCACAATTCGAATTTTGCGTGTTGTATATTCAGAGTATAATAAAGGATTTTCGCACATAATTTTTTTCAAAAAATGATATTAAATAAAAATATATCTATTTTTAGTTTTTTAGTATGTCAAATGGTGGAAATTGATTTATGAACTCAAATTTATTTTGAACCCAGTTACGAAATATTTTAACTAGTTCTTCATTTGAACTTTAGGGGAGCTTACTATCATTGTTTATAAATAAGCTTCAGGCCAACTTCGTTGAAATGTATCTGTTTTATTCCCATTTTACTAAATAGGACAGCTTGCTGGACTGCCTGAAGCCAAAAAGGTAAAAAATGACCCTTATATAATATTGGAACTAATCTGTAAGAGAAATCAGCATATTAATTAAACGATCAATAAATATAATTCATAAATATTTGAAGAATCATTCTGACTACGGTAAAAACCATCAATGAAAAAGGTGTAACCCTCTTGGGACGAGGTAGAAAAGCAGTATTATAGGACTTGCATCCCAAAAAGTTACCATTTGTGGCAGAATTTGTGCATTACAGGACGAATTTGTTATGAACTATCATTTCCTGTAATTCCCAGAAGAGTAGGACAAATATTGATATCGTCGTCGAACTTGAAATGTTCCAAAATGAAGGCTGGTCCAAAGCTGACTCTTCACCATAAGAACAGGCTATTAAAATATGATCACAACTACATAAAAATGGATTGGGTGGGGTGGATTGAGAGAAATGGGAAAAAAGTGAAATTTGCTGATGAAAAAAATTCAATTTGGATGAACGTGATGGTTTAAACTTTTATTGAAAGGATTTTCGAAAATATCCAAGATCTGTCTTCAGCAGAAATGCTAGTGGTGGAAGTTTGGTGGTTTGGGCAACGATATCTTATGATTGAAGAAACAAGGTTTTGTTTCTGAAAGGCTGACAAACATCCCTTTATTGCAGATTTGTTCTAGAAAATTCTTTGATTCCTTTTTGCATGGCAAAATTATGCTTTTGATTATATTTTTATGCATGATAATGCAAGTATCCACATTTCAAGCGAAATGGAAGACTGGATTAATGTATAAAGTGTTGTTCATTTAGATCATACTGCCGATAGCCATTATTTAAAACCCAAGGATAATGTCTGAGATCAATTGGTATGAATGATTTACTCAAATGGAGTATTTTGTCAATGGAGTGTGCATCAGTTATGGAATAGAAGGACTTAATCACTAAAAACTAGAAATTGCTTGACCAAAACTTGACCCAAAGTTTCGTGTTGTCTATGAAAAACAAAATCTAGGAAGCAATAACGAAAAATAATAGTTTTAGTAATTATTAATTTAGATTGAATATAAAAGTTCATAAATCAATTTCCCTATGCTAAAACTAAATTATCAACAAAAGAAATTGTTTACGAAATTATATAAAATTTTATTTACGGGTATAATTTATAATATAAAGCCTGTATAGTGCATGAAATTTAAATCGATAAAAACGCATTTAATAAAGAAATACTGTTAAAATACTGCCAGTTCATAAATCAATTTCCACCACTGTATTAGCTATCCTAGAACTAACTAATCTTCGGAAAAAGTAGCAAAATACAAAATAAACACATTAGCGGTCCATCATGGAAGAATGAATGTTGGTGTTGATTGCCGAAAGGGTCCTTGTTAGTTGCTAGAAGGGTGAAGCGATGTGCCAAGTGACCCACCATGTGTTCGCCAGAATAATGGCCTTGGTTATGGCCAAAGTAAAATAAACGCGTTGATATATCACCAAGGTTGTAGTGACTCTCCCAAATTAAGAAGAGCTAATATCTAAAGGGTATTGAGGTGGTCTACGTGCATACAAAAGCAACTGACGACTGTCATCAGCGCTAAGGTTGAAATTCATAGTCCAGTGCGTCACCTAACACCAAAGCAATCATAGCAATCAAAAAGAAAGGATAATATGTAGGCGAACGCAATATTTGAAACGGATTCAGTGAATATCAAGAAGGGGGATGCCAAAAGATCCGTGGACTCCAAATTGTTCTGTATTCATCAATGAACTTAAAGTGAGATTTACAATAATTGCATTAAAATTCGAGATCTTACTGAACTTTATCCTTCAGAGACATTATTCGGGATCTGCCAATCAAATGGAGCATTAAAAAAAATTATACTACTAAAGTTAACTACTTAGTTTTTTAGAAACACTATTTTTTTTTCAAACTATCAATTTACTAAACGGACGAAACCAAAAATACTATGAAATATGTGACGTGAGGAGGGGGTCGAACGAGCCTGTCTCTCCAAATCTTACGAGGGTAGAGAGAGGGTAGGTCTCGTCAAATATTAAGGACTTTTTTCTCCACAAATATCAAAGCGCAATTGCCAAAAAAAATATATTCCAATTAAAAAATTGTCAAAATGACATCATGAAATTTATGGACGCTCCCTATGCACATGTGAATCAGCTTGACCGCAAATGGCTGCTCACGGATGATGTTATAATGATAAATTCGAATGGTTTTGCGATAAAATCAAGTCCTTGTACAAGATAATGTTGAGTAAAAATATTTAGGCTTTATAATTTTACATAGGCTTTCTAATGTTAAACAAGACGGCGTTTGGAGAATCGCCTACAACCACGAAATATACAAAAAGTACGGTGAACCCGACATTCTGAAGGTGGTAAAGGCGTCCCGCATTAGGTGGTTGGGACATGTATATCGATACGAAGACAGCTTTCCCACTAAGATCTCGAAGATGGAAGGAAAGCGGCGCAGAGGAAGACCCCCAACTAGATGGCTGGATGTGGTTGAAAGAGACATCAAGGTGTTAGGAATTAACCGATGGAGGGCCATTGTGGGGGACAGAGTCAGATGGAGGAGACTTGGAGAGACGGCCTTGGCCAGTAACAGGCTGTAGTGTCAGCAAAGAAGGAGAAGAAGAATTTTATACATATTTAAAATTATGTCTTTGTAATTTGACTAAATGTAACTCTGGTAGTTTTTAATATTTTATTTTCAAATAGTGGGGTAATAATACTTACCAATCATAATGTAAGCGTTTTTGCTGAGGAATTTTAAATAACTTTCGAAACATGACAAACAGCACTGAAATATTTTCCAAAAGATGTCACACCGTTGGTTTTGGCTATCCATGCTGAGATAAATGAGAGAACATAGTAAAATTAAACATACAATGTTATTATCATACAAGTTTATGAAAAAACTTAGTAAATAATCTCGATCTATCTTCCTCCCTTCCCTCGTCACATTAAATTTTCAAATTTGAACACACATTATGTTTATACATGCATCTTTACATAATATATATATTTTAATGTAACTAACCTAAAAAAAACTGGCAGGCATGAAATTCCTTTTAAATTAGATTTAAGTGTTTTAAAAAGAACATAAGCAATTTATTTCGAACATTCAAAACATGCTTTCTTAAATCAAAATAATTGAATATAACGCTGCGCAAATCCAATTATTAAATAGTCCCGTTTTGCACGTAACAGTTCCAATAGCGTTTGCCATACTTACGATCGGTACCAGATGATCACAGTGGCAATGTTTAGTCGATTAAATCTTCCGACGGAAGCGAAAACCATACTTATGGTTTTGCCTTCGGTTTACAATCAAATACTGGTAAGTGAAAAATGTACTGTCGTGTATTGCCATTGCAGCAAAGTTTAACATTGCGTTTACTTTATTAAAGAAAACTTAACTTAATTTGTGGGCTGTTTTTTCTTATTCAGCTTGATCATTCGTAACGAAGACTTCCAAAATAAGTCCAAAAGACTCTTCGCTCACAAAAAGTCTCTGACCACCCCAAGGGTTTTTAAGAAGATCGCTCTTCTCCAGATAAAAACAGGAGAGCAGATGGTCCTGAGAAGCTTGGCGGGCATTACACTTGAGGCACACACAGTACCCCTTTTTGTCCCTGAACATATGTAAGTGTGCGAGTATGTCCGGGGATGACCCTGGTGATGTTGGTCTACCCTTCAGTTACATGGCTGCTCAATAGTGTTTTCGATGGTACTGATCGTGAGTTAGCGAGATCTTCCATGTCTTGTGGTTATCGTCTCTGACCTACGGTAAACCGCAGGAAAAACCTCAAATACACGTTCTCGCTTCGATCGCATGTGAAGGTTGCGATTGAAATAACATTGCAACTGAGGGCATCTGGCCCCGTACGCACGGAGAAAATAATCGGAGCCTTTGCATGTAAAACGGCTATTACTATTTTTGCAGCAATCTGAAGAGTGCTCTGATGGCTTTCATGATGGCAATGATGAGCGACCCGTACGCGGCAGATCCCAAGTGGTGACCAATCAGAATGCCCAGGCTCTTCCAAATGGGACTGCCCAACTTGTGCTTGTCCCTGAAACAAGAGAACAATGAGGTTGTAAATATTGTTAATAACGGGAGATAGTGTTGTAACCGGGGGTTCTTTAAAACATAGAAATTGCAAGCAAATGGTATACATAATTTAATGATTTTAAAGTTATACACAGGACATTCAAACACAAAATCATCATTATACAAATTTAATAGACAAAAGGTTAGCACAACACTGGTCTAACACATCCAAGATCTTGGCTAAGACTACTCTAAACTAACTGTTCGTCAACCACATTAGTTCGCCAGATGGCGCTCGCTGACAATAGCATAACTCCTGTTACAGTGTTTAAATATACGGTTAATTTTTAATTTTAACCAAAAAGCTGTCAAGACAAATGGTAAGGAAAGCACAAAGTTAAAACTCCTTAATTTTTTTACAGAAAAAAACTGCTAAAAAATAACAGCATTTCTCTATAAATATATCGTTCTATTTGAGTCCAACGAAACCAAAAACAGTAAAAACAATGAAGTAAAAACTAAATGATTGCTGATTCTCTGTTTTATTTTTTTTTTGGATGTTTAATTGGTCCAAAACAAGCTTTCAAATCACTTACCTCGTGAAGTACCATTTCGCTACCGCTCCTGCAACTACAAAGTTTTGGCATGCAAGAACAAACTGAGTCATCCATAGGAATCCGAACAGCGAGAGCCAACGCAGGACCTAACAAAAAAATGTAAAGAAATATTCTCAATTTAAAATGACCGATATATATGAAATATATTTAAAAAATATAAAAATATATTTAAAAAATAGAAGAAATATATGAAAAATATTTAAATCAAAAGTTACATAGGGGCAGTTCTACCATAATTTTTAGTTTCAGGTATAAAAAACTTGTAAAATTTATTTTTTCAAAATCACTTTAAATGTTTGTCAAAAGGTTTATAAGGGTTCTAGAATTACGAAAAAAAGTTCAGCAAAGCTCATTTGTAAAAAACGAAGAATAATAGTACGGGATGGCAGTTTAAAAAAAAAACGATGCTAAAGAAACCGGTCTAAACCGGCCTTACAAAAATAACTGTTTTTCAATGAAACCGAATTCACAAAAACCCGGTTAGTCTTAAAACTGGTTTCGGTTTTCCATCCCTAGATCATTACGACGGTAAGGACCGGAAGGTCAGGATCAGAATAAGGACATTCACGATGTTTTCCGGCCTTTTTTTAATTGAAACTAACTCCAGTTTTAAAAAAAAACGGATTTTTTTCTTCTTGTACTCCACTGAAACATATTTATAGAAACAGATTTCAATTATCAAGCAAAAATTAACCTTATACCTGGGAGACTGTAAGGAAAGCAATAAAGCCTCACAGCCAATTTCGAAACCAGTTGGGAACTACTCGTTCACGGCTGACCAATATTTTGGGTCCCGACTACGTCCGAACTAGATTCTTGATCTTCGGCACTCGGAAAGTGACGTCAAAAATTCCGTCCACGCTCATGTTTGGGAGAGCTTCTCTGGCATTTTTATTGAAGTTGGCTGTGGTAAAAGTCAAACCACTTCAACAATTGTATTAATTATCCGTTTACAGCTTATATCTAAAATAAATCTTAGTAATGAAACTGGCTAACTGAAGCTTAACTTTTTGAAACATTTTATTGTTTCATAAAATGTTAAAATGTTGTACCTGAAAGAATGTCTCAATGGGATAGGTCACTTTTCCTTGAGCATCCACCAAAGGTTTTCCTGAAGTTTGCAAACACACGAATCCAAACAACAGAAAACAGCAAACAAGTGCAAGTGATATAAAAGTCTGCAAATAAATAACACATTAAACTATATTTTTTGCTAACCTTGACTTATGTTTTCAAACAAAAATTCACAAAGAAAAGTTCTTACAAAAAAGTTTTAAATATAGAATATAGGTTAGACTAACCAGTGAATGAACATTTAAGGAGCTGCGTTCGCCAGTGAATAAACACCAGGACATAATGACCAGGACAACCAACCATATGTCAGATGGCTTCCTACCAGATGGGAGGAAGTCAGAGTTGCCAATCCATCTAGTAGAATGATTTTCAATAATTATATTTTGATTGTATTTACCAAATGTTCATTCACTGGGGCCTGTTCACTCACTGGTCAGTCAACCCTATATAGCTTGGGAAAATTCCAAAATGAAAACTTAAAAAATGAAAACTTCGAAAGTGAAAACTTCTTCATATTTAACACCAATGAATGGTTGGGATTCATTGAATATTTTTTCCAAGAATATCTCCATTTTTAGAAAAAACATCATGAAACCAATATAATCTTGGAATACATGGTAATATTTTATTATAATTTTTTTTAAATACTGATTTTCAAGTATGTCAATCATTTAGGTTAAATTATTATTTGATTTGGGTTATATGACGATGATGGATCTATGAATATTGTAAAATGTTTAATACCATATTGTGTACATAAACTAAGTAAAAGTAGAAAATTTAATGGGTTACTTCTCCTCCTTATTTATAAAGGGTAAAACTAATATTGCTTTTCCACTTAAATTTTTTTCAGCCTTTCAAATTTAAATATAATAGTATTTCGGTTGAAAAATGAATAATTAGGAGTGGTTTGATTTTATAGAAAAAAGTAAATAAGTATAATAATAGGAAAAGGTGCCTCTTTATTACCCCAAGGACCGATTTTCTATAAATTACCCCAAGTTACCCTAATAGTAATTACCCAAGCTACCCAAATAATAAAGATTTGAGCAATTCACAATTTACATAAGTACGTGGTGTGTAATGCATAGTTTTTAATTTATAATTATCAGTAAAAACTTGTAGTTTTTTATTCATGAATAAATAATTCGTGATTTGTAATTGAATTTACAATTATCAATAGAAAACTTGTAGTTTTTTATTCATGAATAAATAATTCATGATTTATGAATTACTTACTTCAATGGGCTGTAGTAGAATAAGTGGCATGGCTCCTATACATTTTCCAGCCTCCTCAAATAAGGCTGCAACCTGCAAACAAAAAATCAATGTAACTAAGCGATATTAAAAAAAATCTAAATATCTTTACTAAGGAAATAAAAAAATCAAGTGAAATCTACATTCATGCTTACAAGTTTGATTTTCTTCCTCATAAATGCTATCACAAGTAGGTAAATCACCTGAAAATTGTAAATTTTTTATATTAAAAAAAATTGAATATTGGTTGAGTGAAGTTGGATTGGTTGTGTGTAGTTCATATAAAAGGGTTTAACTGCGGTTTTCAATACATGTGCAACCAAAGTACTTTAATACATGACTGAACAAGAAAAACTGTATGGACCACAGTTGCACTTAAGTATTTAATCTGTCATTTAAATGTTCATGTTAGGACTTACTACATATTTTTATGTTAAAGTCTTTGAAAGTAGCAAACTATGTTGTAAAACATTTAAACTATTTTACGAAAAAGAGAGAGAAGTATAAGTGGATGCGATATTACCAGAAAAATTGTAGATATAATGGCAGCAATCAACCAATAGTTGACTTGCTTAGCTTTAAGTTCTTTATTTGGACCTTCGTACCCATTTAGGTCTTTCTTTTTCTGGTTCCACATAATCCTAAAATAAAATTATCATTGATACAAATCATCAGTATAACTTAAGAAACTTTTTCTATACATTTCAAGCAGTTGTTCTAAATTTTTATATGGGTTATCTCGTTTAAACGCGTTGTATTTCTTATTTCAAAGTTCTTGTATAAAATTTTTATGAATTACTAATAACAATGTTAAATTTAACACACATTTTTAATTAATCCAATTGATTCTTTATGATTTATTTCTAATAAGGAAACACTTATCCATTACTTTGTTACAAGGTTGTTATAAATCCTTATAAGAAAAGAAGGAATAAAAAACCTTCCTTATAAGTTTTGATGACTGTAACAATAAAAATTAAGCATATTTTGCTTTTTTATGTACCATTGATTTTTTAGCCTTGATTCTACTGTCCTTGGCTGTATAAAAAGGCTATATGGACATGGCTTTTACGACTACTGATTGGTTAGTTGGTAAATTGACAAGCCTGTCAGCCAATAAGCAGTGGCAAAATCTATCCGTGTTCATTGGGCAAGGACTATAGAATAAATCCTTAATAGAACAACATCATTTTCGTTATTCTTAATAACCCATTAAGGGCAATTTACGAGTATCATTAACATTCTCTTCTACGAATAAAAACGTTAATGTTAAGTTTTTGAAACTCGTTTTTCGTGAAAAAAAATATCCTAAATAAACAGTTCAACACTATGGTCTGCATTTGTCATACATTTGCTTATTTACATAAATTGAAGCAAAAAACTCATTTCCTGTTACAAACTTTCTTCTCAATCGGGAGCAGAGATGTATGGAAGATATAGGTAAAGGTAGAAGTCCTATCTATAACGTTTAGGTAAAGACCATATAGCTATTAAATGATATTGCTTTAGGATAGAAACAGATTGCAGAAAGTAAATGCATCCTACCACAGGTATATGGTGCAAGCAATGGACGCGATGGTGACGATGATGAGCACTGCCCAAATGACGATAGCCGCGCAAAACCGGAACACGATCAGAAGTACCACAGATAAACCTAGAAAGATTAGATTAGGTCAGGTTTTGAATTATCGTCGCACTAGAGCAACACGAGGGCTATTGGCGACGGACGTCGTATTTTAGAACCACAGTCAGGTGACGAGCCAACACCTGAATAGGCACCCAACGCAACCGTTAAGGGCGACATCGTACGCAGTGTTAGGACTTTGAAGGTTATTGATATTTAACGTGTACTCCCTTACACGGGGTATTATTCGTCGGACATTTTGGGCTGCACGGGCCATTTATAAGTCGGCAGCTTATTTTGGCGATGCCCAGACCCGAACCTGGGACCTTCCGCATGCTAAGCGAGTGCTAAACCGACAGGGCTCCCCAGCCCCTAAACCTAGAAAGAAGAAAGCGCAGTAGTAAAAAAGTGTTTAAAATAGTGCGCTTGCTGTACATTAGAGAAAATGGATGATCGGGAACTTCCACACCTACAGTGACATCACAATTATGTAGTCCATTGTCTTAAACATCAAAAATAAATGGCAGCTAATTGGTCTAAACTATAACAGTCACACCTACAGTTACGTCAAGCATTGTACACTTTCCAACAAATAAATATCACCCCACCCAATTTGAATCTTTAATTGTAAACGTGAAGCAGATTCAGTATGTATTTGACGTTTAAATGTTGCATTGTATTAATTTTAAGAAATTATACTGCAAAAGATAAAAAATTCAACAAAAACATTTTTTTCTGTGTCAATCATTTAATTGGTTGAATCTACCATTTTAAATATTCTGTTCCAAGCACAAGTTATTTTTTTTTAATTTTAACAACTGGCATACTTTTTTATCTTTTCTGTACAAATTTCTCTAACAATATCCCAAAATATAATTATCTCAAATTGTACTGACACTTTAAATATTTTTCTATCATATTTCGGAATATATTAGTATATTTTCAAACATTGTTCTATCAATAATTTGACACTAAAAAGGTTGAATCCACAAACATTGTAAATATAAAAGAGGCATTAAAATAAAGGTATGATCCATTAAGTTTCGAGCTCTACACAAAAAGTTGGAGGTAAGCCAAATAGCGCTTCAAAGATATCAGACAACCAGACAAGGCTTTCTATTAAATTAAAATACAAAAATCAAAAATAAAAGTAATATATTTAGGTTAATGGTAGATGGATTTTAGCACCTATGCTTTCGTAATACGTCAAAGAATGACATTTAAAACGCGTTTATTATTTAATTACTGCATTATTAAAATTCTATAGTTCTAAAAGAAGTGAATGAATATAACATAATTGTTTTTAAAAAATGACAGTACATAAAATAAATCTTACTATACACAATTTGTAAGGTGATTTTGTTACGTTTATAAATAATATTCAATATTTTGAAACACATTCAAAAATTAAATGAGTAAATGAATACTTTAAGGGGAAAAACTTACCAATACTGATAAGGCAGAGTAACAATATTTCTCTCCAACATAGACTTATGTCTGAACCCATTTCCTATGCAGGAAAAACGGTGTTTTATGAATGCTATTGTAAGTTAAATTATTTAAATCTATTTATATTATTAAGTTTAAATGTATTTAATATTTCCAAAAAAATACTTGCTTCATAATAAATTTGGATTTATTATAAAATAATTATTATTGTAATATTAATTAAAATATATTTAATATTTAAAAGCCATTCATTATAATTTAATAATAATGAATCGGTTAGTTGTAACATAAAAAATAGTAATGTATTATGTAAAAATATAAGATAGCATGACTTAAACTGGAAAAAAATTACCGCTTTGCAATTTTATGATCTCAGCCGAAAGACTTTTTTCTATTTTGAAATCTATAAATTTGTGGCATTTATATTAATATAATTTATTTAAATTTTCTTCGTCATCCAAAATATCTACATTTTTATCCATTAAATTATATGATTTTGGCTAAGAAGTCATTATTTATTACTTATTAATTAATCAGAAATGTTTTAAAGAATTTAAAAACAAAATATATATTTAAAATTTTATAGAAATGTACCTCCAGGAACGGAAGAGTTGACTGGAAAACTTTTGATGTGGTTTGAGTAACTTTTGATGGCAAACATCGTCGAAGTGTTGTATTCCTATAAAACATTAAAAAAAAAACATTCAAATCACTTGCTGTTGCATGTTTCATCTGATTCACATAAGATCACCCTAAATAAATTTATATTTTGTGAATAATTGCAATTGCCAACGTAGCGGCTCAGTAGCTGAGTGGTTAAAGTGTCCACCTCGTAAGCCAAAGATCGCGGGTTAGAGCCCCGGTTTAGTCATTGGATTTTTCTGGATGTTAAAATCTTGGGCACGCATGTCATATGATTATGCGGCATGTAAGCGATGGTGGGCCTATTTGGCTTGGGTTCTCTCAGCATACTTTAACATCCACAGAATGCGCAGATTGAGAGCAAAATTGGTATCGAGTGTCGCCTAGATGGTGCCACAAAGAAATGGCTCTCAGTTCTGGGGAATATGCCGAGTCTGCAAAGGCTTGATCTCCAAGGTTTAGATTTACTGTACGGTCACCCTTGGTGTTTTTTTTATTTGGCGATAAACAATGTTTTCTCCTAACCTGCATGACTTCAACTGATGATTCGAATTCTCTGCTTCGCACCGATGATGTTTTCCAGCAACCCTATACGAAGGTAAAAGTCGCCAAAGTACGGACTTTTGACTCGATTTTGAAAAGTTAGGGAAAAAAGGAAGACCGTACAGTAAATTTCTACCGGCCGCCAATATTGCAGCCGCATTGGGGACAAAAGATAACCAATATACGTAAAACTTCTCTTACGTTAAACTGACTAGAGCTTTTTGTTACTGTTGCTTTAGGTTTTTCTTTTCAATATATCTTCGGTTTAAATGAGATATAAAAGTGCCTACCAGAACTTGAAACCAACATTCCAATCTTCTTTTAATAGTCTAGGTTCGTTTAATGATTAAGAAAATAAACGAAAATTCGCACCAAATTGTTTTTTAATGTTTTGGTGCCACACATAAAAGAACCATTATTTAAAAAAATTACAAAAAAATAAATCTTACTCGTAGTCTGGTGGACATGATTTCAGACATTCTTTGCTTGTTTTGCAATCTGTTCCTGTGCATGTTGAGCTGATTTTCAGGTACCTGTAAATATATATTCAGTAAGAAGCGAGTTTTTTGCTGCTCCCAAAGCACTTCAGAAATCATTTAAAAAGAGAATGTTTCTGTTATTTTCCAGCAGAAAATGACCGTTTTCTTAAACTACTGCAGTTTTCTGCAAAATTTAAATCTTACTTAGTCGAAAGATTGTACCAGTTAATAACAGATTTTTTCTGTTAGATTACGAAATTAAAATTTGATGCAGATATATCACTATATAATTTGGACAACTTTTGTATATTTTTCTAATAGCTGGTCTGCATTAGTTGATGGCATAGTCTTATTTACCTTACTCCGGTGTAGTCAACGCCCGATTTGTTAGCACCCCCTATTTTGATGTTCTTGACTCCACATATGTTGCCGTAGTCATCGTAGCCGTACAGAAGTCTCCGTGGATCACCCCTTTTGAAAGCCACTCCGACGCCAACAAGCTACAATAAATGAAATTTAAAAGAACTTGGGTTAAACATAGCTAAAAATAAAGCGTCTAACGAATGGGGTTGTTTCACTTTATGAAGATCCAGCTATCTTGTTTTCATTTTTTGACTTTAATTACTTTGTTTTGTTGTTCGATAAGGAATTTTACTAGAATATCTTACTTATTAATATTTGAAATGCCAACTTGCTGTGTTGTTGCTTTTTTAATACATTTGTTTAAAAAAAAACTTGCATAGAAAGTCTATATAGGTCATTTTGAGAGTGAAGCCGAAAAAAACAATTAAATAGCAGAGACAAGAGCATTACATCATCTTAAACATTCAAATTGCGCTAGTGTTTCATATCTTTTTCGTTGTCATAATTTTGAAACCAATAGCCGTGTTGAAAAAATCTTTCTTATATGTGTTTCTCTTAAAATTAGCTTAGAAATTTCATTAATTAAGTTGCCTTGCAAGCTCGAATAAAAGGCACAATGGTGACGACGCTTATTATAGTTCTTTCTTATTAAGGTAGGCGAATACCTAAAATTTCCCAAAATTCCAAAATTTTTACTATTGCTTTAATCTTTTCCAAATTTGGCATAGTGATTTCAAATGTAATGAATAATACTATTTAAGCTTTTGTTTTTTATTTAAATATAATTTATTTATTTTAAACGGTGTTTTTCGACTAAAAAAAGAGGTTTACGCCAACAAGTCTACCACATTGAATTTTCATCCTATGAACATTTATTACGTGTTAAATTCTTCGTTTTGAACTGATACATACAATGACCCTCTAGAGTTGCATACAAATTACAAGAAAAAAAGTTATTAAGAAAAATGTTATAAATTAACCACAAAAAAAAAGGATTTTTTTCGATTAACTTACACTTGGGCATTTTTTTTTTTAAAAACTTGTATACTTACACCAGATGTTAGAGATTCATGGCACAGATATATATTGAAATAGCATCTGTGAAAAATTTCAGGTAAATTAATGTAAAACTATGATAGAAGTGTTAGCGTAAACACCTTTTTTAAAATAAATCAATTATACTTAAATAAAAAAAATTGCCCAAAAAGCATTGTCCATTATATTTGAAATCACTATGCCAAATTTGGAAAAGATTAAAGTAATAGTAAAATTTTTAGAATTTTGGGTATTCGCCTACCTTAGGTCTTAAAAGACGTCATTTTGATGAGTCCATTAACGATTTGATTAAAATCATTAATCATTTGATTCAAAATATCATATATGAAAACAGAGGCGACATTACTCGGTCTTTTGTACAATACATCTTTTTCAAGTTATTTGAATGACTATTAAAACTAAACTATATATTGTCTATTTAATTAAAATTAAACTATTTTGACAATACTTACGAGGAATAAAATGTAAATTCCCAAGAGGATCAGAAAAAGAACATCCGTGCAACTTCGTTCCTTTACTGGGCCTTCAAATTCCTCAGAAGATTCAGCAAAAGACCTTGTCTTTGGCTTAAAAAGTAAAAAAGAATTCTATATTTTACAGTAAATAATATTTTCCAATTCTACGTAACTGTAGTATAAGTCATATTTTAAGAAGGGCAAACAAATTTTTTAAATTTGAAAAATAAATCAAATTAAATTAGACACTATACATTATTTGGTTTCAATAAGTGTAGATAAGCTATTATACTGCATTTTTTTCATTTAATGTTAAAAGTTGTAGTTCTAAAAGTTGTAGTTGTAATTACTTTTTACACACGTGACTTACACTACACAAAGGTTAATTTTGCATGGAATGGATTAATTAGTGAGGTCAATTAGATTAAACAGGCAGAAATTAAAGTAATAATTCTGCTATCTAAAAACAAAGTTATTTTTACTTGTGGAATCAGTTCCGGTTACAAGCTACTCAAAAATAATTATCTAGTTCCTTACACTGTTCCTTACACACAAAAAATATATTTTAGATATAAACTGTCTGCTGATGTTCCAGGAAAATATCGCATAATTTACCAAGAAAATCTGTCATTTCATACGAATAATTTGTAGTTTTAAAATTAATTACTGACTTCACCCGGCGTGAATAAGAGTCCCTGTAATTCGAATCCTTTTCGGTTGCAGTCTACTATTATTTAAGCAATTAAAAACACAAAAACTAGCTTTCACTACAGAAAAAAACTGTTAAACAAAAATAACGGTATTTTTCTTCCTTTAAAATTAACAGTTTTTTTTTACAGGGTAATATGGTATGGTGTGAATTATCGACGCACTAGAGCTACACGAGGGCTATTGGCGACGGGCGTCGTATTTTAGAGCCACAGTCAAGTGACGAGCCGCCACCTGAATAGGCACCCAACGCAACCATTAAGGGCGACATTGTAAGCAGCGTTAGGATTTTGAAGGATATTTAACGTGCACTTCCTGACGCTGGGTATTATTCGTCGGACAATTTTTGGCTGCACGGGCCGTTTGTAGGTCGGCAGCTATTTTGGCGATGCCCTGACCCGAACCTGGGACCTTTCGCATGCTAGGCGAGTGCCGAACCGACTGGGCTCTCCACCCCTTACAGGGTAGACACGTATCCGCATAAAGCTTCATTAAAAGGACCGAAAATACTTCAATCAACCTATATAGATATTGTATTTTCTTGAACCGAATATTTATTTTAGACAATATTTTAATGAGCATACATGTGAGACTTACCTTCACGGAGCCGACTCGTGAAGACGCACCGCAGCAGCAGCTCATTTCTGATTAGATTTCACATGCATCACGCCTCCTCAGCTACCGAAACTTCCCACTGCTGCTCATCTGCTCCTAAAGCCTGAAAAAATGTAAATTTTGTAAAACAAATTAAAATATAATTAGCCATCGTCATCTTATATAAAGTGTTCACTAAAGTCAACCGTATGATACACACTAGATAATAGAGACAGGGATACCTTCATGTTGTGTGCTAAATTTGTTTCCCTTTTTGCACCTTTAACCAGTGGAAATATTACGATTTTTAAGAAACTTTACCAATAAAGTCGCTATAATTCTAGAGAACACTTTTAATAAAATCTTAATTCATAATTTTTAGGTTTCTATTAAGATTGATAATGTTATACTATCTTACGTAGCAAGGATCAAAAGCAGCTTACATTTTCTACCATCTAACTGCATAAAAAAGACCATTGAGAACAGTCTGAAGTCTCTTTATTGATCACATTATTATATCTGATTTTATTAACTGACACGGCATACTAAATGAAAAAATGCATAAACTTGAAAACTGAATAATAGTATTAGATTGATATTTTTACTATTTAATATTACTTTAAAACCACCTCCAGTTTAAAAAGGCCGATGTAAAATTACAATATTTTTAACAACGGTCCTTTCTCTAAACAGAACTAATTTTAATCACATGCTGAATCTTTGTTATCGATAAAAACGAAAAGAAAAATGTCTCCATTGCGTGATAGGTATTGCCTCTTCCATTAATAACAGGGCTTATACTTTTTGAAAAACTATATGTTTTCACGTCCTTGTGTTTGTTTCGCATTTATTTCGCTGAAGTTACCATAGTGAGTAAGCGATATTCCGCCAACAAGTGTTTTTATTTAAGCTCTTTATTAGTTTCGCATGAAGCAGGGGCTGGCACGTTACCTGCATTCGCGTGTTGAATTGAATTTGTTCATTAATATTGGCTGTTGCCATTGGCTCGTTTTTTAAATTGAAATATAACAGAGGGAAAAGATCGGAGGTCCAGATTAGGTTGAAAATAAGTTTATGAACGTGTAGAAACTTTCAGTTTTTTCAACAACACTTAACCTTCTACCTCCACGAAATTTTATGAATCGTTAAATTTATCAATAGTCCAATAAAAGAAAATTTTAAAACAATGTATTGGAAATTCTAAAAACAAAAACAAATTGTACAGATTTTGAATTCGTACTCAAAATCCTCTAAATACAAACACACAGAACGATTGCTATTGCATCAACACTTGCTTCAAAGCACCTTTGTTTCGACAACCAACTATTTATTCCAAATGAAATAAGGAAGGTTATTGTGTTTATAACCCTTCTTCGCACAAAGTTCGTATAATATTTGCAGGATTTACGGTTCTGAATGATAAAAAAGTCGCAATAGGAAGTCAATTAGATCTTCACACAAGCCAGGAAAAGATATCGTACCTGCGATTGTTTAAGCAGTAAGTGCGGTAAATTTGGCATGAATGGTAAAATATCATTGCTTAACATTGTCCCAAAGTGAACTAGTATAAATAATAAAAATAGTAAGGTTGTTCATTGTGTGAAAGATCCAATTGACATATCATTACAACTGTGATCATTCATAAGTACCTTAAAAATTACCGCAAATATTGAAAACCGTGAAAAGGAGTTTTAAATAATTTAACTATTCTTCATTTTTATAAATAGTTCGTTGTTGAAACAAAGGTGATTCAAAACGACGTTGATGTGATAGTAAAACGCATCTTAAAGTTTGTTTTTCTGTGCCTCAACTGCATGAAAGGGAAAACAGGTTCTACAGATACCGCATCCTGGGCGCTTTTATGTAGGTAAGGATTGGGAAAAAAGCCTCATTTAAGGGGGTAAGAGTAAAGATAATTATAAAATATGGCCATTATTTTCTCACACTGACTATTATTTCGCAGAAGTTTTTACAGTATGCACAACAAAACATTTCGTATTCCAGGTTCTAAATTGTTAGTTTGATTTTTTAATCAATGTTTTAGAGGCTTTCACATTTTTATCGCCAAATATTTTAATTAAAATGTCCGTTTGTAATTGATTAATTAATTAATCAACTTTGCCAATTTTCTTATCTTATTAGAAGTACAATTTCTTTTTTTTTTTTAGAAAAACAAATTATTTTTCATTTTACCACAAAATACCAACAAGACGTCTTTAACACATAACTCTCGTTTACAGGTGTGAATAATACGTACATTCAAAACAGAACTTAATAAAACCTTAGTTAAGATATGAAAAAAGATAATAACTATTAAGCTTTGATAGAAGAAATATATCTGCAGAATCATTGAGGAAATATATTACAATATTTAAAATGAATTTAACTGAAAAGGAAATATACAAGAATTAAAAAAGTCATATTAATTTCAAATAGACATAAATATCTTTTTTTATATTAAAAAAACGCAGATTAAAAATAAACTTGAAACCTAAACACATGTGGATAGTTCGGTAGATAAAACGTTTGGGCCAAAAATATTTTTTAACAATATATATGTCTATAACCAACCCATCTTCACACTCATTTCTAAGATGTAAAAATAAATTGCCAATTTTCATCAAAGATACTAACAAACTCACCAAACCGGTGGCGATTGGTACCCACGTGGACAAAACCTGACCAACATTTTCATTTGGTCAGATACAACTTCTGGATCAATAAGTGACCTAAATCCATTCCCAATGGAAACTTTCATCATTTTGTTTTGTATCCTTGCTCATCACTAAGTTTAATGGACGTACGTTTAAAAGTGGCACAGCTCATGTTTTAACAAAAATTTCTTGTACGCCGTATCATACATACTACCCTTATGTACCCGGGGTTGCACGAGTGTATCCTAAATAATACACAAAAAGGCTTTTTATATAGCTAACTGTTTTTATTTGAAGATTCGAGTTACGTTGTAAAGTAATGAATTCGGATAAATCACATAAATATTCTTCATTGGCCTTTACCATTAATGAATCCATATTCATCTATGTATATATATTTATAACCATCAAACCAAATTAAACGGAATCGAGTAAATTTGATAAAGCATTAAAATCGAACAAAAATTTTAACTAAATATTTTTTTTAATCATATGATAACATTTAAATTTGCAACTTCATACATTAACCCTTGCTTACACTTAATTTCAATTTGCTATTTTGCAAGACCAGAAAGGTATTTCAAAAATGCTTGCTCATGTTTAAGAATTGGATTTAAAAAAAAATAATAATACTTTCGAACATACGCAAAAAGTTTTGAAGTAGCGAAATAACCGCCCTGTTTTGCTCATTATTTTTACACCTTCCCCATACCTCTACGTTTCATGTTTCGAATGTCAAAAACACATATACACAGTCATATATCAATTGTATAGATATGATACGACGACGATTTTATGGCATTTTAACACGAATTACCTGACGTAACCAGAGATTCTTTAAAATTAGAAATGTTATACTTTGTAACTATAAAATTACAATTAAATTATAGTCCATTTAACTCTAACACAAACTATAGTTATTTTTAAGAGTAACAAGCATAAGCACAGCTTACACAAAATAGTAAAAAAAAAAGGCTTAAAATTACGTTTATATCTTCACTGGAAAATAGATTGAAACTGTAAGAAAGATGCCATAAACAATGACTTAAGTAATTCTGTTGAAATTATTGCTTATGGATTATTTATTTGATAAAAAAATTGCATCTTACACCAACACTATTTCACGAAGTTAAAATGAAAAAAAATTCACTAAAAACTTCTTTCACCATTATACCAAAATAATTATTTTTATACCACTATTAAAATCAACACGTCATTCGATGTTTTTGTTCTTTACCATTAATAGTATCGAACGACCGCGAACTTGGGTTTATTGACGTTCATCGTAAAGGGAATTCGAAGACAAAAAAAAAAAAAGATTCGCTTGTCTGAGAAGATTTTTGTGTCTTTTATTGTACTTTTTTTTTCTACTTAACTCCTTCCTTCAATTGTATTTAGGTTTTGAAAGTCATGATTAATCAATACGGAAAGGATGATGTACGGAAAGGATCAATACAGAAAGGATGATTCTTAAATATAAGTGACATTGACCATGACATAAATTGGTGGTTGTTTTGGCTAATATGTAGTACATTTGAGTACTAGTTTAACAAGAGTTTACTTATATTTACTTTTTTTAGGTACATTGGAGACTTTGTTCTTGTTATTTGAATCTTGAGAAAATTTATATACCAATAAATGTGTTTTTTTAAAGAGTTTAAAGTGTCATATATTTATCAATTTACGTGTTTACTTTTAAATGTTTTATTTTTCAAGAAATCTTTATTCTTCAAAGTATATTTATGCATAAGAATATATTACGCAAAAGGTTTTTTTTTTTTTTTGGTTTATGTAAGACTAATAAAAAAATACATACTTTTATATCCTACTTTTAAATACATGTATTTCAATTAAACAATTCTTTTTGTAATGAAATCAACTAATAAATAAATCGATTATTACTCTTATTACCTTAAATTGATGTAAAACGTACACTTTGGCTTTATGATACAAAAATATAAAAGTTTCAAATAATACAGAAATTTTACAAATTACTTGTTTGGGTTAAGTTTCTTTTCTAAATAAAAGAATACCTTTAACATGACTTATCAAATATTTTCTTATTATTCCACATAAGTTTATTAGTAAATAACTATATATTTTTTAATTATTGGCAATTAACCGTTTGCACTTTTTCTCAATTATGCATAAGTTTGTCATCAAACTATAAAATACTCATGTTTTTCATAATCAACTTTCAAGTATACTATTAACCAACATTTTTTTTATATAAATTAGAGGAAAATAAAATATTTGTGCATCCAAATATCAAAAAACTCAAGAATACCTCTGCTCTCTTATCAACACCACTGTCCACCAAAAGTAAATAGCTATATTTTAAAAAGTTGCAAAACTATACAATCAACTGTACTCTTTCTCCATTATGCATAGATAACGAAATATTTAAAACAAGAACAGTTTTTTATACTAAACTTCCATATGTGCGGATTACACAACATTTTTAATAAATTGTATTAAAAAAAATCATTTGTGTATCCAAATATAACAAAACTCACCTACACATCAGCTCCCATACCATCCACCAAAAAGCACGCGTTTCGTCACACAACAAGAAACTTTTATGAAATGACAAGCGGACAGGGCTACCGTTGCAAGTAGGTCGCGGATGGATCGATCACACACTTCAAATAGGGGCATCCCCACTTGTGACACCCCCAACGTTTAATTATTTTTTTCCAATCGTGATTCATAGTAACCCTGGAACTGGGGGAGAAGTGGGGATTGCCCCCCTCAGTAAGCCCCTTCTTTTCTTTGTTCCTGGGTTTAGGTAACATAGAACATGATATCATTGTGACATAGTTCTGATATTAATATATCGTCAATCGGATAATATGTCGTCGTTCTGATATTAATCTATCGTCATTGGGATATGTCGTCGTTCGGATATTAATGTGTCTTGTCAACATCGAATGTTAAAATTAGCGTGTGTTCTCATAGTAGAAGGTGTCCTTCTTTCTTTGTTAATAGGCATAAGATCATAGTAGCACATAATATCGAATGAGAGCATTGTTACATCGTTCTGATATTAATATATCGTCGTTCTGACGATAATATATCGTGTAAACATCAAAAGGTAAGATTATTGTATGCCTTCTTAGCCCCTTATTTTCTTTGTTGTTCCTGGGGTTTAGGATCCCAGTAGCACACAATATCGTATGATATCATGGTTACTTCATTCTGATATTAATGTATCGTCATTCTGATGTTAATGTATAATATCAACATCTTATATTAAGATTTATGTGTGCCCCATTAGTAGGAGGCAACCTTCTTTCTTTGTTCTTTGGCATAGGATCCTGGTGGCACAAAATATGGTATGAGGGCATTGTTATGTGGTTCTGATAGTATTAATATATCGTGTCTACATATCGAATAGTAAGATTATGTGCGTTATCTAAGTGTAATATTCTAATGTCAATTAATGTCGTTTAATGACATGTTAACATCATTCCCATAATATAATATATTTTCGTTAAATCGAGTTGACATTGAAAGGTAATAGTAAGGAGTGTAAAAGTCCCTTAAAATAAGACTCTCTTCTTTTCGTTATCGCTGGGCGTAGGATCGTAGTACTAATAGAGCTCAAAATCCTAAAGTGTCGTTTGTTACATCGTCCCGATATCCTTTTGGAATTAAGATCTCACATCAACATCGAAGACAAAATGTGAAATCAATAATAGGCGGCCTCATTTCCTAGGTGACTATGAGTTTAGTAACCTAGTAGCACAAAACTTCGTATGAAGTTATCATTACATCGTCCCGATACAATTTTGGCATTAAGGTATAACGTAGAAATCTATGTATGTGATAGTAAGATAAATTATGCCTCATAGGTAGGGGCATTGTTTTTCCTCTGTTAATGGGTGTATGATCCTAGTGGCACACAATACCACATGATATTTTTTTACATCTTTTTGATATTATTTTTGGCATTAAGATGTCGATTTAATTTCGTTAGTTGATAATAGAATTTACATTATGAGACCTTAATACACTACAGTCTCTAATAAGTGATAGTCTCCATTTTCAGTAGGTCACTGGACTATGGGGCATTATTTGAACTGTACCTATTCATGTATTCTTCTTGAGTTTCCTACGTTTCACTAAGGAATATTAAATAGTCGCAATAGGGTCTAATGCCCTGTTTAGTGGGGCTTTCGTGACCATATTTTAGCGCTTGTTTGAATGGCATGAGGAAGTGAAAGTTATAACTTGTAGGTGGAGGGAGTTGCGTGAAAGCATTGTACGTGAGATTCTGACATTTTTTTTTGTATTTCGATATTATTTCATTGGTGTTGCATATCACTTGTTAGATTTGAATTTCGGCTTTTTTTTGTTGTTGTTGTATGTCTTTCTGGATATTAAATTCTATGAAATGATAAGATTTTTACGTTTTTATGTTGTTTCTTATTCAGATTTTCTGCTATTTTTTCTTTAAAAAAATACATATGTTTGGCTCATTACACGCTATCGTAAATAAACTTTTTAATTAGATAATCACTAAAAAATCTTTGATAAAAATAAAGTTAGGATATTATATTTAAATCTTTAACATTAATGTTCTGCAATAAATCTATTTATTATTATGAATTTATATCTGCGCTTTTCTTAGTTTGCTCTAAAATTGCTTTTAATTCGATTGGTTTTCTGCCCCAAATATTTTTTTTTCATAGTGTTTCCAATATATATTTTTCTTTTTTGTCCTGTAAGTTATTATTTTCATTTTTAAAAAGTTTTGAAGACTCCGGTATTAAAAAATTTTGTACAAAATGGATTAAGAATAAAAAGAATGAAATGTATTTTGGCAACTGTACAACTGTTTTCGTTACAATTATACTTAGTATACGAAGAAGATAACAACAGGAAAGAGTATGGGGTATAAAATATTAAAATATTCGGTATCATGTAAATTGAAAAATTTAAATGCCTATTCTGAGATTTAAAAAAAAAATGATGACGAAAATACTTTTATTTTGATTCATCGTCGCACTAGAGCTACACGATGGCTATTGGCATAACTGGTCATTTGTTTTCAGAACCACAAGTGGCATTGTAGGAAGGACAACTGGCAAGAGTGACATTTTTAGTATTAAAAGTTATCTTGACGTAATATTTACAGTTATTTAATTGAAAATACTTTTAAATTAAAGAAATACATTAGAAAATAAATATTATGCCAAAAAATACAAAAAAAATTCACTTATTCAGCATATTTAACCATTACTTACACATATTATTCACTTATGTGAGAATATCTCAGATGGAATTAGTAATGCTTCAAAAACAATCTTTAAATTTATACCATTTGTAAGAAAAGACCAGTTATTTTTTTAAGAATTATTATTGTTTAAAAAAAATTATATCTGGTTCGTATTAAAATATAAGCTTACGCTTTTCAGTTTCATTTCACTTACCTCATGACTTGGCCGTGGTATAGACGTTTCCAAAAAAAATAGCTTTTCAAACCTCATGGATAAAAATACCTTGAAAATTTCAAATGCAGTCTAAAAAAATAGTTTAGCATCAACAAAATATCAATGCGTTTTTATGAAATATTTAACATGCAAAATGCTTAAGTAGAATATGGAACTCAATTTATAGATAAAATTACAGTAACAGTCACGAAAAACTTGAGTTTTCACTTCAGCCAATGACTTATAACTGATGTCAATTTTCACTTTTTCATCCGCTACATCCCGTCTGAAAGTATTGATCGCAACGAAAGCTTTGTACCCGGTCTCAACTTTATAATCGGCAGTCATACAACATTTGTGTGTTGACTTATTGTTAGCAACCAAACAAAATATTTTGATTTACAATCACGAAGAAACACTTTCGTGATGAAATGCATCATTTAAACGCAGTTTCTGTGAGCTTTTGATTCATTTTCTGTGAAACATGATTTTTTTTTTAATTTGGAAACTAATTTTTTCCCTTCACGATAAAAAAAAACACCTTAGGTTGCACGTTGCACAATCCCATATTAATACCCTTTTGGTTTTCAATTATTCTAATGAAACTTATTGTATCATGAGTTGAATTGGAAAGATTGGTGTTCTTTTTTTTTTAAACCCTTTCACTCCCACTGATGCCATTTGGCATCATCATGTTTCTGATCATAATTTAAAAAAAAGAGTTGACATTTATTGGGATTAATATATAAAACATATTTTCTTATAGAAAAAAATTTGAAGAATCGAATTATGTATTTTTCGATGTCATAATGACTATAGACGATCAGAAATAAATTTCCAAAAGGATGATGCCAAATTGTCATTGGGACTGAAAAATTTAAATCAGAAAATAATGAAAACAATCAGATGTTTTGTGCTGAAAGTTGTTTTCTATTTTGACTTGGTGATAGAAGATTCAGGTTGCGTTTCGGCTTTTTGTAACCACTCGACGAACGATTACGTACTACCACAACCTTAAATCTACGAATATGCACCTGCACCAATACTCATTTATTCATACTTTTCACATAATGTGTTGTGTGATTAAGATTCTGCTTGCTACTCTTTGCATTTGCTGTAATTTAAAATTGATAAGTTTTACAAACTTAAATGTATCCAAGACTCTAATCTGAATATATCTTAATTTTGGCTGTTTTTTACAGCCTTTTCCGTTCGTGTCACGCAATAAAACTATTAGATTTCTTAGAGAGAAAATTCTTTAAATACCCTCCTAAAGGTAAATGCCTTATGGTAATATTTAAAAACCTCTATAACTTATGTTTATAATAACTCTCTTTTTTTAAATTTCAATCTATTTAAAACATGAGTTTTTTTATTTATTCTAAACCTCATCATTACATCTAGAATTTTTGCTACGATTTCTACACGAGCGTGTATTTGATGTTTCACTTTTATTTTACGTGATTTTTGAAAAGGGTTTTTTTGTGAAAAATGCGTTTTAAAATGTACAATTTGGAAAAGGAATCTGCAATTACAATGATTTCGATAATTCTTTCGATGTGTTTTGAGCCATCTTATAGTGAGTTGAAGATTTGAGTTTTAGCTGAATTATCTTTTAAAAAGAACATTTCAACACTTATTTACAAACATATAAGAATATAAAAATTAATTTCCCATTCATTCAAAAAAAATCTTCTAAACTTTATACAATAAAATTAAGATCATCGCAAGCTAGTAAAGTTAATCTATAATAATAAAAGAAAGAGTCTGTCTGTGTGTATGTATGTCTGTGGATCGCAAAACACCTACTTAGAATGCTCTAAAAAATTCGAAATTTTTAATATAGATTCCTTTTAATACCTACGTGTGCACCTGAGGCTTAGTTTTTTCATATTTGTTCTATTTTTAGAGAAAATTCGAAATAACTGGAAAAAATACACCACTTTCGCTCAAATCCGATAGCTTTTTTTCTTTCGCGTTGTCATTGGCTTAAGAAATTAAATTAAGCTCAAAATAATTCAAATTTGAAATGTTTATTTTATTCTTTTGCCATTATATTTAGAAACTACATTATTTATTTAAAAAATAATTTATTCAAGGATATCGCGGTAGGTCTGTTTATGATTATTTAATGTCTTCATTTTTTCGCCAAATGCATTGCCAAACTTGCTAAAATGTTACCTAAAAAAGCGCCAGATGGGTAAAATTTATTTTGTTTAAATAATTAATCTGGTTGGTTTCTCCAAGATCATCGTGATTGACCTGAAAATGTCAGGGTTTGTAGCTATATCTATATTTTCTCGCCAAATTATTACCAAAAATGTGCCACTGACCTAAGAGGTTTTTTTTTTTTTGGTTTTTTTTCTGGCTGTTACCAAGTCATCGTGTTCTAGAGCTGTACCAAACTATCAAAGACTGTTGAATCTTCATTTTTGCGCCAAATATGTTATCAGAATGACGGAAGGAGTGCAAACATTTTGTATCCTCAAGTTCTTCTACATTAATGCTCGAATCTGACAAACCACTGGTTTTGCTAAATTTCAGGTAGTCAATCTTATTGAAGCAGAGAACAACTTTTCAATATTCTTTACGACACCCATTTTCCATTAAGTTAACGGGTTCCCAGCAAGGCGGGACCATACTGCTAGTAATATCTATGCTATAATGGCCGGTATGCTCATTTGCAACTTTTGGCGCAATTGAAAATTCTACGTAGGGTTGCTATACCTATCGATTTGTATGAAATATGAATTGAAATGTTTACCACATTTGGGTATTTTCGTTGTTCGGCAAAGTAGCGAAAATCGCCGAATCGTTTCCGGCCAGTACATCATAGCTTTTCAGCAAGTAAAACTATTAAATTTAGCATGAACATTTTCTTTTTAAATATGCTGTAATCTTTTAAATATAATAAATATCTTTTGCGGTGGTTTTAAGTTGCAAGGTCTTTATAGTAAGAGTAGATCTATAAATGATAGCGCTAGATTTAAAGTTAAAAATAAGTACAATAATAGGGAATTACAGTATATTTTAAATTTCCGCTTAATTATATTAAGTTTACAGAAAACTCTATCAAGAATTTTAATGTCGGGCTTAAAATTCTGTTAAAATTTAATCGAGAAAATTTAATAGAAATAAGTTTTCAACCCTCTGTGTGAAAAGCAAATTGGCTGAAGTTTAAATTTGTTTTCACTGTATGAGATTAAAATTTAAATTTTTTGCAAAAAATTTTAAAAATTGAAATTATATTTCTGTTGCAGATGCTTCAAAATACTCCTTCATACTTCAAATTTAGTAAAATCATAAAATTTCCAAATGTTTGAGAATTTTGTTCGTAGCTAAAAAATCTGACTGTCAAGGTGACGGGTTTATACATTTATATCCCTCAAAGGGTTAAATAACTAAAAATACTTGACGCGGCTTCTAATCAATCATGACGAATTTAATTCAGATAGTAAATGTTATTACACAAACTAAACTTCGCCAAATTTTAACACTTTCAAAGAAAGAGTCACAGCCTTGTTTACAAATCGAGAAGTCACACCTCTAAGCTTGACTCGTATAATATCGCGTGACTTCCTGTTTGATTGCTATTTTAAAATTTAAGGTATCAGAAAAAAAAATTTAAAAAGGTATTTTTTAATACAATTTGGGACTATATGCAGTCGATTAAATAGACTGTTATAACATGCTTTTATCTCTTTACAGGCTATCCCTCGAAAATTACTAATTTTGAATTCAAACATGAAGAAACGTTTGCTCTATCAGATGCAGACGGACAAGATGATGATTATGGTATTTTTTTCAAGTTATTGTTTATAATAGCATATAGTATCTTAATGGTAATTTGGTAAATACTCTATACTTCGTTATATTTTATAATATGTTCGGCACCCTTATTTCACCACTCGAGATAGCTAGTAATCGAAGTTGATGAATCTATATTAAACGACACCAGTGCTGCATTTTGATAATATATATATATATTTTTTAACATAAAATAAAACTATTATTGTCAAGTAAATTTTATCAGTACAATTAGAAGCATTTCCATCCATCAATATGCACGGTATAGGAACAAAATTCGACTGAATGTTTTTTTCAGTCAGGATAGAGCTTTTTTGTAAAAAAAATGTTCTTAAATATAATGTCTTTTTGGTTACAATACATCATATGACGCCAATTTTATTCTTTTGAAAACGTCAATTGAATCCCCTTTATAAAGTATAATGCAGTGTTTAACGGGGATGTGACATCACCGCTTTCGTTTAAATTCCAGGTGTCCACTAAAAATTTCAATGTGTTAGTGTGTTTTGTAAGCATTATTAGTATATTTTAGCAAAGTTCCGTTTGCAGATAATCCCGACTTGCCTCACGTCCGCAAGCGTAGATCTGCGCAATGGGCACCTGACTACGACCTGTACAGTCGTTGGGCCGAAGAGTATTATGAAGATGAATCGCTGGACAAGAGTGCAGGAGCACCAGAGAAACCAAAGGAAGATCTCTTGGATCGGGTACATAATGGCTAAATCCATACAAAATTACCCTTTCTGTAGTGTAAGTCACTTGTGTAAAAAGTGATTATAACTACCACTGTTATCATTAAATGAGAAAAAAAATAGCGGGATAGCTTATCAACACGTATGAAAACTAAAATAATGTAACTTGCTTTATTGAATATGATTTATATTTTTATTTTTCAAATTAAAAATGCCTTCAGCTCCTCCTAAATTGTGACTTACACTACAGTTACAAGGAATTAGATTAATACTTTTTTTTTAATATGAACTGAGTGCCTGAGGATAAAATGTTCATGAATATTTCGTAAACAAAGAATTATTTTCGTAATGAAGTTGTAATACTGTTGTTGCCCTACAAACCCAAGTCCTTGTGTTTGCTAATTGTGACTTGTGTAAATTCCTTCGTATTCACAAAGTTCTCCAACTTCCCATACCAAATCAATACCTCTGTTGAGAGGGTTCCGGACACAATCCCGACAGCCGAAATCCCGACAAGCCAGAATCCCGAAAGCCATAATCCCGAAAGGCCATAATCCCGACAAGGTCGAAATCCCGAATGGGTCGAAATCCCGACAAGGACGAAATCCCGAATGGGTTGAAATCCCGACAAATCTATAAATTAAAGCCGTCATGCTTTATTATGGGCAATTTAATTGTTAATTTTTGCTTTATTATTTTTACATTTGGGAAGAGTGACTTTTCTTTTTTATTGCTATGTAAACATAAAATGCTTTTGGTTCAAAAAAGGTGTGTTTTAATCAAAACACATTTTTGTATGGAAATGACATATAAAATTAATCGGAGTATATTTAATAGTCTATTGTTTATCTTTTTAAGTGTTTTTGTCTCATAATTCGGACTTATTTCTTATGTGGTGGGGTCTAGGTTGATATAATTTTTCTTATAATAGGTTATGTAGTAAGTTAATTGTGATTTTACGCTGAGTTCAAATATTTAATAAGACACGTGTGATTAATTAGTTTCTTTTGAATTGTCAAAATCACGTTTTACTTAGGATTAAATCAGCAATAAATGGAAATAAAACACCAAAATTTGTGATTGCTTTATTTAAAAGTTGAAGAAAAAAACCTATACATGTCATTGAAGGGAGCTGTAGTATCGCCTTCAGACACGTTTGAAATTTTATGATGAATGTCGTTTACTTGTCAACAATGAAAGCTGTGTCAGTAGCTTTGGGGGGTGAAAGTAATTCACAGAATGAGATGAATGTTGAGGCTTTTGTACGTTTAGATGAAGGCCTTTAGACGAAAGTATGTTATTGTAAATAGTAGGGTACCGTTATCTACGCATAAAAGTATTTATAGCAACCCTAGAAAAGAGTAACTTAAACTGGTTTGTCCGCCTTATTTTAATTTGCCCCTGGTGTTGGTCAACTATAGTAATCCAGCAAAGTTAGATTTTTATATATATTTAAATATAAAGAGGTTATGTCTTAATAACTATCATTGAACGGGAATTGACCTATTACACTGTTTTAGGAACGAGAAACATAAATATTTGGATATTATGAATTATTATTAATTGCCTTTAATAACAGTTGTTAATTTATTATTAAATGTTACTTTGTAATAATTTGGGAAAAGTAATTATTATTTTTGTTAATTGTTATAACTTCTGGAATGGAGTAAGAGGCTTACCTAGTTTTTAGTTTTATTTTTAAAAAAAACACCTCTGAGTTAAAAATTTCTTTGCACGTGTTTTGTTCTCGGAAATCTATTATTTATTTTTTTTAACTGAGAGTAATTAATTTCGGGAAATGAAAAAAGTTACAACTTAAGAAAATATATGTACTGTGGCGATTGGGTCTGGCAACACAAAGTGTCACCGGATTCGATCGCCAGAGGGCTTTTAGTATATAAACCCCAGTTGTGCTGAGCGCGGGCGCTTAGAAACAGTGACCATGCCATGCTGTTGAAATAAACATAACTTATTAAGTGAATTAGTCTCGTCTCCTATTAGTCAACATGAATTACTTCAACCATATATACTAGCAACCAAATAATGGTGACTTTGCGGACGTACGTGTCTTCTGGTTTATGATCAAGATTGGGGAAACGCCCCTTCGTTCTACTATACTGGAAGCACGATGAAAAATACCATGAAGCCAGCAATGTGTTGTGATATTTGGTGTTGACATGGCGGTTCGAGCTAAATCAAGAAGGTTCCGGCAGCACGTCACTGAATAACAGAACTGTTTCCTATTGTTGTTTAAAATTAATGGGGAATAGTGTTTACTATAAAAATTTAGTTTATTGCTGGGATTATTTTGGAATAATGTTTAATGTTAATATTTTTGATAATAATTTTTCATATTTTTAATACCTTTAATAATAATTTTTAAAATTTTTAATACTAATATTTGATTAATGGTCTGGATTTATATTGAAATAGCGTGTAACCTTTGGGGGTGTTAAACGTTTTTTTAAAGTTATAGAAGTAGTTTAATCATTTTTTTTCCTGCATTCGTTTTGAACCTTGCACATGGCCGAGGTCAGCGCAGTCCAGATTCCGGTTTACAATCGGTCAGATCCAGCTTTATGGTTCGTGATGTGCGAAAGTACATTTCAGCTGGCTGTCCCAAAACCGATCACGGAATCAAAGACTAAATATAACTATATTGTTTCCCATTTGCCACCGGAAATTGCAACACTAGTTCGGGACGTGTTGATGAAACCTGATGAACAAGACCCATACGGTTTCTTAAAAACTGAGTTAATTAACAGGTCGAGTGAATCGGATCAACAGGAGATTAGGCAACTGCTCTCTGTTGAAGAACTAGGCTCTCGAAAGCCCTCAGAGTTGGTGCGGGACATGAAGCGTCGTGCTGAAACCCTTAAGGTTCCTGAAAAGGTAATGCTGGAATTATTTTTGCAGCGTATGCCCACATCGGTTCAGACCATTTTGGCTGCCGTGTCTGATCTGAACGTGGACAAGGCTGCGGAAATTGCGGATAGGATTTTAGAAGTTACCCCAACACCTACCGGGATATTTTCTGTCGGCGGAACCAATAATTCGTTCGAAGAAAGACTTCTGGACGAAATTAATAAATTGAATAAACGTGTTGATCAACTGGCAGTTGGCAGAAGTCGATCTCCGTTTCGAAATAACGGGTTTCGGAACCGCCGACGGAGTGTGTCCAATAACCGGGATTTTTGTTGGTACCATCGCCGATTTGGTAGTAAGTGCAGGGAAGATAAATGTGTTTCACCATGTTCATATAAGGGAAACGCCCACGGCAGAGAGTAGAGGCGGCATATTCTTTGCCCAGTGGTATTTCGCGTCGCCTGTTCGTGCGAGACCGGAAAACTAACGTTTCATTTTTGGTCGATACAGGTTCAGACGTTTCAGTTATTCCTGCAAACAGTTACCAAAAGCGGAATAAACCCGTTCAAACGTTAAGTGCGGCTAATTCTACCGTGATAAATGTCTATGGACAGCAAACACTTTCGCTGGATTTTAAATTGCACAGAAACTTTTTGTGGACCTTTCTAATTGCGAACGTTTCTACACCAATCATTGGAGCGGATTTTCTCCATAATTTCGAGTTGGTACCGGATCTTCGGAGCAAATGTCTCGTCGATCTCAAAACAAAATTTCAAGTTGAAGGTCAAATTAAAAGCTCAGGTATACATTCAGTAAAAACTGTGTGTAATAATTCAAATTCGAGTTATTATAAATTACTGTCAAATTTTCCTTCGATCACAAAACTACCAGACCCGAACCAACCAGTTAAGCACAATACAGTGCATTTCATAAACACAAAAGGTCCTCCGGTTGTGGCAAAGCCTAGGAGATTAGCTCCCGATAGATTGAAAATAGCCAAAGCAGAATTTCAGAATATGATGGCATTGGGTCATATGAGACCATCTAAAAGTAATTATGCGTCCCCACTGCACATGGTTCCCAAAAAGGGGACTTTGGAATGGAGACCGGTGGGAGATTTTCGGTCTTTAAACGCACAAACGGTTAAAGAAAAGTACCCAATCCCATGCATATCTGATTTTACTGCTGAGCTACATGGTGCAAAAGTATTTAGTCATGTAGATCTAGTAAAGGCGTACCACCAAATCCCTATTAACGAGGATGACATTCACAAAACTGCGATTTGCACACCCTTTGGGCTTTTCGAAAGCACCCGTATGCAATTCGGGTTGTGCAACGCGGCATCAACGTTTCAACGTTTTATAGATGAAGTCACTCGTGGGTTATCGGGGGTATACGCTTTTGTAGATGACATTTTGATTGCATCTAAGAATTCGGATCAGCACCTGGAGCATCTAAGGGCTTTGTTTCAACGACTCGAGGATTACGGACTTTGCATCGGGGTCGACAAATGTAGTTTTGGCAAAACTGAAATTGAATTTTTGGGTTTTAAACTATCTGGGGAGGGAATAGAACCACTTTCCGACAGGGTTAAATGTATCATTGATTACCCTCAACCCCAGACGGTAACCCAATTGAGAAAATTCTTAGGTTTGTTCAATTTCTACCGACGATTCGTACCCAAAGCGGCCCATATTCTTGCTCCTTTGGTTAAGTTTTTAGAAGGGCGGAAAGCTGCCAAACGAAAAACTACTGAGCAATTACAATGGGACGAAAAGTCTGAAAAAGCCTTCCAGGAGGCCAAACAATCTATCGCACATGCAACTCTCTTAAGACATCCGATACCGGGGGCAAAATTGAGCGTTTGGGTAGATGCTTCCGACTTTGCTGTAGGAGGCACATTAATGCAAAATTCGGAAGGTAAATGGGAACCTCTCGCTTTCTTTTCAATGAAGTTAAATAAAACACAATTGAAATGGTCGACTTATGACAGAGAACTGTTTGCCATATATTCGTCGATCAGGAAATTTAAACATATGTTGGAAGGACGAGAGTTCCAAATATTTACAGACCAAAAACCCTTAATATACGCATTTAAACAAAACCCCGATAAATGTTCCCCAAGGCAATTGCGCCATTTGGACTATATATCGCAATACTCGACTGATATTAGGCATGTGCGAGGTTCGGAAAACGTGGTCGCGGATGCGCTTTCTAGGATAGAAGTAAGCTCTATTACCAAATCTGAATTTCTAAAATTAGATGAGTTGGCGGCTTGTCAAAAGGATGACCCAGAATTGCAAAAGTTGTTGCAAGGAAACAGTTCTACATCACTTAAATTGGAGTGTAGACCTTGTCAGTTATCGTGCTCCGATGTGTGGTGTGATACCTCAACTGGTGTATCTCGGCCGTTTGTACCAGCAGCTTATCGTAGATTGGTGTACGAGCATTTGCATAATATTTCACATCCTGGGATCGCAGCAACGACTAAGCTGATATGTTCAAGATACGTGTGGCCGGATATGAAACGTCAAATAGCAGAATGGACAAGGTGCTGCGAGCCGTGCCAAAGATCTAAGATACAAAGGCACACACGAGCACCGTTGGGTACATTCTCCTTGCCAGATGCGAGATTTTCACATGTTCATCTTGACATTGTGGGTCCACTGCCACCTTGTGACGGATACAGATACCTATTAACTATGGTGGATAGGTTTACCCGATGGCCAGAAGCCTTTCCGATAGGGGACATGAAAGCCACTACGATTTGCCAAGCAGTTTTCAGCGGATGGATCTCGCGATTTGGGTGTCCTGCGGTGATTACGACCGACCAAGGATCACAGATGCGGTCATCACTGTACAGGGAGTTCTCCAACATGCTCGGGACCAACAGAATACAGACGACTGCCTACCATCCGATTGCCAATGGATTGGTGGAACGATTCCATCGTCATCTGAAATCCTCCATCAAGGCACACGAAAGTTCCAGATGGACAGATATCCTTCCAATTGTCCTACTGGGAATACGCACAGCGGTCAAGGGAGATATCGGTGCTTCTTGTGCAGAAATGGTGTACGGTATGACTCTGAAATTGCCCTGTGATATGATCGATAATTCCAAGTTTCAGTTTGGCAATGAAGAATTTGTGAACCAACTGCGGAAAGCTATGCGAAATCTCAACCCTGTGGCGACATCTGCTCATGGTTCAGTGAGGACATATGTGAATCCGTCTCTTAAAACTTGCACTCATGTGTTCCTAAGGGTGGATTGTGTCAGACCACCTTTGCGACAGCCTTATACGGGACCACATAAAATTGTGAAACGGTCGAACAAGACAGTGTGCATAGAACTTAACGGTAAAAAGTCTACAGTGTCAATTGACAGAGTAAAACCTGCATACTTGATGTCGGACGATGCAGTGCAACTAACTGATAAAAACATTCTCTCAAATAAGGACACTCTGCCGGGAGATTCGAGTCAAGACAGAATTATTGTGACCAGATCAGGCAGACGTGTGCATTTTCCAAAACATCTTGCGACCATAATTAGTTAGTGAATTATATTTTGTTAAAAGGACGAATAATTTCTTAAATTGCATTATTATTAGTTAAAGTTATTGTTAATAGATTGCTAATTTGCAATTATTAATTGTATTATCATGTAAACTATGTATGTCGTTCCCGCGTTCAGTCACTGGGGGGATACTCTGTGGCGATTGGGTCTGGCAACACAAAGTGTCACCGGATTCGATCGCCAGAGGGCTTTTAGTATATAAACCCCAGTTGTGCTGAGCGCGGGCGCTTAGAAACAGTGACCATGCCATGCTGTTGAAATAAACATAACTTATTAAGTGAATTAGTCTCGTCTCCTATTAGTCAACATGAATTACTTCAACCATATATACTAGCAACCAAAGTACATAATTATCAGATATAGTTCTCAAGATTGATGTTTTTACAATAAATTGTAGTTTGTATAGGCATAGGATTTTATGGAATAATTCATTTTTTCCCTTTTTGAATGCTTTCTTTTTCGTGTTTTTTAAAAATATTTTTTTGAAGTTTAAATCTTACTCTGGAGTGTAATTTCAGGGAAATCCTAGCTATTAAAAGAGAATCATATAAGTCTAATCACAAGGATCAACTAATTGAAATTTAATTAAAATTAATTTATATCCTAATCAAGAAATATAAAAAATAAATCATATTGCTAAAGAAAATAATTATTATTACTACTAATCATTTGCAAAAAGCCCACATAGTTTCTTGTTATCAATAAATGACAAATTACCAAATAATTTTATTCAATTAATAAAGTAAATTTAAAAGTTTAACTTATGGGATAGTGTACTAATTGCATTGAAACTCTCTTTTGGACGAGAACTTTTTATTTCAGGACAATCACAAAAAGTATCAGACAATATCACGTAGAATTTCTGGAGCTTTACGACAGAGATGTTTAGCAGTCGCATTTTTTTTCAAGTTCTGACAAAAAAACGTCGCCTTAGCGAACGCCCGAATTTTTCACACTCTTTTCACATCAGTTTGCAAACAAAAATAAGTCATTACGAAAAATAATTATATACAAGAAACTGACGTCATTACAATAGCTTAATAGCCATTTCTAAGTCTATTTTTTTTAATCTTTTACGAAATAGGGGGGATCGGTCCTGGTTTTCCCATGGGGTAAGTTTTCACCATGCCTCGAGTTGGAACAATAATATTTGAGGGAGGGGGGGGGGGAGGCAACGGTCTGCTTCGTTTATGAAGCCACGCAGTCTATTTCACTCACAAGAATCTTCGTTCAGTTGGTGCTGTTATATTTTATTTAGAGCTGTTTAATGAGTTTTTCAACATTGAGTAATTTTTTTATGCTAACATTCACACCTAAATTAAACGTCCTTCCATTTAACTTACAGTTTTATCATAGAGTACAATAAATGAGGGTTTCTCGCTCTAATTAAATATGTATTTGCCTTAAAAATAACAAATCTCTAAAAGTCAATGAAATATTAAAGTCGAAAAATGGCGACGGCCATGTTTACCAAAATTTCACGAGGCAAGAGAAGTCCAGCAATGCCTTGCATGAAACGTGTTTTAACCTTTATAATATTCCAAAAATGCAATTACAGTCGAACCCCGCTATAGTTAACCTTCAACGTAACCAACACTTGGTTCACTATATCCCATGGTTCACTAAAGCCAACTTTGCTGAATTTTTTTTTGTACTATATAAGGCTTCTAAAGGAAAATTATAATAATTGTTTTGCAGATATTTAATATATAGAATAAATAAATCGAATTTATATAAACAAATATTTAAAAAAATTACAATTAAACTGATTAATTTTCGAAATCATTAAAAAATGTCGAACATTTCGGAATAGCCGTATTCCGAAGGATCCGAAAATTGGAAACTGTGTATTTGTATAACGGACAAATCTTTATATATATTTAGGTAGGTCTTGAATTATCGTCGCACTAGAGCTACATGAGGGCTATTGGCGACGGGCGTCGTATTTTAGAACCACAGTCAGGTGACGAGCCAACACCTGAATAGGCACCCAACGCAACCGTTAAGGGCGACATCGTACGCAGCGTTAGGACTTTGAAGGATATTTAACGTGCACTCCCTTACACGGGATATTATTCGTCGGACATTTTTGGCTGCACGGGCCGTTTATAGGTCGGCAGCTATTTTGGCGATGCCCGGACCCGAACCTGGGACCTTCCGCATGCTAAGCGAGTGCTTAACCGACTGGGCTCCCCAGCCCCTTATATATATTTAATTGACTGGCTCCATCTTCATTCTGATGGCTTTTTTTCTTTGCAGAAGTCCTTTATTTTTCGAAACTGTTTTCTCTAATTTAAAATGCTTATATACTCTTTAATAAGAAATGAGTGACTTAAGAGTAGGGTAAGGTGGGGTAAGTGGGCCACCTCTTTGGCATAATTCGACTTTAGACCCTCATACCACTGGATATAATCGGCCTAACCACTTATTTTTTTTGTGGTCCATTCTCTCATATGTTATTACTGTACCCATGACAACCTTAACACAAATTGGCAAAAAATAAATTTAAAAAATATGTCTTTCTTTTTGGTCATCCGAGTGGCCCACTTGCCCCGCATGGTGGGGTAAGTGGGCCACCCCCTAATATATTTTTACACATAACTGGTAGAGATATTTTGGGGCAAGTGGAATAATCTACATTATTTTTTGAGTGTTTGAAAAAAAAAGTAATGATGTATCTTTAATGGTTCCCCCATAGCAACTTTTTCTGGCATGCAAGCTTAATACAAGAAAAAATACGTTAATTTTCATCTTGTCATTTTTGCATGTAGTGTAAAAAAAATGTTAGGGCTACAGATTTTAAACTGGCCTATGTCAATGAATAGGACTATGAATAGTGAATATGACTAACCCTATGAATCAATGAATATGAATTTTTTTAAAGTATATGAAGGAGTTGGGGCAAGTGGGCCACCCATGGCCCACTTACCCCGCCATTGGGGTGGCCCACTTACCCCAAACGCGGGGCAACTGGGCCACTCCAATTTTCTTTTAACCTTATCAACATCACAAGTACATGGCACTACAAAAAGATTCTGTGTTTTATACACTTTCAAAATATGTAACATTTTGTTTTGTATCATGAACCGTTTGGAAATAAATAAAAAATAGTATGATGGCGTGAATTACGAAAAGATGCAATGTTAAAAATTTTCACAAAAAGGATTGTACCTTGTTACATACTTAAATGAAAACGATGCCATAATGTTTCCTGCATCTATTGGGGTAAATACGTAAAAATATTGTAACAGATTTTTTTTACGTCCATAATTCGGGAAATGCCAGGGGGGGGTGGCCCACTTGCCCCAATGGCCCACTTACCCCACCTTACCCTACATGTTAAACGGTGAAATATTGAACAGTTCCGCTTAGGTCAAGTTTTCAAGAGGTATTGGTAAAGAATATGAAATATGTACAGTTGGGGACAGGAAGATGAATGGCTTCATTGTACTATGGAAGGGGTAGGGTAGGTTACACAGAAGTACTGCTGACACGCCCCTTAGAATTGTGTGTGAGTTGAGGGGGGTGGTAATAAATGGTTTGAAAAGAAAGGGTTGGTTCCTGGAACTTTTAGGGGGATTGAAACTAAGCATGCTTCTTGTTTACCATGAAAAAGGTCTAGTTTTAGTGAAATTCGTCCTGTTGTGAAAAATTGTCTTCTCGCTTGCCACTTATATAACTTAAAATATAGCGATACGAAGAAAAAATAAGATGGGAAATTTGGGTTAACTATAAGCGAACTCTCATTTTCTAAGCGATTCACTATATGCACACATCCATCTTATATAACATGTTCAGAAGAGACCTCTAAAAAGTTTCATAACAGCGGGTTCAACTGTATTTTTTAATATACACTGTTTAAAAACAATTAGAAGAGCGCATGATTTAAACGTTTTCACCCCTAATGATTCGATTTATGATCATCAGCTTGAGATTTTTTCTCACTAAATTAAGATCGCACTTATTTATCGTAAGATGGAAGAATCATGTCCTTTGAAAAATTAAACTATGTTTGTTTTAATTAAATGAAAATATGAAAAACATGGTAAAATAAAATTCACTCCCAAAAAATTTTATGAAATAAATTACCCCTAAATTATTCACGCCTGCATTCTAAGATGTTTAAAAATTGAATTTACCTTTTTTTACAAATAAAGTTTAAAAAAATAGTCTTAAAATTTATTTAAAAGATATTATTCTAATTTTCCCCCATTTCATTTTAGTTAAAAATTAAGATCAAAGAAACTGTCCCCGGTCTCCCCTAATAATCAATCGATTCCAGCAATCAATACATAAAAAATTGACGCAATAAATTTTGATTTTTTTTATTAATGTTATATTCATTAACTAATATAATAAATTCAATAACCTTATAATCAATAACCTAACAAACCATAAAAATCAATAACAATATATTTTATCCCTTTAAGTGTTAATTGCTAAAAATACAAAATAAGTAGGTAAAATTTCAAAACCTGCACCATCTCTCATCCTCTTTTTTGGCCGTTCGCGTAGAGGAATATTTTTTTTTAAAGGTACGCTTGTACTCAATTTTTGAAAACTTTCGCATCCTTTCTCCCTCCGAAACCCCCCAAATTTTTAGCCATTTGTTACTGCCCCCCCCCCCCTACTGTTTAATTTACGACCACACCCCTAAACTTGCCAAGTACAGCGATAACGGTGCCAAACTAAAAGACTTACGAAAACTTAAAAGAACCGGAGTTTAAATATTACTGATTCCAAGACATTTATCCCACAACAGATTGATAATTGAAGCAGTAATAAGTATTGGCAACATTTATTTTTATAGACAAAATTGAAGCACCAGAAATGAATTATCCATATACTATAAAATAAAATAAATACCAGACCGTACATTACAATACAACGAGACAATTAAAAACTCCACAAAACAATGAAATAATTAGAAGCACATTTTTTTTTATAATGGCACAATTTTAATAAACAGCCGATAGTATTTTTTTAAACAACAAACATTTTATATTTCATTTAAAATAAGCCACATCTAATTTTTAAAAAAATCGAGAAATTTACAAAAAATCTATTTTCGGGATTTCGACCCATTCGGGATTTCGACCTAGTCGGGATTCTGACCCATTCGGGATTTCGACCTATTCGGGATTTTGGCTTGTCGGTATTTCGGCTTTCGGGATTCTGGCTTGTCGGGATTTCGGCTGTCGGGATTATGTCCTAGACCCCTGTTGAGAAATGCCAAGTCGGGTATCTTCTACTTGGCCTCCGTTTCTTAATTAGAAGGATCTGCTTATGATCGGTAGTACTGCCCTCTATCGCTTTTGCTCTTGAACGACCCACCGAGAGAGATCTTAGTGATGCTGTCCTCTACCGTGTCGAAAGAAATGGATATGAACTCTTCAACCTCATTGTTAATTTTTTTGGTTTGAATTACCGTGGCACTGGAGCTATGCGAGGGCTATTGGGAGAAGGGCGTCTTATTTTAAAACCACAGTAAAGTGACGAGCCGACACCTGAATAGGCATTAGGCACCCAACGCAACCTTTAAGGGCGACATTGTACACAGCGTTAGGACTTTAAAGGATATTTAACGTGCACTCCCTTACAAGGGGTATTATTCGTCGGACATTTTTGGCTGCACGAGCCGTTTATAGGTTTAAGCCTTGGTTTCCTCGGAGTCGGTCGCCAGAAAAATGCGACCGCTATTATACGTGGATGACGTCACTCTACCGGCCACCGCTTCATCGGAACGTTACGTTGACACGAAACTGGAAACCTAGCAAACTCACTCAACTCAACACTCACTCAACAACTGCTGTTTTTGGTTTTCATCTTTACATGTCAAAAATGGAAAATTTAGGTTCTTCGTGATTTCTCACAAAATCAATTAACATTTCTTCCTCGGAAAGCGTAAAACAACTCTCGCCTTCCGTCATTTCCTCAAATTTTTAATTATTGGCAAGCACACCACGCAACAGACAACAGCAAAAAACGTTGTCATCAGGATTTTCCCAACGCACTCAACAGCAACGCAATCTGGCGGTCGTTTAGTTGTCCGGCAACGTTCCCGAGGAAACCACTCAAGCGTAATCAATGTCATTAGTTTGTATGACGTCATTCACCGCACTTGTCCGACCGCTTAAATCTGTTGACGGACTCCGAGGAAACCGAGGCTTTAGCGATGCCCGACAGACAACAGCATGCTGGCAATTATTGTAATCCTGCATTTTTTTTTCAGCTCATGAGCCGCAACAAAACCGAAGAGGAACTTCAGAGTGAACGCGAGTGGCACATGAAGAAGAAAGACCGAATCATGAAGGCTGTTCTGTATGGGTGCTGGGCTTTGGGCATCCTCATACTGGCATGCGTCTTCAGAGTTTACAGTAAGCAATCTGAAGAGTACACGGGAATAACCGATTGATTTATTAGGCGGACGCCCGCAATTGTCTGCTTGGCGGCAGAAAACCGGTTTCTCTCTTTCTTCTTCGCTTGGTCGAAGCGTTGGGATCGCCAATCGCCTGAATCTTGGTAGCTGGGAACCACAGAGATAGAGTTAAGGTATTAGCGTGGCGTATAACGTGACCTACAACACTGCCTTAATTGGGGCTCTTCTGGGAGCTTCTTGCGCGTCCCGTCGTTAGCATTGGAGGTCACGTGATCTGCCACTCTATTACTTTAACTATGATATCTGTGGTGGGAACTGGCTTCCTTACACAAGTTTAGGCGATCACTCGCTATCATCGCCAAAGTGGCCTGCTAAGGAAACTTCTCTGCAAAATCAATCGGTTTTTCCTGTGTACTCTTCAAATGTTCGCATTAATAAATTCCAATCTATTCACAAGTAGACTTTCGTAATTTTTGGTATTTTTCCAATCAAAGTTCAAGATATGTTGTGGAAATGTTGTCGTGTCAGTGGATATCCCACGGAAGATGATTGCCAGAGCCTCTGAAGAGGATTTATGATACAAATTATTGAAATCGTATAAAACCAGTGTAAGTTCATGGAGTAACGTTACTTCGAAATTCGAATTTATGGAGCAAGTTACACAAATAAATAGTTTACTCTATAAAATCGGTAGTAGAGAGTGCTGCCTCGGTTTCACGGAGCAATGTTACTGAAAATTTATGGAGTAACATACTACTGAAAAATAAGCGTAACATTACGTGAAACTGGACAGCGCCAGGTTTTCCAGTGTAAATCTGACCAGTGGCATAGCTAGGTAACCAAGGGCCCTGGAGCAAATAAAAAAATGGGGCCTCATTGCTATGTAAACTGATTAGGTTTTATCAAATAAAAATATGAAATATACAAATACTTTAAAAATGCTAAGCTACTTAAGCTCTTTTTCGGGCACTGCAGTGCAGGTAATAAAAATATTAAACAGTAACAACATAAACTACAATTAAAACTTGGTGTAGGTTTGGACAATAAAACGAAATAAGAAAGATTCAAGGGTTTGCTTCATAAAGGTGGGGCCTAAATACTGACTAAATAGCAATTATATTTACAAGTTTTTCCTAGCTTTAGTATTCGCAAAAGTATCAAAATGACTTGGTTTAAATCCAGGCTTGATGTGGTCAGATTATCTGACCGACCCAGTATGCTCCAACAGCAAACATAAAATTAAATTACACAATGATTTTTTTATTGGTTGATTCCATAAACTAGAATCCGCTTTCTTTTGCAGTCAAAAGGCTTTTGGGCATATGCGGCTGTGATTTTTGCGACGTGTTTCGGTTCAGAAGAAAAATGCAACGAGTTGTCGGGAACTTCACACCTGGAGTGTACGTACACGATAATGGCGAAAAAGAATACTATTCCCCTACGGAAGAAGAAATCGAAGCATTGAAAAACATGCGAAAGTTGTTATTTAGTTTACATTGAATAAAATATTTAACTTTCTCAATTGAAGAGCTTACTGAAAGAATGTGCTAAGTGACATTTTTGAGAGAATTGAGATTTGTGAATGAACATATTACTAACTTCTTTACCGATAACAAGTTTCTCCTAAATCATAAACTTTAATTTTTCCATATATTGTACTGTTTGGAAGTACCGTTTTAACAGCTCTGAGTGCAAACGAAAAACTTCAAAGTTCATTTTCTCGTTTTCAACTTTTTGTCACTTAGCACGTTCTTCCACTAAGCTCTTCAATCATAAAATGAGCCCTTAAATGAGCCGAACTAATAATTTATTTTCTTGTATTCTTTATTTTGTACGATTGCAATCAAATATACTTATACTGAATTAAAAAGCCTCATTGTTAAAAATAAACTATAATCCCAAACTTACCAATTTCTGGTTGTCGTAGCTTATAATTTTATATGTCTCTAAACTCCTACTCACTTATTAAAATCGTATCAATCACGAACATTGGGTATGGATGGCGGGGGTTAGGTTACCCCCTGTCGAATTTCTTTGCCAAAATAATTTCTTTTTAACCCCTTCCTACTATAAGAAGGACAAGATGGTTTACGGACATCCCCCACTTCGAAAAAAAGACCCATACTGTAGTTAAATTTTATTTTATAAACAATAGATTTTTTAAAAGCCCTTAAATGCATTTAGGTGCCTTTCTTGCCCTCGCAGTGGCCACGTTTTCTACAAAATATTAGTACTATGTGTACGTTTACAGTTTACGCATTAAAGTAAAATATTTGTCTCCTTTCATGGAAATGTAAGTAATCTTTAAAATAATTTTTCATATTGATTACAGTTTTAATTGACCACTAAGCTCTTCAATCATAAAATGAGCCCTTAAATGAGCCGAACTAATAATTTATTTTCTTGTATTCTTTATTTTGTACGATTGCAATCAAATATACTTATACTGAATTAAAAAGCCTCATTGTTAAAAATAAACTATAATCCCAAACTTACCAATTTCTGGTTGTTGTAGCTTATAATTTTATATGTCTCTAAACTCCTACTCACTTATTAAAATCGTATCAATCACGAACATTGGGTATGGATGGCGGGGGTTAGGTTACCCCCTGTCGAATTTCTTTGCCAAAATAATTTCTTTTTAACCCCTTCCTACTACAGGGTGAGGCAAACAAAACCGGCCCCGAGCTAGAGATGGGAATACGTTAAAATGCTTGGCGAGAAAAACTCTTGAAACCGCATGAAACCTGTTTTTGCATTGGTTGGATCGCATCCGCTTCACATTAGAGCTACTTATAGACTAGTGGCGAGTTCAGATCGTATTGTATGAAGACGTCCCATAATGCAAATTTAGGGTCTTGCAATCAATTTAGAATGTTTTGTATTACCAAATATAAAAAGGTCCGATTCTCTAGGATAAATAACGACCGAAACAATCAAATAATCACTAAATCTTGATCAGCTCTACTAACCTTGTTTATATTCCATTTCAACTAGCTTTTAAGGGGTCATAGGAGTCTTAAAAATGTGCAAAGAAGGTACTACAAAGCATAGTTTGATCTTTCATGTCATTTTTTAACTACTCAATATACAAGTATAATTTTTTTTATGTAATTCTATAAGATTTATTTAATATGAAACAAATTTTAAAATTTATGAAACTTTAGCCAAAAATAAAATAAATGATATTAAACATAAAGCTATTTTAACACATTGGGATTAGGCGTGCGCGGCAAATTTTGAGGTCAAAATTGAAAAAATGACCAAGAAAATGACTTTATATTGTACAAATATGTATAAACAAAGACTTATACCTAAATTCTCATCTCAATTTTAATTCGAAATTATTTTTAAAAAAATTTAAAATCAAAATTTAAAAATGTTTATTAATTTTTTTAGAAAAAAGTTCTTAAAATAATTTCTAATTAAAATGGAGCTGAGAATTTAGGTATAAGTCCTAGTTTGTACTTATTTGTACAATATATAAGGTCATTTTCTTGGTTATTTTTTAATTTTGACCTCAAAATTTTCCGCGCAAGCCTAATCCCAATGTGTTCAAATAGCTTTATGTTTAATATCATTTATTTTAGTTTTGGCTAAAGTTTCAGAAATTTTAAAATTTGTTTTATAATAAATAAATCTTGTAGAATTACATGTAAAAAAATTATACTTATATATTGAGTAGTTAAAAAATTACATGAAAGATCAAACTATGCTTTGTAGTACCTTCTTTGCACATTTTTAAAACTCCTATGACCCCTTAAAAGCGTAGCGTAGTTGCCGGCAAATAAGTCGCCAAGCGTTTGCTTGGGCGAATATTGAAGCGATCAATAGCTTCAGTAAGTAAGCCTGTTTTTGTATTGGTTTTAGACTTGGCAACATTTCTGTCGTATTCTAATCTCCATCTCGGGGCCGGTTTTGTTTGCCTCACCCTGTATAAGAAGGACAAGATGGTTTACGGACATCCCCCACTTCGAAAAAAAGACCCATACTGTAGTTAAATTTTATTTTATAAACAATAGATTTTTTAAAAGCCCTTAAATGCATTTAGGTGCCTTTCTTGCCCTCGCAGTGGCCACGTTTTCTACAAAATATTAGTACTATATGTACGTTTACAGTTTACGCATTAAAGTAAATTATTTGTCTCCTTTCATGGAAATGTAAGTAATCTTTAAAATAATTTTTCATATTGATTACAGTTTTAATTGACCACTAAGCTCTTCAATCATAAAATGAGCCCTTAAATGAGCCGAACTAATAATTTATTTTCTTGTATTCTTTATTTTGTACGATTGCAATCAAATATACTTATACTGAATTAAAAAGCCTCATTGTTAAAAATAAACTATAATCCCAAACTTACCAATTTCTGGTTGTCGTAGCTTATAATTTTATATGTCTCTAAACTCCTACTCACTTATTAAAATCGTATCAATCACGAACATTGGGTATGGATGGCGGGGGTTAGGTTACCCCCTGTCGAATTTCTTTGCCAAAATAATTTCTTTTTAACCCCTTCCTACTATAAGAAGGACCAATCACGAACATTGGGTATGGATGGCGGGGGTTAGGTTACCCCCTGTCGAATTTCTTTGCCAAAATAATTTCTTTTTAACCCCTTCTAATATAAGAAGGACAAGATGGTTTACGGACATCCCCCACTTCGAAAAAAAGACCCGTACTGTAGTTAAATTTTATTTTATAAACAATAGATTTTTTAAAAGCCCTTAAATGCATTTAGGTGCCTTTCTTGCCCTCGCAGTGGCCACGTTTTCTACAAAATATTAGTACTATATGTACGTTTACAGTTTACGCATTAAAGTAAATTATTTGTCTCCTTTTTAATTTTCTCCTTTAAAATAATTTTTCATATTGATTACAGTTTTAATTGACCACTAAGCTCTTCAATCATAAAATGAGCCCTTAAATGAGCCGAACTAATAATTTATTTTCTTGTATTCTTTATTTTGTACGATTGCAATCAAATATACTTATACTGAATTAAAAAGCCTCATTGTTAAAAATAAACTATAATCCCAAACTTACCAATTTCTGGTTGTTGTAGCTTATAATTTTATATGTCTCTAAACTCCTACTCACTTATTAAAATCGTATCAATCACGAACATTGGGTATGGATGGCGGGGGTTAGGTTACCCCCTGTCGAATTTCTTTGCCAAAATAATTTCTTTTTAACCCCTTCCTACTATAAGAAGGACAAGATGGTTTACGGACATCCCCCACTTCGAAAAAAAGACCCATACTGTAGTTAAATTTTATTTTATAAACAATAGATTTTTTAAAAGCCCTTAAATGCATTTAGGTGCCTTTCTTGCCCTCGCAGTGGCCACGTTTTCTACAAAATATTAGTACTATATGTACGTTTACAGTTTACGCATTAAAGTAAATTATTTGTCTCCTTTCATGGAAATGTAAGTAATCTTTAAAATAATTTTTCATATTGATTACAGTTTTAATTGACCACTAAGCTCTTCAATCATAAAATGAGCCCTTAAATGAGCCGAACTAATAATTTATTTTCTTGTATTCTTTATTTTGTACGATTGCAATCAAATATACTTATACTGAATTAAAAAGCCTCATTGTTAAAAATAAACTATAATCCCAAACTTACCAATTTCTGGTTGTCGTAGCTTATAATTTTATATGTCTCTAAACTCCTACTCACTTATTAAAATCGTATCAATCACGAACATTGGGTATGGATGGCGGGGGTTAGGTTACCCCCTGTCGAATTTCTTTGCCAAAATAATTTCTTTTTAACCCCTTCCTACTATAAGAAGGACCAATCACGAACATTGGGTATGGATGGCGGGGGTTAGGTTACCCCCTGTCGAATTTCTTTGCCAAAATAATTTCTTTTTAACCCCTTCTAATATAAGAAGGACAAGATGGTTTACGGACATCCCCCACTTCGAAAAAAAGACCCGTACTGTAGTTAAATTTTATTTTATAAACAATAGATTTTTTAAAAGCCCTTAAATGCATTTAGGTGCCTTTCTTGCCCTCGCAGTGGCCACGTTTTCTACAAAATATTAGTACTATATGTACGTTTACAGTTTACGCATTAAAGTAAATTATTTGTCTCCTTTTTAATTTTCTCCTTTAAAATAATTTTTCATATTGATTACAGTTTTAATTGACCACTAAGCTCTTCAATCATAAAATGAGCCCTTAAATGAGCCGAACTAATAATTTATTTTCTTGTATTCTTTATTTTGTACGATTGCAATCAAATATACTTATACTGAATTAAAAAGCCTCATTGTTAAAAATAAACTATAATCCCAAACTTACCAATTTCTGGTTGTTGTAGCTTATAATTTTATATGTCTCTAAACTCCTACTCACTTATTAAAATCGTATCAATCACGAACATTGGGTATGGATGGCGGGGGTTAGGTTACCCCCTGTCGAATTTCTTTGCCAAAATAATTTCTTTTTAACCCCTTCCTACTATAAGAAGGACAAGATGGTTTACGGACATCCCCCACTTCGAAAAAAAGACCCATACTGTAGTTAAATTTTATTTTATAAACAATAGATTTTTTAAAAGCCCTTAAATGCATTTAGGTGCCTTTCTTGCCCTCGCAGTGGCCACGTTTTCTACAAAATATTAGTACTATATGTACGTTTACAGTTTACGCATTAAAGTAAATTATTTGTCTCCTTTCATGGAAATGTAAGTAATCTTTAAAATAATTTTTCATATTGATTACAGTTTTAATTGACCACTAAGCTCTTCAATCATAAAATGAGCCCTTAAATGAGCCGAACTAATAATTTATTTTCTTTTATTCTTTATTTTGTACGATTGCAATCAAATATACTTATACTGAATTAAAAAGCCTCATTGTTAAAAATAAACTATAATCCCAAACTTACCAATTTCTGGTTGTCGTAGCTTATAATTTTATATGTCTCTAAACTCCTACTCACTTATTAAAATCATATCAATCACGAACATTGGGTATGGATGGCGGGGGTTAGGTTACCCCCTGTCGAATTTCTTTGCCAAAATAATTTCTTTTTAACCCCTTCCTACTATAAGAAGGACAAGATGGTTTACGGACATTCCCCACTTCAAAAAAAAGACCCATACTGTAGTTAAATTTTATTTTATAAACAATAGATTTTTTAAAAGCCCTTAAATGCATTTAGGTGCCTTTCTTGCCCTCGCAGTGGCCACGTTTTCTACAAAATATTAGTACTATATGTACGTTTACAGTTTACGCATTAAAGTAAATTATTTGTCTCCTTTCATGGAAATGTAAGTAATCTTTAAAATAATTTTTCATATTGATTACAGTTTTAATTGATCGTAAAATTTGTCGACATCAAAAATTCGCCGGTCCAGGCTACAGCATACATAGCCTATTTAGAAATTCAGCTCTGGGGTATATTATTTACAAGGGGATATATTTATAATGGTTTGCGTTTGCATTATAATTGAGGCCAAATTTATGTATCTAAGTTCTAAGAACTCAATTTTTATAATTTAGAAATTTCAACCACTTCAAAAAGAATCTTTTTCGAAAAAGAAAACTTCTTTCATTGAAAAGCAAGCAGTCAGGATGTTAAGGAAACTATCAATAAAAGAACGAAAGATCAAGAAAACATTTTATTATGAAAAAAAGAAGCATCTTCACAAATCTAAAAGAATCCATTACACACTCAACTCATAAATAAGGATTCCACAAAGAGCACTTTACTTGGAGACTTGGTAAGGCTATCAGTCCATGTTAATGAAAAGTTTAATCTGTATGTAAATATAAGCGTATATATGATGGTCTTCAGAGAATTTTTTTTAATGAAGATATAGTGTATAACAACATAATGAATTGGTTTGAGTTATGGGAAGCCATCATCTTCTTCATCCGTCATCTCTTTGGCGTATTCAATGTCCTGCTTTTCCCGCTCTCTTCGTTCCTGTGGGGGTAAGTTCTTTTAGTTGGGGAGAAAAAATAATGGCAGTATAGAAAATTATCTCTATGGACCATCTTGATTGGAATGGGAGGTAATTTTGTTTAAGAAAACTGGTTCATTAATCAGTGGATACTAGTGTTATTACACACAAAGGGAAAAACACTTAATAGTTTGTGATTGCTTTGATTTATTCCACCTGATCTAGCTAATCAAGTCTTAAAAAATTGGACTAGAATATTTCCTCTTTATCAAGAATACCATATTTCATCAGTATTACAGAGAGACCTGCACTAAGCTACTTTCGATAGCTTACTTTACACTTACTTTTGATACACATATAGCTTTTTTTTACCCTGATCAAACGAGAGGCATTTTATTTGTCAGCTATTTTATTTTGCTTGCAAGCCTAGTAATGGCAAACTAGATGACTGTTCACCTGGATGGCAAAAGCACCTTCTAGGGCTACCATTCATACCAGGAGTGCGACACTGCTGGATAGTGCTTTTTACTTTTCAGCATATCTAAGTAACGGTCAATATTTCAAAGACTGTGGTCTCTCTGTGGTTAAGATACCTAATAGCCTCTTTATCATTGGCCCCTTAAAAATGCAGTGGATGGAAAAATAACTTTTGAATAAATAATAAGCAGATAACCAATTGACTAAACTTTAATAAAAATCTTCTTTAAAAACATATACGTACTATAGAGGAAATAAGCAAAACAGTCCTACTAAATTTGAAGAAAGTAAATAAGGAAAACGTTTAGAGATTGAGCGATTAAAAAGTTACTTCATCATGAAAAAATAAACTAAAAAAGTTCCTCCGAACTTTCAAACACCGCGTGCGAAGCAAGAGCGATTGAGAATGAGAGTTGAAACTCCCACAAAGCCACGAACTCATAAACAACATGGTCAGGTGACCCGCCATCTCCAGAGCTGCTATTAAAATCCGGGACTGCCTGTGACGTCACGGCTTAAATGCTGATCCTATTATTGTGACGTCACAGCTTAAATGCTGATCCTATTATTGTGACGTCACTGATATGATTTCGGCGGCACAAATTGTGTGATAATCTTAACAATATCAGCTATTGCATGACATAAAGTCCAGTGATCAGTCAACAGACTGACACTGATGTAAAGGGCAAGTAATAACTTTTAATATACAAACTTCTGTGCTTTATCTAGGCTTCTAGATCATATTGTCAGTCAAAAGACAAAATGATGAATATGCAAATTCTAGGGTTTGGTGGGTTTTGAAAGTGATGGGTTTATCAGCATCCAGTTTTCCATCTCTGTGGTTTTGCCATTTGACTTATGAAATGCAATACCTTTAGATTAAAATGTACATCAAAAGTATTTTACCTCAGCAGTTTCTAGATCTTTGTGGAAGGCCTTAGGTGGGAACCGCATAGTCTAGAAAAGAAAATTATTAAATTTATTTTATTTCACTAGTAATGAAGTTTACTTAACTCTACATAAAAATATTGTTTGAAAGTAAGCATGATCAATGGATATTCACCTTGACTGATTTATTGTGTATATCGAGGCAGAAGCTGATCCTCTTGTGGAAAGCTGCCAAGGGCTCTCCAGTGCTGTACACATCAACAGTCTGCTTAGACTGCATGTAGCCCTGTGCATGGTTGATGTTGGCCTCAATTACGCCATCACGGATAGCCTAGGATCATTGAAGAAAATAATTAGGCACTTATTATTTTTAAAAAATAATGAAAGAAAAAGCGACTATTTAAGAAGTGATTATTCGAAGCGAGCTTTGGTTTTGTGAATATTCTTAGGGAAGTCTGAAAAACTTATCAAACTTAAATCTTCAACCAAATGATGGTTTCCTGTTATGAATTGAAAAAATAGTCCCTTAGCCCTCAACTGTGTCCTAAGTTTTTAAAAAAATCAAAATTGTAAGAATTTATAAAATTTAACAAAAAACTACATAAACTATTTTAAATAACACAATATATAAAATGCATAGTGACTTTAAAGTGTTTAAAATATTTTTGTATTTAGAATTTTTCTCCCTTTCTATAAAAAATAGGCTTCTGGTTCAGTTATTCTAGTTGATGGAATGTTTATTTTCCAGTGAAGATATTGTTAATAATCAAGCTATTATAATCAGGAAAATTCGGGTTCATCCTACGGTTGTGAAATTTTAGATTTCTCAACATTAAAAAAAAGCTTAAAGAAACCAACAGATGCCAAACAGTCTTGCAATTTAAAAATCCTCTTAAACCAAATGGTCTTAGGTCTGGTTCTGAAACTTGAAAATTCACCAAAATTTGAAAATACCTATTGATCTGAAGATCTCAAAGCTACTATAAATTATGGCGCTAGTGACATAGGATATATATACAGCAATCCTAAAATCACCCATCTCTGAAGCACTAAAATCGTTATACTGAAAACCAAAATAAACATCTTTACAAGACTCAATTTGGATATAAAAAAATAATAATTAGCAAAAATAAGAACTATTTTTAAGCCCTTTCCCGGAGTCTTGTAAACAAAAACAAAAAAAAAGTACTTTATAGGGTAACATTTTACGAACCTTGCAAATATCAATCTACAAAACTCATGGAAAATAAAGTGATTGGTCATGCAACACACATTTAACCCTTTCGCTATGAAAGATATTTGTTTCCTCGTAATATGTGACAAGAATATCATTATCGAATCCTCAGTCTGATGCCCGTCGTGGGCCGTTTCAGTAGTGAAAGGGTTAAAACCAGAATATCACAAAAGGAAAAAGAAGAATACTAACTTTTGCTACAATAAACTCAGCATCCTCCGAGCTGCCTAACAGCAACTTTTTAGCGATTTCAGCAAGGGAAATGCGAGAGTACGAGAGGCTGATCATGCGGATTCCAGTCTTGATCACATTGTGCCTCAGGCGCAGAATGAGGGTATAGGTGTGGTCAGCCTGGAACTGGGGGCCAAGGTTCTCCAGGACTTTGTTGAACATGCTTAGGTTTCCAGCTTTCACGGCTAGAAAAGTTAAGTAACGTCAGAAAAAAAGTATATTTAAAGATATGTATTTAACACTAATTACAGAAAAGTGTGTTAGCAAATAAATAACTGAATAGATTTATATTGGCATCAAATTACTTTTCTTACTGTGTTAACAGTATTTAAAAATATATGCATGAAGAGCTTATATGGTCCTGTTTGGTTGAATAACAAATGGCTATCGGGGCTCTTAAGAAAACTTTTAAAAAACTATGATTTCATTAACAACAAAGTTTAACTATCTTTCTAGATTTTCTGCAAATAAATCTTTTTTATTTTCTGCACATAAAAAATTTACTAATTTAAAAACTAAACAAGTTATTTTACTTAAATTAAACTAACTTTTAGACATTTACAACTAAACTCGGATCATGTGATTTAATAAGTCTAACAAAAATTAAGTTCCATTAAATTTTTAGAGCAATCATAACATGGTTAAAATTTCCTGCCTGGAACATTAATATCCATTCGCCTATTGGCCTCTGTAGATCAAGTAATCTGAACTCAACTGTTAACAGAGTTGCCTTCCTTCTGAAACAAAGTTAGGTTAGGGGTTTCGAAGATATTTGGATCGAAAATCTAACAGAAAAGAATTTTTACCTTGTGTTAGCCTGTAGTATGGTGCCAAAGATTTTCTTAATTGAGGCTGACGGAACAGTGATCTATCAGGTATGTCTCCCAATAATAATTCGACAGTTATTGCCAATTTGTACACCTAATGAACAAACAAAATCTTTGTAATAGTAACACTGGTGGTATTCATTCAATTGTCATGCCTATATAAACTATTATAGTTGTTTATGAAAAGAAATACAATTTCCAAGACTAAACTAGCAATTATTGATTTAAAAACTAGATTACACATGAAATATACTTACAGTTTGTCTAAAACCAACAGCCGATGATTCAGGGGCTTTTCTTATAGCTTGGAGCAAATTTTTATAAGCTTCTGAATAGTCCAACTGTATGGCCTTTATACGACCTAAAATTAAACATTTAAAACATACAAGTTCGAGGAATTAAACTTGAGCATCAAAAGGAGTTCAATCATTCATTTAACTTTTTTTAATTTCTAAATTAAATTGTGTACAATACTTATTCACATAAAAATTAGTTTATGAAAGATATATGGGTGTTTCATATTAGCAACAATAATTTGAGTTTTGGTCATCTTTTTTAGATCTAAATATTACTTTTTTATAGATATATTTTAATCTCCAATCAAACCAAATATGAAGCAACCCAACCAGGCACATAAATGCACATTCTTTGTTTTACAGCAATGCAAATACAATCATAAGATATGCTTACCAAGATAGTACAGAAATCTTGCCCATTCATTATCTGATGCCATTTCTGGGAACACAGACTTAGATGCCAGCTTTGATGCTTGTTCATACAAATTGTAATGCAGATAGTTGCGCAATAGACAGTTTAAGAGAACAGCTTGGCCTTCATAGTCATTTCGCAATACTGCACTGCGTAGGCGACCATGTAAGAAGCTGAAATTTAAAAAACTCAATAAGTTTATTATAGTTATTGCTAGAATGGCTAAAATATAAATTATTTATAGTCACAAAAAGAAACTAAAAATATGCACTTAAGGGCAAGCTCATACTAATCCGATATTAGATTATTTTTTTTTAAGTTGCATACTAGAAAGAAAAATATAAATGGCATCTTTGCTTTTTTAGATTTAACGTATGTACAAAAAAACACATTTAAAAACCAATAATTTCAAGGAAAGATATTTCTGATAAGGTAACTACTATAAAAGCATTTAACAGTGGAAAAATTATAAGTCCAATTCTTTTCGTCACTAAATACCTTCTAATTTTTGAAAGGCATCCTAATAGTTCGTAACTTCTAGACAAGTAAAAATAGCACTTGGCAGCAATCAAGTCAACAGTTCTTTGAGGTTGGGCAACAACTTTTTTCATAAGTAGATCAGCACAGTTCACAGCCTGGAAAAAATTAATGAACCTTGATTAATATTCTTATGAGACCTGACATCTACTTAAATGGATGTTTTGTTTTATGTTCCTACAATCGTAACATTTATTTAAAACTTTAAACACTAGAACAGTTCGATGTAAGATGTGAAAAACACTTTTCAGCCTCTGATTATAGGGGAACATTCATTGATTTCTTTGACAAAATGAAGTTGCACAAGGGTCACAGGGATGTGATTGACCAAAAGTCAAAAAAGAGGAAACGAAAAAAGTAAAAAAATATGCGCAAAGAAAAAAATTTATCAACGTATGAAGGTGCAATATACGGAAAAAAGTATCAAAATCACAGCCCAATTGGCTTTAATATTCACTTAAATATATTTGTAAAAGATAAATGGGAAGCTGACAATGAAAAAAAAATGTGGTAATCTATAGGAAAAAAACAGCATTTTATTGCATCCTCAAATTTGCACATGACTAGATTGCTTTTAGAAAACATTTGCTTTATGATCAATTTGCCTTGAGTAGAAATTCTTTCTTTGAATCCAACCAATTAACGTTTCATCGATTGTTTAGGACCAGTAGAGTTTTCAAGCATTAATGGAGTGGATGCTGCAGTTCCAAGACCAAAAAGATCAGTATTTCAACATAAAAATTATTCAACAAAACTAATTCACCAACCAAAATTACCATATTCAACAACAAAAAAACGGATAAAGCATCTTTTTGTTTCTGAATCTTTAATTTTATTAATCACAGTTTGAAATTAGCGGTGTGCACCTGAAACAAATTGTGCACGTAAGGTTTTCAACTTGGGTGCGCGTAGTGCACCAGTTATGAAAGTTTCGGAACTCCGGGGATCCGTAAGTCGAGAAACTCCGACTAACCGAAAATCGCAAAACTCAGGCGATACGAAAATCGCAAAACTACGGGGATCCAAAAGCTGCAGAACTCCGAGGATCCGAAAGCTGCGGAACTCCGAGGATCCGAAAGTTGCGGAACTCCGAGGATCCGAAAGTTGCGGAACTCCGAGGATCCGAAAGTTGCGGAACTCCGAGGATCCGAATGTTGCGGCCCCCAGAAGATCCGAAAGTTGCGGAACTCCGAAAGTCGTGAAACTCCGGCGATCCGAAAATCGCAAAACTCCGGCGATCCGAAAATGGCAAAACTCCGGCGATCCGAAAATCGCAAAACTCCGAGGATCCGAAAGTTGCGGAACTCCGGGGATCCGAAAGTTGCGGAACTCCGAGAATCCGAAAGTTGCGGAACTCCGAGAATCCGAAAGTTGCGGAACTCCGAGAATCCGAAAGTTGCGGAACTCCGGGGATCCGAAAATCGCAAAGCTCCGGCGATCCGAAAATCACGTAACTACGGGGATCCGAAAGTTGCGGAACTCCGAGGATCTGAAAGTCGTGAAACTCCGGGGATCCGAAAGTCGTGAAACTCCGGCGATCAGAAAATCGCAAAACTCTGGTGATCTGAAAATCGCGAGACTACGGGGATCTGAAAATTGCGGAACTCCATGGATCCGAAAATGCTTCGGTACACTGAAACTTTTTGAAATAAAAAAAAAAGGAGAAATGGGGAAAAAAATTCGGGAAAGAGGAAAATTTAAGAATAAAAATTCTGAAAATCCAAAAAAGCGGAAATTCGCGGATCCGCGGAATAATCACATCCCTGTTTTTAAGAAAAAATACATCTTTTGAAACATACAATTACGAATTTTCAAAAATACAAGTATTTTTTCGGTACACTTTTCTCCAAATCTATTAAATATTTCTTAATAACTTTTTTTGTGTGTTATAAAACCATTTCAGATCTATAAAATCACCTATTTTTTTTGCCTAAAATAATTTTAAAACGTAGTCTATATTTGTAAAAATTCTGATTTTTAACAAAGAAAAGTGTAAAATAATAAAATATCTCTTTTAATTTGTAAGACTAAATTAGGTGACTTAAATAGATCTAAAATGGATTTATAACACACACAAAAATAATTAAGAAATATTTAATAGATTTGGAGAAAAGTGTACCTATGTGTTGAAAATTAGTTTTGAGAAAAACGCAAAAAACAAATACAGTCGAACACCTTTAACATGAACTCGAAGGGACGAAACATTTCCTGTTAACCGAATTTCATGACAATCGTCAGGATTTTTTTTTTTACATTGAGAAAGCGAATAGTTTCAAATATCAACAAAAAAAAAATCATATTACAATGTAATACATAAATAATACAAGCATACAATTAGTAATTCAAAAGAGGCGTGAAGCATGTGTTTATTTTTATAATTTAAATTTTTATAAGAAATAATTAACCAATCGGTACAAAATAGGTCTCATTCGATAGATCGGACTTCCATCTATCAGAAAATACTGGTTTCAAAAATTAAATTTTTTGGTCATTTTTAACTATGATCTCCCCTTAAAGTGTTTAAGACCAAATTTCATGAAATTGACTTTCTTTTCAGCAAATATTAAACATTAATTTTGTTCAAAATGCTTGCACAAACATACTTTTTAATATACATTTGTTTGAAGAATGTGTGTAGGATTTTGCTGGAGTCTCAGAAGGATATAACGAAAGCAATGCAATATCAAACAAAACTATGGTAAGAAACTAAATACCAAATTAGCATTTACTTAAACTTGGACATAAAACACAATTAACATTATATCCTTGGATTTAAATCATGATTTAAATCATGATTTTAATCAAGCTGATTTTAATCAAACCACCCGAGTGTTAACTCAAAATTAATGAACCATATCATACAACACCATAGTGATATATTTTATGATGCCATACTCAATTGATTTATCTTTGCATTAAATCTTTCGTTCAATTTAACTGGTTAAAATTTTTATTCAAACTGGTCTATCAGTTTTAACTGGTTCAACAGCTAAAGAACTGTTTTTACCTGTTTAACCGAAACCAAAAACTAGTTTTCCATCCCTATGTTTTTGCACATTCATGGTTTTGTCATTTTACCGATGATGTATAATGCAAAGACTCTTAGAATACGTGATTTACAAAATGCTACCAATATAAACTTAACCTTACAAGGGATACAAACATTTTAAGAAAAAAATGTTAGTTATATTTTAACCTTATGGCAGTGAAACAAGTTTGCACTTCAGCCAAATTGATTAGCTCTTAGTTGGTTTATTAAAGTTTCAACTAGATCTTTTGTACTTATGCAAAACATCTTTTATTGTCAACACATCTATGATTCATGAAATGATCTTTTAATTTTTTTCCCATGAAAACATTTTCATCTGAACATATAACTTCATAACATTTGTAATTGAGATTAATTTGATATTAAAAAAATACAATTGTCATAATATTTTCCACTTACCATTTGTGGCTGATTACAATCAATGAGATACAACAAAACTAACAGGTGAATATAGATATCTTGCTCTGGTAAAAGGGGCTGCTGGCTGGATTTAGCATTCTTTGCTCTAGCTGGTGCTTTGTTGCCGTTGGTATCCATATCCATTGGCTGCAAAATATATATTGAAGTATAATGTGCAAATTTTGGGAACAAATAATTTATGTTTTGATGGGGTACAACATGGTTAGTGAAAACTGCTATATAAGCGTTATTGATATTCTATTGAGGTAGTCACTTTATATTCTTTCTTCAAAATGAATAAATAATATCATAATAACCCGTTTATAAACGAGAAAAAATAAGTTGACTAATTAAAACCAATATGATATTTTGCAGTCGATTTTAGTACTTATCCTAGCTAAGTAATTTAAACCCATTTTTCGAAAAACTATTTATTTGACATAAAAAAAAACATTGTTGATATCGTACTGTAAAATATTGTAATGCCATTTTAACACCCAACAACTAAACACAATTTGCATCAGTTCGTGCTTTTCAACCTTTGATTAAAGGAATACGGGTAAAGCTTGTTCCTCCTTGAGAGCCAAAAAATATAAATCACCACAGTTTAAGTATGCAGTAAACAAATGTTTGATGGGAAAAAGGGTAAATAGTTCAAATTACCGAGTGTGAGAATAGAACAAAAAAAGGGTTTTTCATATTCAATAAATCACTTTATTCATTATTTCAAGACATATTTTTATTATTTAATTTGTTATGCTTCAGTTCGAGTGTAATATTAATTATTTTGTCCTTCAATTTTGACGTTTCAGGGCGAACGTATTGCGTAGGAGCGACCAGAGAGGCAAAATTCCGTTTGTTTACGCACGTTTCCTCCGCGCAGAACATTTTAATGCTGCAAACTTAAGGTGTGTTTTGGTGTAGGAGCATAATGTTTCACTCAGTGGATATTTAAATACAGTTTGTTTCTGGCGAAAATTTGTATGTCAAAATTAATATGTCAGCCACTATGAGCTGATTTAGGTCCAGTAAATAAAAGAAATTACTCACTTCATCGATGAACCCAAGCAATGTGTCCTTTTGCTGTGTGGAATGAGCATAAAAGTGGGTGACTACTTTCCTCAAAATCTTGGCACTGAGGCGCTTTCTGATCGACACCAGAGCACGGATCACTCGCACTATGAACCTTGGTTCCTTGGAGCTAACAGACTTCTCAATGAACACCAGGTGCTCCTTGATGTCTGAAAATGAAATGAAATTTTTAAAAGATCTTAATTTAAATCTATTAAAATGTAAAATTATTCTCTTAGTTTTCTTCTTCCTTTCTTAATCAAAAGCTAGCATAAAAGGAAGAATAAACCTTCAATTGAAGTTTGTTTGTTTTTAATTCAAGATTTATCTCCTGCAGTTGATTGATCTACTATGTAAAATGTAGCATGCTAACTCAAATGCTAGTTCTAATAGAAAAGAAAATCATTTCGAACAATTTATGAAATATTCATATCAAAAAAGGAAATGTCTAAAAGGACACTTTAAAAAAAAATATTTTTCTAAAAATATACTATTGTAATTGTAAAATGCTTTTACAATTACTGTAATAAACAACTTAAGTCCAATCTTATACCCTTTCCATTTTGAATCCAAGCTTCGAAAAGACTTCCTTCCCCCATCCTATCGCTTGGTTTTCCGGGAAACCTTCCCGGAATCCAATCGTACCTTGTTTGAGGTTCTGTTGTTGAGGTTAACCACAGTTGCTTTATGTAATCTCGCATGTCCATGGGTAATCTTTACGATTATGATTGCTAAAGTCTCGGATTCTGTGTGAACATTGGAAATTGAACTAAGTTTTCTCGACACTCTTCAATTCATTTAAGAGGAAACTGGGCTTATTATTGTCTTTACTGGCTTACAAAAAAAATTCCAATCTTCGAATAAAATCTTTTATATGTTTTAGTTGTTTCTGTGCAAAAATATTGTTATAATGAAAACCCGATTATAACAATTCCAAATTATTAGCAATTGCTCACTTTTCATTTTGCTTTGATTTTGTTATGTATTAAATCTAAAGTAAAGTACTCACCATAAAATCAATATACATGCTAGATCTCACTGAAAATTTGTATTTTTGATCATGATCAGTTACACTTTTAACAATCCGAATAGTCAAACTCAACTGGGGTGGGGGAAAAACCGAAACAGCTATAAATCATGCCGTTTCCAAGAAAACCGCACTCGTGGATGGGGGAGGAAGTCTTTTCGAAGCTTGGATTCAAAATGGAAATGGTATAACATAGGTTCAATATATACAGTCAGGTTTTAGATGTAAGCTTTATCATACCTGCTAAAGCAAGAGCTTCAATGTCAACTTTAGGAGCCTTGTCCTTTTCTGTAGTGTCACCCTCTTCAGTTGCCATTTCTACATCATTTTCTTGAACAGCCATGTCTAAATATAAACAATACTTCTAAGTTTATTAAATAACAACAGTAAATTCTACTGGAATCAGTGGTAAATTGAACTAGTGTCTTGAATGTGTAATTGAATATTAAAATGTGCACCCCTAAACATAGTAATTTTGTGCAGTTTATAAAATGTAAACAAAAATTTAAGAGGGATCTTTGATACTTTACAGGTAAGATTGTTTAGATAGGTATATATTTATCATAACTTCGATCCTAAAAATCCATACTTTGAATAGAGTAAACTATTTTACAAGTTCTTTTTAAGCTCAGGGATAATTTTCTTTTTAAAAATATTCAAAACATGATTCATATTTTGCTAATGAAACAACCAAATTGTTTATTTGTTGCTATTTTTAATTAAGAATACTTGTCCACTGGATGTGTTTTTTTATACTAAACATTTTTGAGCAATCAAAAATTGTCAAAAAAAAAAATATTCCAGAGCAAAATATTTACCAGGAAGTTCTGCAGAAGAGATTGCAGAAAGAAGTTGCGAAAAAAGTTAGTAGGAAACTCTAAGAATAGTTTTTGTTACCTAGTTAGTATTTAAGTGTTTTTATGGCACACATATTACATTACATAAATAACATATATGTAAAAACTTGTCTACATTAATGAAGCATAAAAATATTGTCAACTTTCTCAGTATTCTCTACAAAATGTTTACATTTAAGCCTATGTTGGAGGGGAAAGGGTTCGAAACTATACAAAAGCAAAAGTCATTAAGATCTAAACTATTTAATACGGTTAATTAAAGAAACTTCATCTAAATTCGTCTGATTTTTGTTTAATATATAAAGACACTTACTTTAGTTTGTCTTTTATTCTGTTGATGACAATGCAATCTTCAAAATTTTGTTAGCCGTCTGCTTACAAACAACGGTTACAAATAATTATCAAAAAAATGGCAACAGCATTCACCTTCACTTGGTTGAAAAACTTTACCGCACTGCAACACAAAAGTTTGGTTTGTAATCGAGCTATTAAATGGTTATTGGACTATTTGGAACAGTGCTGTACTACCTTATGGGTCCCTAAAAGTCCCGGTTAAATTACCATTATTTAAAGATACTTATATGGTTTAGTGTTTAGTCTATCTTATTTTAGACATCTTAACAGATAATGATCAAATGATTTGCCTAAATTTTTACAAGTTGAGTAAACAGAGACAACTGGCTCTTTTGAACTAAAGTTCAGATCGGTATCTGATTAGGCATCAATCGAGTAATAATTTGTATAAAAGAATTTTGAATTAGTCCTTATATTTTTAACCTATGGTCTTATTATGAATTCAGAACCAAATGTGAAACTCAACTAACATGATTAATACTTAATTTTAGGAAGTTGCGTTGGATTTCAACTTAAAAGAGACAACATCGTATAAAATAATTTTAGTGGGCGAAACCATTATGGGTTGGCATAAAATGATGGCTTGCCTATACTCTATTTTGGCCGCCTCGGTGGCTGAATGGTTAGCGTACTGGCCTTTGGAGCTGCTGAGGTCGGGTTCGAATCCCGGTCAGGCATGGATATTTGTATTTGTCAATAAATGTTGTTATTTGTCTATGTGTTTGTGTCGTCCTTTCTTTGCGTGTCTCCTGTGACTGTCCCTTCTGGCGAGCGGGGTAATGGGCTACATAGCCTACGCCCTTCCCTTCTAGAGGGCGCATTTGCATTCCATTCCATTCCATACTCTATTTTGACCACGTATAATGTACCTTTCACTCCTTGCCTATGCGATATCTCACAACAGTTCCTACATCAAAAGCGTTTTACATAGCCTCTTCAAAAGTAAAAATAATAACCACCTTTTTTTTATTTGTAAAACTTGAGTTATTTTTCATGGACTTATATGATATCTCCCGAATATCTTTAGTTAGGTTTGCATTCATATATAGCTATACTTTTGACTGATATGACTTCTACCCGCAAGGTTTTTCATGAATATTGATTTTGAATGTATTTTAATTTAAACTGAATTTCGAAATGTCCCGACTTTTTTTTCGAGCTATTACTACTATTTTTATTGAAAAATAAAAAATTCAATATCTATATCAAAATATTTAACAGGGACCTGTACATTTGTCACCTTGTAGAGAGATTGAGAAACATATTCAGCAACTGTTAACAACTTTATTTAAAAATACTATACAAGATGTAAAAACTTATCTAGGGTGCAAATTTAATACTGACATAAAGGATGGTCCATGGAAGTATGTAGTATTGGATAAGTTTGGTAATAGTACCTTAATAACAGCTTTGAAAAAAATTATCATACAACAAAATATTCATTCAAAGTGCAAGAACAATAGCAGCATGCAAAATTGAATGGTATTTGAATAAAAAAACCTCAATTATTAAGTTTGTTTACAGAACAAAGAAAAAATTGTTTTATGACATAAATTTACAGTGCAGCTAATTAACAAAAATAAGTTTTCATGGACAAAAAGTATGTGTACCCTTGTAAAAAAAATTAGTCCACTATGAAAAAAGTTTTTTTATAAGGAAATGTTAAAAGTAATAGTATTTATCAATTACTTAACAAATATACAACAAAATTTTATTCATTTAATTTTGATTAAAATATTAAGTAGCACATAAAGCTATATTTAACAAATCTCTCAATAAAAGAATAGATTAACTAAAAAGAATGAAAATACCATCAAAAGGTATTTTAAATTGTTAAATTATAATTACATTTTATTCTTTCATGAAATAGCATATGAGTATATGCTTTCTCAAAAGAAAATAATTACAATTTATAAGTTGTAGAAAATATATTTTAAAATTTTACGATGCATTGTGAAAACACATGAAATAAAAAATATTTTTCTTTAAATGTTTAAACTCTCCTTTTCCATCTTTAATTTAGCTGTTATAGCTATTTCATTGATTGCACAGACATTTTTTGATTCTTAAAATTTGTACTTTTGTTAAAGCTTAAAAAGTATTGATCGATCCACACTAATAAACCATTTGATAGCTTTCAAGTATTGGAAGACAAGGCAGATATAAATACTATGTACAAATGGAATTTAGAAAGTGGGGAATAAACCCTTTTCATTTCATCAATACTTAAGTTTTTCACACTACAGAAATTTTAAATTCATTTTTGATATTCATAACATAATTCAGGTTAATAAATTAACAAAGACATATATACAGGTAGTTTACAAAAAAATTAACAATATAAATAATAATCACAACAGGTTTGATCAACATAAATGAAATGAACAATCATAAAAAGCTCAATTTTAATAAGTAACTACTTGCTACAAAAACATGAAAAACACTTGGATGTCTCAATAAGAAGTCATTACAACACTAGTAAAAATAGTTGCATTTGAAAATTAAATAAATTGAATTTGATCACTTACAAGTAACAACAAAGTTCTTGATTAGTTTACGCCTTGTCTAAGAACACTACAGATTAGTATTGTAGAAAAATTACTAGTTTAATGAGTCTTTTTTGCTACATAGTTATTTAAAATAAAGGTATTTTTTATTTTAAATGTTACAATATTTTGACTATAAAATCTAATTAAAAATATAGTTATTTGATATGTTTTGAATTAAATTCATTCTATTTCACAACCATCAGCACCTACTTTGTTATATCTCTCAATATCTTTGTATGTGATATACAATTACATCAACTATCAAATAACATCTGAATTGATTAAAAAGATACGAATAAACCAGTTAATATCGTATGAAATTCAAAAATGCAAGTGAAGTGTAAATTTTACCAAACTAAATACTGTTAAATACTTTGATAATAGAGAAATCTAGTGGTAAATATAATTCCCTGTAGTTATTCAAAATAAATTTTGCTCAACTTAAAGGCTAAAACTAATACAACCCAAATTACTTCACGTTTTTTTTAAAATCATGGACTGAATTGAACTATTGAATTTTGTTTGAAGAAAGTGTCAAAAAACAACTATATTGTTTAAACCAGTTAGTCCATAAAATTTAAGAATATTTAAATCCTCAATTAAAATTAAAACACTTTTAAAATGACACATTATTTAAAATGTATTAATAACAAGACAGATTAGTCACTAATAGCCAAAATAAACTAAAAACCGGATTTGAGTTGGATGAAAGTTCATGCATTATGGATAAATTTTATAGTGTATGGGTATGAATCATGGGTATTTCTATCGTACAGGTTAAAAAGTGTCTCGAAAGGCCCAAACACACTAACAGCATAATATTCCTAAAAAAAAACCTTGAATGCCATTGTTATAACATCTATGCACAATTATTTAAACTCGTAAGTTATGCTGGAATAACCAATAATAGGTTTGATCGAAACAGAAACTTGAATATCACAGAATAGAAAAATTGAAACATAAGTATAAAAAACCACTGGAATGTATACAATGATTTTTCAAATCACTATGATTAAAACCGAATGCAATCAATAAAAATGAAAGCATTAAAATATTTTAGTTGAAAACTTAAATTGTAAAAGGAATTTTAGTTGACAATTTTACAATATTTTTATTTCTGTCAGAATAGCTTCCAAATATATTATATTTAGAATCATATTAAAAAATTATATGATGGAGAAAACAAATTATCAACAGTTGTGAACACTTCACAAAGGAACATGGTGTCACTAAAACTTAAAAATCTATATTACAGTTTCACAGTCAAGGCTTCAGTCACTTTAATTTAGAATACAACACACAATTGAAACTTTCACAGCAAGTGTCTAAAATACCTAAAAGGAAATATCAACATGCTTTCATTTTTCAAGTCAATAACCAGGTTGTCACTCTGATAATGTTAAAGAACTTTTTGAATTTGCTAGAATTATTAACGAAATTCCAAGCCCATTATGCTCATGTTTAAAACTAATTTTGTATGGATTATAAGTAAATTTGCAAGGCCAATACAGCAGTTACTTTGTGAGAAAACTATTTATTACCCTTTATATTCAAGAAAGATAATACTTGAAAAATGTAGATCACATCATAATTGTTCGGAATTTCCTAGTTATGTCTTTATTTTTTAAATAAATTTATTTTAACTCTTCGAGGATGAGATGGCAACCTAGTTACAACAAGAATATCAATCACAATCTACAATAAATAAAAACCATCCATCTTTGATCTACATCACGAGGCTGCTTCATTCAAAAGTTTGGCCCCGTTTATCCCTCGAACTGTCACTCGGTTAGGCCTAACGAGTAACCCATACCCGGGTTTGCAGACAAAGTAACTTCTTCCTTGAACGGTGCCGTCATTTTTGCCTTTTTGGGATCTCAGTTCAATACCTAGCCATGTCCCATCAGCAAAGTCAACAGGTCCAATGTACCTCACTGCCCCTGAAATAGAATGATTTTATATAGAGAAGAAACATAAATTTACATGAGCATATTATAATAAGATAGAATGATACAATGAATCCCTTGGAGAAAATTTTTATTGACTGATTAACAAATTTTTATCTTTCGGAAATCATATTTCTATAGAAAATTGCCTGTTACATTGATAATTGATCGTCTTAAGCTATTGTCTTTCAAACAATTTTAATAGTGGAATTTAGATAAAATATCAAAATTAAATCACAAAGAATCCACTAACGAGTAATCGAAATATCATGCACCAATAAATTTCATAAATTTTTGTTATTAAAATAGTAACAGTTTACAATGTATTAGTACAAATGCTTTAAACGGGCCGACATTTTTTTCAATGTTAGTTAACAGCCAGATTAGTATTGTAGGTGAATCTAATGTTTCACCTCTAGTTCCATTTTTAAAGAACCATATTTCTCTGCTTCCAATTTTTGCTTTCAGCAAGGGTATTGCCTATCAAATCAATGACTTTTATAAATAGGTTTTTGTTCACCTATTGTGGATTTCGTTGAGATTAAGGATGCAATCACTGATAAGTTTTCACTAGGTCCAAGTTTGTTAAGCAAATTTTAAGAACTAATGCCACTTGGAAGACTATAGACACATTTTGAAAGTAAACAGTAGAGTTGATGCTGGGTAAAATTAGTATGTCATCTTTAAGATACAATACAGCAAGGCAAAAGCAAAATGTATTAAAAATTAGCAAATGAAGCTTAGTTAAAACAGTTAAATATACTATAATTATTTTACAGATCACATTTTGAAAGGTAGCATGTCCCTTTCTTCTTAAGAATATACGAGCTAGGGTGAAACTGCAATATTTCAGTATTCTAAATTCCACTTTAAAAAAACTTACCTATTTCATTATTTACAAATACATTTATGCCAACTGTCAGCCAGCAACTTTTACTAGAATTGGAAGGACTGGAAAGTTGGTGAGAAAACCTGGCACTTCTCCTAAAGAACAATAAATCACAAGATCTTAAAATAAAATTTTCCTACAATATTATGGATTTTAATCTAGTTCAAAAATACGTAAGTAGTAATAAAACAAACAATACTAAAATTTGACAATCTAAATGTTCTTATTTTTAAGGGGTTTTGAAAGATTCTTAAGATAAAAAAAAATCATTAAAATGTTTTTAACGATTACAATATTTGTGGGTTTGCAAACTCTAATATTTATTACTGTAACAAATTCATCATAAGGGACTGTGCATTTATAACGTTATCAATTTTACACATATTTTTGACTCCCTCCTTCCCTTACGATATCAAACGTTATCATTACATGACCCCCCCCCCCCACTCTATGATATCGCTATCAGGTACAAAAATAAAATTTAAGTTTTTAATTCTATATCACACCCATTCCTTCATAAAATTATTGGTGTGTACAGTCAATATCAATACCATAATTATCAGTACTGGAGTGCAGGTGTGTATTTCAATCAATCGAATATTGTATGTGTTTTGTGCCTTAGATTTCCCTTAAAAATGATTTCACACTATCAAATTTAGAAATAAACCCGTGAATAATGCACAATGTAGGAAAATTGAAAAAAAAAAGATAACGTTATCAAACTTAAAATCCCCCTCCCCATCTCGATATCCTACGATATCATTTGGCTTACCCCTCCCCCCCCCCCCTAAAATGATAACCTTATATGTGCACAGCCCCTAAAGTTTTAATTTTACAATGCTCATTTAAAAAATTATGAAGCAAACAACAAAGCATATAAAATTACAACTTTATGGTGAATTCACTATGGTAAAATAGCTTCAGACAACAATCTTTACTCATCTTTTTTTAAGAGGGAAAGTGTTAGATTATTTTAAAGGATATATAAGAGCAGATCCCAGATTTTTTTATTCAATACAACTTAAACAATATTTAATATTATTAGCCAGGTACAATAGGAACACTACTAGATGAAAATAAAATACTTTTTAAACTTGCATTCAATACATATAAAATACATTTAGAAATTGAAAAAATCAAAAATGTGAAGATCCTTTTCAAATTTTAGAGCAAGCATGCAAGAGAAATTGATGGGAAAAAAACATATTAAAGTCCTTTTTATTGTTATGTTATTTAGACAATTTTATTTCATGAATTTGATAACTATTGGTATTTGGATAATAAAATAATCATTAAAAGATCATATGTACTAAATATTCAGATTAACTTTTAAGCAACTTGGACTTGAACTAAATTAGAGAACAAATAAGTAGGATGTGAATGGGAAAATATCAGTTGCACAACATAACATTTAACACACCTGATTGATTTTTGGCTTGTAAGTCCTGATCGCGGAGAACTTGGACTAAGTATGCCATTTTCACCATCTTAAATAAAATTAACACACAAATAAGTAAAATAGTCCAAAATAATGTTTTCTGCTTTCTAAAATATTCTAAATAAGTTTTCAGAGATTAGAATGAAAACTGTAAAATTGAGATTAACAAAATGTATGATGTTGCATGGATTGTTAAGTAAAAGTTCAAAAGAATAAAATTTCATTTGAAAAAAAAAATTATATACGATGATTATACTTAAAAAATTCTATTTCAATTGCTATGAAGAATAACCTAGCATATTCAATACATGTATAAGTGATAATATCTTTAACTGCAATTTTTTTAACCATACTTCCACTGAATTGTTACAGCAAAACATAGAAAGACATAAAAAAAAAATAATTAGAGAATAACAACTTACACTCACCAGTGGAACTTTTACTCATCAAACTCAAATCTGCCGAGTCATGGTCAGAATAGTCATCTTCTGAGTGTTTATATAATCTGTTAAAACAATATTAAGTGAGAAATTTGTTTTGAAGAAGAATTTGCAAGATACACAAATAAAAGTTGAGGCAAAATAAAACTAACAAAATAATTCTACTGTTACGAAAAAGGTCTTTTAAAATGTAGTGATATGCATAATGGACCCATTAATACTTAAATAAATGATTCTAGTTATCAATCTTAATATATTTGAAAATAACATTTATAATTGTTGCAAATATGATGTTCAGTTTGTTAACTATAGACGTTGCATAATATAAGAGTAATTTGTACATTTATCATAACTAGACCATATGGCTTTAAATAGTGTTCTTGTGCAGCTTATTATAGCACATAATGTTCTTTTCTTTCAAATAGTTTTTTTTAAAGTTATTAAATGAAAATGTAATTAATTTAAATTTGGTGTTAGCATAATCGCTTTCAATAATAATCCACACATCATGGAGCTCTATATAGTTTCTGAGTGCACATTATCATTAAAATACTGTCGTTAACATAGGTGTGAATTTGGCAGAGCTAATTAGGAGAATTTTTAAAGCAGAAAAATTTTACTTTATGAGCAGAAAATAGAGAAATTGTAGCACCAAACAGAAATTAAGAAATACTAAGTTATAACTAGTGCAGGACACAAATTTCAGTGCTCACGGAAACAGCATTCCCAACACTGTCATTAAGCATAATTTCTGCAAAATATTGCACCTTTTTTAAGTTATAAATTTTTAATAAATGGATATATCTCCACAAATAGTTTCTTAAAATTATAAATTTTTCAAAGATTTCCCATAATTATGACTTTATACTGTACTCTGAACTGAAAATCTTAAATTGAAAAGCTTAATAAAATATCCTTACCTGCACACGCGATGTGGTGGGGCAAACAATCCATATCCAAGGGAACAATTGAAATATTGAACTCCATTGATAGAACCATCATTTTTTCCCTGAGGTTTATCAAGTTCAATGCCATACCAAAAGCCTAAAGAAATGTGAACGATTAAGTAACTCAGTGAGAAACTATTAAAAATGTTTTATAGTCTTATTACCCATCTGAGATTTGCTACTTTAATCATACATGACTAATATTTAAATGTTTTACTGAAAATTCTTTTTTTTTAATTAAATTTCTGTACCAGATTATTGAATGACTGCACTACACTTTCAATTTAAGATTTAGGGAAATTATACAAAATTATACATTTTTAAAAATTATGTGCATAAACCTTACAGACATATGATGGGTTACTTGATAGTAACACTCTTATTAATAATAAAAGAATTTATAATGTATAATAAGGTGTGCAAAACAGATAATTTATTTTCTAATAATTGTCAAAGAGTTTATGATTGCGATACAGTAAAACTTCTACAACCGAGCTCCTCTATTAAGTAACCACCTCTGCAAACAGGCAATTTGTCAAGTCACCGATTATGATTAATGTAAAAATACCTCTTGGACCAGATCATACCTCCGGTTACGACCAGATATCAGGTCTTTGCGGGGTCACTTTTCCAAAATCTAAGTCTAGATTTCCCGCCGCTACTGTACATTGTTTTCCCTTTTCATCCTTTGAATTACTTTCATCCATATTAACGTGGAAGAGTTCACCAGCCAGAAAAGTTGGAACAAAACCAGCCCCTTCCCTTTTCTGTTAAAAGGGTTATTTCGAAAGACCCTTTCATGAATTGTCTGAGTTGTCAATAAGAAGCTTCTCTCCCTTTACTGCATTTAACAATTGAGGAAATGTTATCCATTAATTACGTTGACATCCCTAGCCGAAATAACGCTTTGACACACCCTTCCAAAAGCAAATCACTAGGGTTATCAGTTGTCACACAAGCAAGGGACTATCACCGATGGCAAAGAGTTTAAAAAACTCACAGAATGGAGGAATACTAGTGAATGTTAAATTATACATACAAATAGAGAACATTCTTCTTATTTCAAAAGAATGTAACTTAAATGTGTATTGTAAAAAAATATAAACTTGTTTTCGGGTGCTAATTAAAATAAATAAAATGATGATCATATATTTTTTTTTAAATTTTTGCTACTAACTATTGTTATTTATAAAATAGCTCTACATTTTAAGCAGCCAGTAATGATACTTCTCAAAGAAACCACCCTCCCTTAAGGACCGATTTTCCCCAGAACGAAGGGTGGTCGCTCAGAAGTTTTACTGTACAACAAATGTTGCTCTTGAATAAAAAGTTCAACGGATATTAATATGCTTGTCTTACCAGAAGCGAATTCAGTTTCTCCTGCAAACCGAATAGTTCCTTTACGGTGACCAGAAACTAGTATTCTATCTCCCGCAACAAATTCATGGGATTCACTGGAATTTTGTCTCCTAAGGCTAGACAAACCTGCATAGAACGTAATAGAAATATTAACTAATATGAAATGAAAATAACCTTCATTCAAAGAAATATACTATTTTAACTATAAGATATTACACAGAAATTTTTAAAAAACAATAATTACTTAAAAATAGGTTATTACTTTTGTAAATATAAATGTTAAAGGGTGACATATACCTGTTTCGATCTTTGAAGTGACATGGGACACATTCACTTTTGAATAAGATATGCTTCGTGGTGGGGAATTCCTAGAAATACAAGGTGACCTGTTCCGAATTTGGCTGAGGTCATATTTTGTAATCTTGTTGATTGGTGCAAATATTCCTGTCAAAGAAAAAAAAATATTCATATGGTTTGTGAGTTATCAATAAGTACATTAAAAATTTTGCTTGTTAGATGATTAAAGTATCTCATAAGTTAAATTATAGACATTATAAGGCTCATAACAAAATAATAAAGATAAAAACTGTTTAAACAAAGCAATTACTATACACAAAAATGAGTCAAGTTACTTTCTAAAAAACTACTCTAACTGAACACCTTTAGTATGTGACAAAATATTACATTGAAAAATAATATGTTTGTTAAAAAATGATGATACCCACCATGATTTTGGGAACATTTAAAGTATGAAACTCCTTTAAGTGTGCCATCATTTTTGCCTAATGGCTCTTCAAGCTCAACTCCTGCCCAAATACCTTGAGCGAACTGTGTTCCACCACAGTAGCGCAGAATTCCAACCTGTAAATAAATGTAACACTGCATCAAATAAACTTAGACAATGTTTTTTTAGACAATGTCTTTGTGTGGTAAACTTGGAGACAATTATTACAACTATGACTTTAGCAATTTATTATTTTTCAGAAAGGAGTAGATTTTATAAAGAGTCTATTGTAAGAGTGATAAAAAATTTTTGGAATTACCATAGTGTAATACAACAATGTAAAATTACATTGGAATTGATATATTTATTAGACTTAAGACACATATTCTGATTAATAAAAAAACTAAAGCAATTTCAAACAGCTAAAACTTTATATGCATGATGGTTTAGAAGGACAAATGCAAAGAGTTGTAGAAATCAAGAAAGAATGGAGGAATTAACTAAAAGCCCCTGGTAGTGAAACAATATGGATTGTTATGTACCAAAGTGACCGATCTAACTCTTGACAGTACTTGTGAAAGTACATAAAAAAGGACTTTGTGCTGCCTGAGAATTAATTTACTGCTGCTCGTTATTATATGTTGTCTAATTGAAATACTATTGGCGCAGCAACAGAATTAATCTCAGATTACCCATATCTTGATTTGGAGCACCGATTTCTTGCATTAATTTAACCACTGTAAAAAATAGGCTTAGTTCAGTATGGTTTAAGATCATCAATATGATGATGATTGCAATAAATGATCAGAACAATTACTCACTTCATGGTCTAATTCAAATTGTGTAAAATTGGTTTAGTTCAGAAGGGTTTAGGATAGATTAGATGATGATTGTGAGAATCTATACAAGGATGATTCATTGCCATAAATGAGCAGAGTAATTACATAATACAGTGAAAACTCTACGACCGATCACCTCCATTAAACGACCACCTCAACTTACGACCAATTTTTTAATTCACCAATTTTTTTCTCCCTATGTGTTAAATGTTAAAAGCCACTCTTGGAGGGACCAGATTTCATTCACCAAACGATCTGTTTCAAATCCCATTTCATAAAAAAATTATCTTTATTATGTCAATTTACACAATAGCCAAAAGATGACAACATAAATTGGACATTAAATATTCCGTTTAAAAAAAATTAAAAGAGGTGGTTTGCGAAAAATTAAACAGTCAGAAATTTCTTCTTACTTTAAAAAGTTTAATTAGTAACTACTAGTTTGTTAAAATAAGTTAATGTAACTTTTTTTTTACATATTACAATTTGTTCAAAAGTAAGTTAGCAGAATTTTGTGTATATCTATTTGCGAATTAATAAATGTAATGATAAATAGATTTTTATATTTTTGTAATTTTTAATAAATAATGCATTGTAAAATGATATTTCAACTTTTTAGCTAATTCCCTTTTTGTACTCTAGGAGCGACCAACCTCCATTTATTAGGGAACGGGAGGTTGGTCACTCATACAGGTTTCACCGTAACATTTCAAACTCCATGGAACTTACCTTAGCTCCCCCTACCATAACTTTATCTCCAATTTGTACACCAATGCTCTTGAGCACTGCCTTGCCCCCTACGCTCCCGTACTGTGGCTGATCTTGGACCAGGTGTTTAGGGGTGGCAGCTTCCAGAAGTTGCCTCAGGGATATGATGACATCCCTCAGGTCAGGAGTGTGGTGGGTGGAAGGGAAGTCAGGAATGCATTCTGGAGAGATGTAAATTGGAAATAAGTTCAGATGTTTTTATACAGTTTTTGGACATCAGCCCTGTTAGAGGAGAGGAGGATGAAACCCCATACATTTTCTTAGGGGAATACCTAATTAGGTGGCTTTCCTGCCAACTATATGATGTTCTCTCATATATAGGGTGGGGGGAGTGGCATACAATATTAGCATGATACCCTTCTATATCATACTTTTCCCTGCTTTCCAAGTAAAAAAATGGCCCATTCACATATTTTGGTCTTATTAAGCATATAGGTAATGAGCAATACATTCTACACTCCTCCACTTTAGGGGGCAAACTTTAATGTTTTAGTTTTTGAAATCCAGAAAGGAATCAAAGGAAAGCTCTAATATGTATAATCCCTCTTTATAATGAAAGATGTATATTATATTTGAGTTTTATGAAAACATAACTAAGTTTTATTCATAAATAAACTGTCATGAAACAATATAGTAGAAAAATCAAATATCTGACGCAAGTAAACAAATTTTCAATATAATTAAGAAATAGATTAAGACAATTTATACTTTTAAAATTTTTTAAACACTTTTACAGACAGGTCACAACATAAATAAGCCTCTTCCTAAATAGCATATTCCTACAAATTGAAATTCAAAATTATGACTTTAAGTTTGGAAATAAACAACAGACCTAAAGGTGTCCTTCCAGAATAGTCTTTCATTGTCACATCAGCGTTATGTTCCAACAACACCTTAACAGCTTCAGTACACAAGTTTGTAGCTGCAATATGTAACGGAGAACCACCCTCAAACTCTCGACATTGACTGTTGATATCTAAAACAAAGAGTGTGAATTAATGGCTGATTTTATCAAGATTTCTGCTTTTAGCCAGATTCTATCGAGTTTGGTTATATTAACGTTACCATTGAGCTACATTGGGCTACTAGTGGCGGCTCTGCAATTTTGATTATTCAGTTGAGCAGCCTGCACTTAATTGGGCACTCGAAACAAACTACTTAAGACATCATATGCAGCATCTGGACTTTTTACCATGGCAGATTTACCATTCACCGTCTTATCTAAACAACAGTGGTATATTTTCCTGGCTTGATGCATTGACAGGAAGGTTGGCTAGTCTGACTAGGATGTTTTGTTCATTGCATTAAATTTTTAAAATAAAAGCCACAAAAATAGTTTTTGCAGCCACAATAATTTTTATGTCCATGATAATAACAAGGACATGAAGACATATAAAAGTTCAAACATAACATAATGAAAACGCTGCAAATAATTTCGAATGAGATTGATAGAACCATTTAAATCACTTCACACATTCTTACTTAATAATTCTAAAATACATTTTGCTTTTATTAGCACTAACTTCAAATTCTTACCCTTTTTGCATTCATACAACTAGTTTGTCATGAAAAATTTAAATTATTATCATTGGCACTTTTAAACACTCAATAATTAAAAAAAATATTAATACCTAAGCCTCTGCTGGCTTTCAAAAGCAATTCAACCACTGGGGCTACATCGAAGTAAGCAGCATAATGTATAGCAGCCATGTCCGTCCATCTGCACCTCAGATACAAGTCAGCCCCTTTGTCCAACAGGAAGCCAACTGTCCTAGTAGCTGCCGTTGCATTGCCAACACCATTAGCACCAGACTTGCAGGCATAGTGGAGTAGCGTCATGTCTGTAAGTCCATCCCTGTCATTTACATTTGCACCTCGCTTCAAGACCTGGCAATTAAAAAAAATTAAATTGGTTTATGTTTTGAATGCTGACTACCATTGTGAAATGTGTCATGTGTCAACATGTGTTGTTAACCGTATAAAATATAATATGGCAATACATGTTTACCAATCGTTATTCCGGGGAATACATAGTGGATCTCAACAGGCCTAGAGGGCAAATAAAACTGGGTTGTCAAGGTTAATAATATTTAAAAACGATGCTTTAGCAGCCTCTGATATAAAAAACAATACCTCCAATTTTATTTAATAGGCATAATAAAGTAAATTAATCATGTGAAATGCAACATTTTGAATTTCAAGATACATTAACCAAATTTTATAGTTTTACATAATTAGTAAAATCATTTAATCTAATACAAACATAAATTACTATCATATTTTCAAACAAGTAGAAAAAAATGCATAGAAACTAAAACAAACTTGGCGTAGTAGACCATGGAGCGGGCCCAACAGGTTTTATCACTGCAATCAGAATTGAAGCAATAAGCTAAGTATCTGTCAATTAATTATCAGACAGAGACAATTATTTAATAATTGCCTCTGTGGTGAAAGGGACATAAGCTAACTGGCAAAACCTACTATAGTCTGTCTATTTACTGTGCGAGCCTTGCTTTTCGAGAACCTAGCGCGTTTGATGTTCTGTTGTGAGGCTAACAATCCAAACAGTTCAAACCCAAGAAGGGTGGGAAAAAACATGCCAACACTCTTTCGAAGAAAACCACATGCGGGGATGGGGAGGAAAATGCTTTCGAGGCTCGCATTCTAGAGAGACAAGGTATAATCGTCACAAATTTATACAAAATGGTATAAATTGATAATAAAGGACTTTAAATAAAACACTCTACTCACCTCATTTACCAGGGTTTCGATATTCTGTTGTGTCTGTGGCATCCACTGCCGAACGATAGCGAATATATGGGGCACTGTAGTTTCTGGACTTTTCAAGACCTCCAGGCAGCCAGGGCAGCTGGGATCGAAGAAGGGGAGGTCTAGCTGGTGGCAACTTTTGCACAAAGGTGCATCGGAGGATGGATGGATGATCGGATGGAGACGGGCTTCAGTTGTAGGCCTGGTATCTGGGTTAGGTTGGCTGGGTGAGGTGTCCTGAGTAGCCGTCATGGCTTTTTTAGGTTGCTAGAAATATAAAAGGTATGGTATATTGGGATAGATTAGGGTTCGAAATTAACAGTTGTTTGTCACAAAATGCGACCAAATCCTACAGATTTGCGGCTTTAAAACAAATTTAGATGCAGTTAAAGCATCGTTTTTTTTTTTAAATTCACTATTATCTTTTTAAGATGTTTTTCAAAGATCTTGCTGACAATAATCATAACCCTCCATTTGAAACAATTTTAAGTTTGTCAATATTTGATTCTGTGCTCCTTAAATCTAAAAAAAACTTGGGGATACATAAGTATCGAAACTCCTAACAAATTTTATTATAGAAATTCCAACAGAGGTAAATTGGGATACCTAAAGTTTTGGGACTTCAGCTTTTCTAAAATTGCAAAACTATGCAAGAAGGGAGTAGGAAAAACGTTAACCAATACTTCTATAGAAGTAGCATCACACACTGTTGTAAAGATATTACAATGTGAACAAAGATTAAGAATGAAAAACCATCATGGTAGTTTAGTATGCAAGATTGCAACTAGAACATTTTTGATTTTTAAAAAAATATTTAAAACCTTTTTTTGTTTGGATTTTTAAGCTTGATCATAATTACACAAGTCTATTTAAATAAAATTTGTTTACACATAAAGGGAGGAATATTTATGCGGTAATGGAAAGTAAAAAAAAAATGTTTACACACATATAATAATAATTTAACTCAATTATTAACAAGCAGTTTTTTATTACTGAAATTTTCTTTTATTAGATTAGTATAAGACACGGCTATCTATGTATCGAGATATATTCAAATATTTTGCTAATTAGCTAGTACACATAAAAGGAAAGCAGCACAAATATGTTATAAAAGTGAAATCATATTTATTTTCAAAGTAATAACATTTATTTTAAATTAATTACACGCAATTTTAGACAGAATAAGAGATTTTTAAGTACTTACAATTAATGAAGTAAACCGGATGCGAAGGAAGGCTTAGTATTCCAAACAAATCAGTATAAAATCTTTACATCATTAAAATTATAACATTAAAAATATCGTTTTCAAAAATTCGTTTTGAAATTTAAAAAAATATCTTTAAATTCGAAGCAAAGCGGGTTAATTAAATAACAACAACAAAAACAACCACCCGGGTTTGTTGTCACCATGCCAACTGCCACCTCGAAGATATGATTTTTATGCAAAATAAATTTTAAAACAAAATTATTTTGAAAAAGCAAATTCTTAATATTGCGAAAAATACTTTTATGTATCTCAGTTTCAATAATTATGTTCAATATTTTAAATATTATAGCAATAGTAATGGTTATGCAAACGAAAAACTTATAATTAGGGAGTTTACAATTTGGCAACACCATTCTCAAATTCAGCAATTCAGCGCTATTTTGCGCGGTTTTGTTTTCTTTAAAATAGCAAATAACATTTAAATTTTAAATTTGCGTATTTTAATTGTTTCATGAATTATTTTTTACTGGGAAATAATAAATATTTAAATATTAAAATAATTGTTAAATTAATTTATTTTGATTAGAAATACCTATTAATTATATGTGTAATTCCTTTAAATATGCATTGTTGAAAAATTACTATAGATTATAGTTTTGGTTACTAAAAGAGATTAAAGAGTTTCTAGTGAAAGGACTTACACATATTGAATAGTTTAATTCAGTTTTTAAAAAAAATCTTCTAAATTCGGGGATATTCCACAGAAAGTATTCGTATAAATATTATTTCCTCCTGTATTAAGATTCGAATAAAGTTGATTTCATTAAAAAAAAATTAACTAAGGTTCATGAAAAGTATTTTTTGAATATTTATTTGAATTCAAAAGATTAAATAGTTAACAACATTCTTTAATTCTACCATAAAAACTTTTTAAAGAATTCTATCCCCCTTTGCTTGCTATTTAATGTCACGATGAATAAGGAATGAGTGGTTATAATTCATAAGTTAATTTAAAAAACATGTTGAAATATAAACTAGATTTAAGCAAAGCAAAGAAGCAAAACAAATCTTACCTCACTGAATTAAACTCACCGAACTTCTAACAGATTCATATTCCGGAAGTTCTAATCTATCATTCGAATCAACAAAACAAAAGAACAAATATCTTTTAATACGAAACCAAGCGTGCTTCTTTCCTGTTGGTATCGCCTCTTCGCCGGGATACAAATACTTGTTTTTGTTGTCCATTTGTGCCGTAGCAGTTAGAATAAGAATGAAAAGCTGCCTTGCTTAGAACCTACTCCCCCAGGTGAAGTCAAGTTTGATCTGCGATGTGCCCAAAGAAACGTTGGCGAATTCTTTGGCGCTGGGTGAATGCAATAAAATTAAATAACAACAATGAAAGACTTTTGTTTGCAGATACTGATATTCACAGTGATATAAAAACCATATACCAATTCAGATAATTTAATTCGTTCCACAATTGCCCAAAGAAACGTTGGAGAATTCTTTGGCGCTGAGCTTGCTTGCAAAAAAAATTTTAAAACAACAATGAAAGACTTTTGTTTGAAGATACTGATATTCACATTGATATAAAAACAATGTACCAATTAAGATAATTTAATTCGATCTACAATTGCACAAATCGTTATTTTTGCAACATTTTATTTAATGATTCTTCAATTCGGAGGGATACATTTGTAATGTGTAAACCCGTCAACCGACTGTCAGGTTTTTCAGCAACGCACAAAATTTTAACAATTTATACATTAAAATCAATAAATTTTTAGATTTTAAGTATGTCGGTGTCTTTTTAATTAATTAAATGCTACAGAAACAACAATTTTAAATATTAAAAAATAATGTATATACACTCTTAAAACGAACGAGTGATTTTAACTCAGTCTGATTAATTTTCACTCCTCCAGTCTGGAAAATGCACTTCCCCTTTTGGAGTGGATCCTTTTTGTGTTAAACCTCCGACAGAATCACTCCAAACGAGTGATTTTAACTCAGTCTGAGTTAATATTCACTCCTTTCCTGTGTCGAAAATGCACTTCTCCAACTGGAGTGGATTTCACTCTTTTGTTTTAAGAGGGTATACAGAGAGTTGTAGTCAATGGAGCATTGAGCCAGCAGTTTTTTTTTTGGACGCGGACTGGTCTGGTTTTGTTTCGGAAGTGGTTTGGATAATAAACATGTCTGCTGGTGCGTGAAAGTATGTAGAGAAGGTTGGGAAGAGTGTGTTATTACGTGTAATGACAATGTGGTCAGGATGTAAGAGTCATTAGGCTAGAATGTTCAACCGTATGTATTTATTTGGTTGCCCCGAATATACTCATGTTTCGCCGAATATAGACATGGTTTTCTATTAAGTACCGTCAGGGCGGGTAACTTTGGCCAAATTCATAGTTTTTTTTTACAAAAGAAGAAAAATTTAACTACAAAAACGAATTAAACACTTTAAAATCATTATGCATCCTAAGTATTGTACTTATAGGAATAATTTTCAAGCATTTTTGTTAAATTTTATAAATTAATAAAAAATTGGTATTCATTAAAAAAATTAGGACACTGTTAGGAGCCGTGCGGGTAACTTTGGCCACTCTTGAAATACATAAGAAGCACACTTTTTAACATCCTTAACGGCTGTATTAACGAATTAAATAGCAATATTAAAACTTTTAACTTAAAATAACAAAGTTATAAGACATATAGTTGTTAAAAATGGCATATAACTTAACATTTACATTGCAGTGCATCGTGGAATGGCATTACACAATGAATACTAGTATTGTTTGTCGCTTAAAAGAAAAATAAAATTCAATTTTAATAAGGGAAAAAGAACTCTTTTGAAGCAAGATGTAATCACAAATATATTCATAAAAAGCAAACGATTTTATTATAAAAGGAGAAAAAATAATGTATTCATAATTAGGAATCTGAAAATGTTTACCTTTCGACATTTACGATTTTGAGTGGTATACGTTTCTTGCATTCTATCTTTATCTTTTTAATGTTTAAAATCGTTTTATTTAAAAAAATATATATATAAAAAATGAGTAATCATAAAAGTAAGTATTTTTCAAAAATAGTTAATCAGAATACACTTTTACGTATATTTTTTAAAGTGCAAAGTTCCATAAATAAATATTTACAACTGTGGCCAAAGTTACCCGCATTCATCGGCAAAAGCCTCCCAATTACCAATATTTAAATGCAGCATAACAAGTATTCAAGTTAGAATAAAACAAATGGTGTAATATTCTTCCCCATAAATAAAAGAATCGAATAGATTGTTTTATTTAAATATTTTCAATGTTTTTTTAAGTGTTCCAGACAAAAGTTGGAAGAGATAGATTTTTGTCATTTTACGCTTGTAAGAATGAAAACGGCATTTGTAGTATTGCCAGAATTAGAATGAGATTTTTTTTTACATGAAATGAAAGGAGATGTTTCCACCTTTCCAAAAATGTCAAACAATTTAAGATGAGATCATTTTATGAAGAGAAATTAAGAAACCAATCTTTTTCCGACGCGTGGCCAAAGTTACCCTCCGTGGCCAAAGTTACCCGCTTTGACGGTAATTGAAAACAAAAAGTAATATTTGCAAATATCTTTTGAATTTTAATTAAAAAATTTGGTGTTTGATTAGATTTTTAATTTATTGAAGAAAAAGCTTGGAGTTATTTTATTGTAACTTTTTTTATAACCCTCCGGTATACTAGTGAAGTTTAACAAGAATGTACTAACTTATAATTAAGAAACGACAATGTGGTTTGCTTTAACCTCCCTGATATTTATGGTAAAAAAATAATGTAAAATGTATATTTACGTTTTAAGTAAAAAAACACGTACATTTCGATCGTTTTTAAAGCTATTTAAAGATCTTTAAATTTTAAGGAATATACGAAATAGTTATATACCTTTAATTTAGCTTAAAAAACGAAAACAAATATTTAATACAGTTCCGACAAAATCAGAATAAATCTACCTGTCTGGTATAAAATCAAAATATGTGCCTAGGATTAGGGCAAGATTTTATCTAGTAGTGCTGCCATCTAGCTATACTTAGATGTACTGAAAAGGTGATGATAAAATCTTCGGTTAGATGAGACGAGAAGATGATACTTGTAACTTGTTACCTTAAAATAATAATAAAACAAAAAAATTTGAAAAGAAAAAAAAATATTAGGTGAAATAAAAGATAAAGATATCCCTTTTTGGGATTTAAAAATATGGAGTTGTTGGACTACAAGATTAATTTTAAACTGTCAAACTTTGTTCTGCCATCTTTTTACTATGCTCCTGACGGTTTGCTGTTTGAAAAGTATCGATGAGACAAATAAAAACAAAGTAAACATATCTACATGTACTAAAATACATCTATGATATTTCATAAAATCATGTTGTATTTTAAGAAAGGGATTGAAGATTATAAAAAAATTAACAAGAAATATTCTTAATCTATCTTTGTATGTCGGTATGCAATGTTTTCATTCTATTTAAAAGCGAGAACTATTACATATTTATTCTTTGAAATATAAACTTTTGCAAACGATTTAAGTAATAATTATGTAATTTCGAAATAAAATAGAAGAAACTAGCCGAATTTAGCGGGTAAATGTTTAATATAGAATTAATGCTGTGGCGTCTTTTCACCTGTTAAACACAACTGTTGTGTGGAAGCAGGTTAAGTGACAGATTCTGTTACAAACCTACTTGTTAATTTACATTTCCAATTTTAAGTGAATTTTTGAGTAGTTTTATGGTTTTTGTTCTGCGAATAATTAAATATTTATTTATAACTGAAAATAATCATGCGGACGATAAGTAATATTTATTTTATTGGCGGCAGAAAATTAATGAAAATAATTGGCTTTAGAAGTTGAAATTATAGCTGGATGCTATGTTTAGTGAAATTTATTCTAAAGTATATAAATTTAATGTAGAAACTGTTGTTGATGTCACTTACTGTAACGAACCTAGTTTTTTCAAGATAAGAATTTTAGTAAGTATTTAAGTAACAGGAAAGTATGCTATTTTAGTTCTTTTAGAACTTCTTATTAATTAAAATGTTCTTCGAAATGCAGTCATTTAACTCTTTACACGGGTAGGTTGGGTAGTATAGTTGGGGTTATCACCTGAAAAGCCTGTTGGAATCTAGAAATTGTGGTAAATGAAAAATTTAATCCTTTACAGAGGACACTGGTTAAAAGTTTTTGAGGAAAATTATGTTAGAAATTTGAAAAATACAGCAAATACTGTACGCTTTCCAGATATTAGATAAATTTTAAACTCAGACAAATTAAGAAAAATCTTACAACACATCAGTGATGTTGTAAAAGTAATAATTAAGGTAAATCTGTCAGCAAATTAAAAAAAAAATTATCTTTAATGAAAAGAGTGTATAATATTTTCCAGTGGCTGAAGAATAATTAGTTAAGTGGAGTCGGATGAGTGTTTGGGTCAAAAATTTCGATTTTATGTTTTTCTTTTATTTTTAATCAGCATATCTATAGCTTTAATTTAAGACCAAGATTATCGATTTTTGCTTTTTTTTTCGTTTGATAGGCATTTTCCAGAAACTCTGTATATCAGTTGTTATCTATATACATTTTTTTTGCGTTTCTTGAAATATAAGGTTTTTCAGCAATTAGGAACCTTTTCCTCAAGAGCTATAAAATATATCAACATGTTTTGCTTTATTATTTCTTCCCCATTAATAGCTCTTTGATTTAAACTGAGGCCTTTTAAATATCTCTGCTAAAAGAAATTATATAACCTTGAACCAGATTTTTGTACTTTCTTAGAGCTATATAAGAGGCACAAACTATAAAAATATTCATAATGATATCTTATATAGTTCCTGAGAAAAATGTTCTTTAAGTTCATTTAATTTAAAGAACGAATTTAAAATAACGCCTGTATGCCGGCATCTTTGTGAAACCCCATGTTCTGTAAATGTACTTTCGCTACTGCCCGACTTTTATCGTAAAAAAGCTAACTAGCAGGGGTTAGATTGAATTAGATTTCGGTAAAAATGAATGGGCAGTCACAACAATGCGGTTTAGTTAATTGATTAGTCCAAATATTGCCTTTCCTGATTTGAAACTACGTAATATATACTTTACTAGCAGTATGGTCCCGCCTTGCTGGGAACCCGTTAACTTAATGGAAAATGGGTGTCGTAAAGAATATTGAAAAGTTGTTCTCTGCTTCAATAAGATTGACTACCTGAAATTTAGCAAAACCAGTGGTTTGTCAGATTCGAACATTAATGTAGAAGAACTTGAGGATACAAAATGTTTGCACTCCTTCCGTCATTCTGATAACATATTTGGCGCAAAAATGAAGATTCAACAGTCTTTGATAGTTTGGTACAGCTCTAGAACACGATGACTTGGTAACAGCCAGAAAAAAACCCCAAAAAAAACTCTTAGGTCAGTGGCACATTTTTGGTAATAATTTGGCGAGAAAATATAGATATAGCTACAAACCCTGACATTTTCAGGTCAATCACGATGATCTTGGAGAAACCAACCAGATTAATTATTTAAACAAAATAAATTTTACCCATCTGGCGCTTTTTAGGTAACATTTTAGCAAGTTTGGCAATGCATTTGGCGAAAAAATGAAGACATTAAATAATCATAAACAGACCTACCGCGATATCCTTGAATAAATTATTTTTTAAATAAATAATGTAGTTTCTAAATATAATGGCAAAAGAATAAAATAAACATTTCAAATTTGAATTATTTTGAGCTTAATTTAATTTCTTAAGCCAATGACAACGCGAAAGAAAAAAAGCTATCGGATTTGAGCGAAAGTGGTGTATTTTTTTCCAGTTATTTCGAATTTTCTCTAAAAATAGAACAAATATGAAAAAAACTAAGCCTCAGGTGCACACGTAGGTATTAAAAGGAATCTATATTAAAAATTTCGAATTTTTTAGAGCATTCTAAGTAGGTGTTTTGCGATCCACAGACATACATACACACAGACAGACTCTTTCTTTTATTATTATAGATAAGTATAGGAGAAAAAAAACCCATAAAAACTTCTGTAGCTTAAATTATGTCATCTCTTAAGTATATATATTTATTGATTATTTTTATTTCATTTAGAATTTATTTCAATATTATATATTAAAAATTACACATATTTATGATAGATTTATTAAAAAAACAGATTTGCCTGTTTTTCATTGATTTTATGGTAAATCAACTGTTTTTTTCTGTATTTTCCTTTTCCCCAAATATTCTTCTTTTACATTTTGGTCTTTTAAGTCTTTCTTTTGGTGCTCTTTCATTTGTTCACTGGTGAGTTATTTTATTAAGTTATTTCGCAAAGATTTGAGATAAAAAAAACTCAAAAAAAATTGCACTTTTATTGACACATATATTTTATTGCTACACTTGTATTTTCATTGCTAAGTTTGTGCCTTGAGGAACTAAAGAGTAAAAACTTTTTCGAGTTTTAATAATTGTTTTTATTATTCAATCAAAAGAAGGGATAATATATTATTTGAATGCGACTTTTGAATTCAAGTGATTTTTTGCGTTTCTAAATGAAATTCCATGAAAATCCTCGGTTCCAAGGTACTTGTCCCTTTTTTGCTCCCTAAAAGATATTTTTTTATGAAGACTGATTGGCTAGTTGGTATATTAATTCAATTTTTGCATGCAAGACAAGGATGAAGTGGGAATGAGCGTGCTGGACCGCAGGTCTCCAAACTCAATTGCCTCGATCTTAATCCAATGGGAAAATCTATTTCTTCCGCCACATTTCTCCGGCTGAGTTGAATGTATTTTTACAAACGGTTTTTTTTAAATAAAAAATGTAGATAACTTACAGGTATCAATCTTCCCACTTTTTGAAATTGCTTCGAATTTTCTGTGTAAAATTATTTATTGAAAAATTAAAAAAAATATATTCGAACCAATTTCAAAATGGGGAATTGTCGGTACCTGTAAAGTCAGCTACATTTATCATAAAAAATAAATAATAAAAAAATCAGCTTACAAAAATATTCAATATGGCCGGAGAAATGTGGCAGAGAAAATATTTTTTCTCCTTAGGATTAACACTGATGCACTTTGACTTTGAAGACCCCTGATACAGAGCGCACATTCCCCCTCCTGCAAGACTTTACTTAAAGCATTTTCACTCGTCAATGATTGGCTTGGCAAGTCATGTGAGCACACTAAACTTGTGAAAATGCTTTCGGTAACGTTTTGGAGGAAGAGTTGGCGAAGGTTCACATGTCCAGTCCCTGGTCCTTCCCTCCTTGTATACATAGCTCACAACCAAACAACCATTCGTCTTAAAAGCTATCTGTGTACTCGTGGACAGGAACATCGAAATGGAACCTGATAGGTGCTTTATTATTTTAACATCATCGGATAAAAAAAAAGAAACGTGACTGAAATCTGACTTTAAAGTATCTGACAAGGTGTAAAAATATGTGAGTAAGTATGAGTTTTTATTTAATAAATTTAAAAAAAAAATGAAGATTTTTTTAATGCACGCGTTAAGTGCTTAATAATAGTTAAACACATATCGTTTAGCAAACACTTTTAGAAAGGATACAAATGCAAGAGTTAAAAATACTTAAATTTCCTTATAAAAAATTCCCTTACATAATGTGATACAGCCTGGACATTTCAACATCATACAATGAATAACCTTTTTCGATACCTCAATGTCTTTCAAACCAACTATCTTTCTGCCAGAAACCTCCAAATTGGAGACAAAGCTTGCAATTCTCCTTCCTTGTTAACCACGCTCGACAAAGCCCTACATTTTTTACACGGGTGTGAAGAACCCCCCGAACATGAGCGACCCCCTACCCCTTATCCTCCCTTTTGTACTTTTTCAATGCGTTCGAGGTTCTAATCGTCTGCACAAGTATGGAACAAAGGTCGTGCCATCCTCCCCCGCTCTCTTCTCTTCCCGACCCCTCGAATCAGAATTATTATTTTTAGAGAACGTTTGGTTTGTTACATTGTTCTTTCTTAATGAACTGTGACAATTAAAATTTAGCACAAATCTTTGAAAATATTTTCATTTACCCCTCAACTTTTTTTTATGGTGCTCATTTATTCACTATTTACGGCATTGTCTATCGAATATTATATTGAAAACAATTGTTAACGTAATTATATATCGAAACAAAATTAAAAATATATTTTATAAGTCAATTTTTCGGAGAATTTTTTTTGGTTGTGCCATAACTGGTTTGTGCTTCAACAATAAGTTTATAACTCAGAAAATGGAAAATATTACAGTCGTATTCCCCCTGTTACTTTTACAATTTTTTTTTAATTCAAAATTTCTAAATTTGGAGGATTGAATTTGGACCCTTGGGGTTTTTCACCATCAGTAAAAAAAACAGTATTACTTTTAAGTTGCTGAAATTACTGGAATTATTATTTAGTTTCTCGAAGAATAAAGCAGAATTAGAATAATTGCTTCTTTTTTCTAACTGGAATTTTTTCTAAAATAATTTGGTCTTAAAACTTCAAATGGCTTCTTGTTTTTTAAGCATACAATAATTGCTTTAAGATGAAAAGGACCGATGCATATTGAAAAAATATAAATTTTTCATTTAAAGTAATGGAATAACATGTTTTTATTGAAATCCTCTTTATTCTTAGAAATGAGTTTAAGTGTGATTTGCTGATCAACATTAACTTGAATTGTTTTAAAAATATAGATTATCAATGCTGGATTTTTTTTATACAATTACAATCGAGTTTGTCCGATAATCTTTATCAATATATAGATACTTTCCTTTTCGAACCAGTAATTTATAACCAAATTGTGGCACTCTTAAGTTTGAAATGCGTCATAAATTTATGTTCAACGTTTCATATATAATCGAATTAAAATACATGTTAATTGAAGTGCATTTGTTAGCCTAAGCATGATTTAGTGTTTGCTCTTCTAAACAAAGCCTCCCCAAAATGTCTATAGCGAAAAGGTGAAAGGTATTACGTGTTTATATAATCGTTTGATCCATTTGCCCGTTAGTCACATTCCAAGCCCGAACACAAATGCTGTAGACCAGGGGTTCTCAGTAAAATTTTCTTGCGGACCCTTCATCAAGACGTTAATGTGACAAGGACCCCCATTAATTCCTAATCCTAAAATTAAAAAGGGAAAGCCAAATTAAGAGTCTTTATTTTCCGTTTATTATCCGTATTTTATACGTTTTTTACAGTTACAACAGAGAGCCTTCAGCATATAGTTAGTTTTAATTTTCAGTTCGTAATGGGACAAGTTAAATCTGTCCTTTGGGCCCATTATTTCTGAAATATTAGGTTCCAAACTTGAAACTTTTACTCTGAATTCCAACCCCATGTCGAACCTATTCTCATATTTGTTTTTCATGAAACATGGAAGAAAATGCTAACTCACACCTATTTGTGGTTGCAAATTTAAGGATCTTTTTTCCTTGTAAACTCAAGTTTGACACATTAAAGTGTTCAAACACATGAGCTAAGTACTCAATTGAGTAAAGCCAAGAGAAGTTAGTGAGAAAATTTTGAGTGATAGATTTGGGCTAGACTCTGCTTATGCAGGAAGTGTCGAAGAAAAATTCTGTTATCATACGAAATATATTTCATATATTTTTCTCTATTCTTAGAGCATCTTGCGGACCCCTCTAGCATATCTCGCGGACCCCTGGGGGTCCGCGTACCACCTGTTGGGAACCACTGCTGCAGACGAAGTGTGATAAGCGGCATAAATCAGACTAAGCACGCATTTTACATTTCATTGATAAATTCGGATTAAAAACATTTTAATTTCTTTAAAATTAAAAAAAGTCATCTAGACTTAAAAAGTTTGAAATTAAACGTTTGTCCCCCCCCCCATTTATTACAAAACCTCTGTCGTCACTATCACTAAACCATGATAAACTCATTAATTTAAAATGAACATTTTATTATTAATGTCTATAAATCTGGTTTAAATGACGTCTTTGTGGTTACTTTTGGCGAGCTAACTATTTTTCTATGCCTATGTGGCGCACGCACAAAGTGTGTGATGAGGTTCGTCGCTAAGGGAGGCACACATCATTTCTTCTCCTGTGTGGAAAGAGATCGGACGCCATAAAAGATGGCATATGTAAAATGCTGTGTGGTCTACTGTGTGTAAAATGACTGTGTGACTTCTGTGTGTAATAATCTTGAATAAAATGAGGACCTTTAAAACTAAAACGATCCACATGAGCAACAAATGGTAGAAGAGCGTGGATTATTTCAAACGAGTTACTAGTTAGCGTTTTACGGACAAACCTAAAGTATATTTAGCACGTGGTTCAATGTACGTGAACTGAATTTGAAACGTAAACTATTTTCGTGATGTCTGTGTGATCCTGACGACTTTACTGTGTGTTATACTAGAATAATGGAGAAACTAAATGTTCCAGAACTGGATGGTAAGAACTACTTTATATGGGCTTTGAAAATACAAGCAGCACTGACACTGAAAAGACTAGACAGAGTTATTTTAGAAGAAAAACCCAACGATTTGAAAAGTGATGAATCCAGCAATTGGGATCAAAAAAACATTGATGCTGTTGCCTACATAAAATTATCATTGTCCGATCAGCAAGCCCTCCAATACGCAACAGAAAAAAATGCAAAGACATTGTGGGAAAAAATTAAATCGAATTTCACGGGTCAACAAGAAGATCGAAAAATCGACGTTGCGAACGAGTTGAAAAGCTTAGAAATTCTTCAAAATGAAAGTGCAAACGACTACATTGCCAGAGCACGAGGACTAGCGACGAAATGTCGAGCACTGGGCCTGGAGGTTTCCGAACGTGAGCTTGTCTACCACACTGTTCGGGGACTGCGTGGCCGATTTGCAAGAGTCCGAGACATCTTGAAAACTCAGCGGGACAAGTCTATGGATGAGGTGCTGGAAATACTACGTGAGGAGGAGCTGACGAGTTCCCGAAATCGTCATTCCGAGGGAGGCAGTTCCAAGGTGTTCTACTCCAAGAAGAAGAACAAAAATGGAAAAGACGACCGAGTATGCTACAATTGTAGAAAAATTGGCCATGTAGCGAAGGATTGTTTTTACAAGAATACGCATCAAAACTGGAACAACAACCGGGGACGTGGCGGAAGATCTGGAACCAGAACCAGAAAACCAAACCATATCTACAGCACGGAAACTACCGGCGAGGATGGTAGTGCCACGAACGGGACCGCACTACAAGTTACGAAACAAGAAACTGTGTATGACAATATTTGGATTTTAGACAGTGGTGCAACAAATCATCTAGCAAAGGATACATTTTGGTTCAAAGAAATCCATCCGGATACTAGTGAGATAAACCTGGCTGGTAAGGACACCCAAATAAGTACTGAAGGAAAAGGTACTGTTCGAGCTAAAACTGTAAGTAAATATCCTATTGATTTAACCATAGCTGATGTAAATTATGTACCAAACTTAAGAAATAATTTATTATCGGTACCTTGTCTTATGAAAAAAGGTTGTAGAATTAAATCCAATAGGAATGGTATTTTAGTATTTGATAAAGATGATAAATTCCTGTTTAAAGCTCATTTAAATGAAAATAGACTAGAAGTATATTTAAATCCATTGGATAATTTGGAATGTTATTTGTCTAATGAAACATATAACAACTATAAATTGTGGCACAGTAGATTATGTCATTTAAATTATAAATACATGTTTAAAATGAAAGATTATATTGATATTGATGTTAATACAAATGATGTAAAAAACTTTAATTGTGATGCATGTGATATAGGTAAAGTTACTAGAAAGTGTCATTCGACTGTTAATCACGAACTAAGTTCAGATATTTTAGAGTTACTATACGTTGACCTTTGTGGTCCAATGCAAACAGAATCATTAGGGAAAAGTAGATATTTTCTCATAATTGTGGATGATTACAGTGGAATGTACTTTACTTATTTCATTAAAAATAAGGATGAAGTGTATGATGTGTTTACCGAATTTAAAGCTAGATATGAAAATCAAACTGGGAAAAGAATTAAAAGAGTAAGAAGTGATAATGGGGGTGAATTTGTTAATGATAGGTTAGATAGTTTATTTGCAAAATCGGGAATAATTCATGAAAAAACCAACCCTACAATCCCGAAAGTAATAAAAGCGAACGGGCAAATCGTACATTACTAGAACGCGCTAAGACTATATTACATGAAAGTCAATTAGGCATGCAGTTTTGGGCGGAATGCATTAATTTCTGTACTCATGTAACTAATTTGACACCAAGAAATGGTAAGGAAAAATTGCCACTTGAAATTTGGACTGGGAAAAAACCAAAAATTAATTATTTAAAGAAATTCAGATCAGTTTGCTATTATCATGTAGCGAAGGTAAAAAGGAACAACAAGTTTGATGTTCCGGCAAAAACTGGAATTTTTGTTGGTTATTCTAGACAGCGTATAGGTTATAGAATTTACGATATATCTACTGGCGCAATAATAGAAGAAAGATCAGTTAAATTTAACGAGAATCTAAAAGGTAGTACATTACTATCAAAAAATAAAACAGAGTTATGGGAAATAGAAGATTTCGATAGCGTAATAGAAAATAAAAATAATGCGAGTCCAAGCGATTTCCCCGACAGCGAGGAACCAAAGGCGAATAACCTTGACAAGACAACAAAACTACGCCGGTCTGAACGATTAAAAGAAAAAACAATAAAATATGTGAATCGAACAGAGCTTATTCCAAAAAATATCGAAGAGGCGAAAAGTAGTGCAGATTGGAACAATTGGCAAGTTGCCATGAGGAATGAATTAGAATCTCTAAAAAAACACGATGTATTTGAAATCACAGATGTTCCACAAAACAACAAAATAATAAAAACTATACCAAAACCGACCTTAAGTTTGCAGTATACAAATGTTCTACGAGAAAAAGGGTAAATAGTTCTCATTTTGAGTGCGAGAATCGAATACAAAAAGGAATTTCACTCAATAAACACATTTATTTATATCAAGACATAAATTTATTATTTTTATTAGTTAAGCTTCAGTTAGAGTGTTATTTTAATTATTTTTTTCCTTCGATTTTGACGTAACAGGACGCATAATATCAGGGTCGAAAGGAGCAGCCAATGAGAGTACGAGAAATTGCGGCGCCAGCCGGGTTGTTTACCCAGTTTCCTCCGCTCAGTACATTTCTCTGCTGCAAATTTAAGCTCGGTTTTGGTATAAGTGGGTTTTTACTTTAAAAGAAAATAGTGATGGTATTTTGATTTATAAGGCACGGCTCGTAGCAGCCGATTTTGACAATAAAAATTATGCTGAATCTTAATCACCTGTTGTAAATATGGAAAGTTTAAGATTATTGCTTGCAATTTCAGCTAAATTAAATATGAATGTAAAATTTTATGATGTTAAGACAGCATATCTTTATAGTGATTTAAAAGAAACCGTTTATGTAAATATTCCACCTGGCTGTGATGAAATATTTGGTAAAGATAAAGTGTGTCTATTGAAAGAGTTTATATGGTTTATCTGTAAGTGGTAAAAATTGGTATTTAAAGTTAAAGAGTGAATTGCAGCGCATTGGATTAAAACAATTAGCTTCTGATAATTGTGTATTTATAATGACTGATAATGATGATATTTTAATTCTATGTTCATTTGTTGATGATTTAGGAATATTTTATACTTGTGAAAAAATGTATGAAAGTGTTATAACTAAGCTTAAAAGTGTATTTGAATTGCATGAAAATAACAGCTCTAAGTTTTTAGGTCTTGAAATTGAAAAACATGAAAATGGTATAAGTATTTCACAATCTAAGTATGTTGAATCATTATTAATTAAGCATAATATGGAAAATTGTAAAACTGTAAAAACACCAATTGTAAGGGGTGAAGATAAAATGTTTCCACCAAGTGATGATTTAATTGATCAAACTGTTTATCAAGAGTTAATTGGTGAAATTTTGTATTTAGCTAACAGGACACGTCCTGACATATCATTTGTAACAACCTATTTGTCACAATTCAATCAACGACCTGAAAAGCGACATCTGAATCTAGCAAAAAGGGTTTTAAGATATTTGCAAGGGACTAAAGACAAAAAATTTTTTATAGCAATGAAATGGGTTATATTACAGGCACATCTGACGAATCATGGGGAAATGCGGAAAATGCCAAGTCATTCAGTGGGAGTGTAATTTTATTACTCATTGATTTCATGGAAATGTCAAAAACAAAAGAGTGTAAGTCTATCTACATGTGAAGCTGAACTGTTTTCTATTTCAGAACTGTGTAAGAATATTATTTGGACTGTAAATTTATTAACTGAAATGACATGTAAACAATTTGTAAATGATAGTGTACTTTTACTTTCTGACAGCCAAGCAGCTATACAGTATCTTAAAGGTACTAGAGCTTCTAACAAGTCTAGACATATGAATTTGCGATTTCATTTTGTGAAGGATTTGTTGATGGACAATACTATTAAACTGAAATACCAACAAACTGACTTGTTACTAGCAGATTTTCTTACAGAGGCAGTAAATGAAGATAAATTGTTGTATTCTTTAAACAACATTTCTTTGATTTAAATGATTGTGTTCAGTAATTATTTTACTAGTAATTTTAAATTAATGTTTAAATATTTTGTTTAATTAATTTCTAGATTAATGTTATAATTGTTGTAAAGTATTGTGTGTATGAAAATTTGTTTTAATTGTTTCTCATGTTTAAAAAATTGTTGCTCGCAGGAGGGGTGTGTGGTTACTTTTGGCGAGCGAACTATTTTTCTATGCCTATGTGGCGCACGCACAAAGTGTGTGATGAGGTTCGTCGCTAGAGGGAGGCACACATCACTTCTTCTCCTGTGTGGAAAGAGATCGGACGCCATAAAAGATGGCATATGTAAAATGCTGTGTGGTCTACTGTGTGTAAAATGACTGTGTGACTTCTGTGTGTAATAATCTTGAATAAAATGAGGACCTTTAAAACTAAAACGATCCACATGAACAACAGTCTTTATATAGTTATAGTTTGATGGTTTATTATTTACTAGCAAATTTTTACCCGTACTTCGCACGGATTAAAAAAATATCAAATCTATCCAAGTATGTGTGCCATGCAACCTGTTATAAGATCATAAACTTAAGTTATTTTCCCGCTCGTTTTCAAGTATGAAATCCCGTTTCATTGCTTTAAAATTCCAAAATCAAAAATACGGAGTAAAATGTACTCATAAATGCCATCACAATTCCCTCATAAATACATAAAAACTTTTAACTCTTTTGGCACGTTTTGGGAAATAATTTGGCGAGAAAATAGATATAGCTACAAACACACCCATTATACAGTTCTAACACAATGACCTTAGCACAACCAACCAGCTTATAAATTATTTTAGCAAACATTTTGCCCATTTGGCTAGTTTTAATAAATAATTTGGCGAGATTGGCAACATATTTGGCGAAAAAATAAAGAATAAAACCCTGATATGCAGCTCTAGTGCGATGGTCTTCATTAACCATCATAGCTCAGTAATAGCATAACCAACATTTTGCCCATTTGGCGAGATTGGCAACGTATTTGCCGAAAAAATAGAGACATAAAATCCTAATTTGCAGGTCTAGTGCGATGGCCTGTATTAACCATCATAGTTCAGTAATAGCTTAACAGACATTTTGCCCATTTGGCGACTTTTAAATTATTTGGCGAGATTGGAAACATAATTGGCGCAAAAATAAAGGCATAAAACCCTTATATGCGGCTCTAGTGTGATGGCCTTTATTAACCACATTTCAGAGCTTAGCTTAACAATCATTTTGCCCATTTGGCGAGATTTGCAACGTATTTGGCGAAAGAATAAATACATAAAATCCTAATATGCAGCTGTAGTGCGAGGACCTTTATTAACCATCATATTTCAGTAATAGCTTAACAAACATTTTGCCCATTTGGCGTGTTTTAATTAATAATTTGGCGAGATTGGCAGCATATTTGGCGAAAAAATAAAGACATAAAACACTTATATGCAGCTCCAGTGCGACGGCCTTTATTAACCATCACATTTCAGTAATATAGCTTAATCATACATTTATTATCTAAATCTGCATATTTGCAATCAACGGAACCATCAATGAAGAAATCATCAACTAAACCCAAAATAATGAAAACTGGTAAGAAATACGTCACTTGAGACATATCAATTATTTTCTAATGATGAATTTAGTTTCTGAAAGTAATGGCAACACAAAAATAAACATTTTCCAATTTATTTATTTTCGTTGAAAGTTTATTTAATTTTTTCAGCAGATGGCATCAGGAAAGTAAAAAAAATGATCGGATTTGAGCCAAAGTGGTGTAGTTTCTCCAGAAAATTCGAATTTTCTCTAAAAATAGAACATTTTGAGCTCTGAAAGTTCTTATTTTGCAACTCAAGTATGAACTACGTATATGTACCAAGTTACGAGTCAAACAAATGTTGTTTGTGAGTAGAATGTTGTTTGTGAGTTTCAGAGAGACATACACACACACACACACACACACACACACACACACACACAACTTCATTTTTATTATTATAGATTGAGATAGTGGCCGAGGGGGTTCTATTTTTTTCAGCACAAAAACTTTTCTTTTTTAAATTTACATGCCGGCGTTCATTAATGGGAAATAATGTCTTAATATAAATTATTTACTAATGTATATTATATTGAGCTGTTTTGTTTTGAGAAATTATATAGTTGAGATAACTTTTGAAGATGGTAGATTGTTTGTTTGAAAAAATTGGAAACGTAAAGTAGAATGTTAAAGCGAAAAGTTTTGCTTAATTTTTTTTTAAGCAGGCAGTCAAATCTCAGTATTCGTTTGGCAACATTTTTCACTTTTTGAAAACTTCGTCAATTTTTTAAATGCAGCGAACTACTTATTCTAAAATAAGCATCAGCATAAAAGTTAGAGAAATCTCGATATTTTCGAAATATTTAGCAATATGTTAAAGAAAAGAATAATCTAGAAATTACAAACTTTATCTCCATCCGAAATTGTCGTAATGTGTTGCATAGATTAAGAATACTATTAAAATAGTATTCTTTGTCTATGATGTGTTGCACGAAAGAATACTTGAATTTGATAAAACGAGCAATTTTACATATATATTCTTAACTGCTAATAGAATAAGCAAACGACATTGGATATTAATTGAATTTTCTAAAGAAAATGGTCAATTTTGGTAATGAAAATTTAAATTAAACTAAATTCTACGAAGAAATCCCAATGAGAGTTGGCAGTATGACCTGTTCTTGCTCATCAGATTTGGCGAAATTCAATAAAAATGTAGTTTAAATTCAATATCAAATTAAAAAGAAAAAAATCCGTGTAAATGTTAGCAAAGTTGTTTTAGTTTCTTTTTAAAAACTAAAAGAAAGAAATTAAAGAAATATTGCTTCAAAATTTTGAGCTTATTATATTCTAGCTTAAAATTAATAAGAATATCAAATACAAAAAAAAAAAAAAATCCAAAGAACACGAACAAAATTTTTAATTCAGCAAATTTTAGAAGTTTGTTCTTGCGCCATTTTTAATTTGGAAACCTAAAAGTTTGAGTTGATTAATAAAATCAAGAACACATTTTTGTCTAGGCAATTTTAATGACTGTGAAAGGAACTCGGAAGTTAGCCGGGTTTACATTTTAGAGCTACTTCTTCATAACATAGACTTCGAAATCTTAATAAACTTGTAACTTAGCTAACAGTTAGCAGTCATTTTACAGAATGCAAGTTCAGCAATTATTTCCGCTACGCGGCGTAGCCGGTTTAGCCTGGGTGTCATCCATCTTCCCCATTGCACCTCCGGATGGCAAGGCAGAAGCCAGTTTCTTCAGAATTTCTTCTTTTTCTTTTTTCTTATCCTTGGCCAGCTTTTCAACTGCTTGCTTAAACTCGTTAAGATCCAAGCCGCCATCTTTTCCAAAATGCTTCGTGACATCCTCGTCAGATACTCCAGAAATGCCGGCCTTCTTGAACCATTGCTGGACACAATCAGTCTTTATTTTGCCGTCTTTGCAGCAACTTAACTTGACGTAGGCTTCAAATGCTTTCTGGATACCACCATCGGACGAGTCTTGGCCAGCTGAACCAGCAGCTTTTTGTCCAGCATCCTTGGTTTTGTCATGAGAAGGAGCAGACATTTTCGAATTCAATGAAGATTTATTTGAACGTTTTATTTATGGGGCAAGAAGTTTAAAGTATATTTAAAAATTTTTGCTCTAAGCTCAGTGCAAGTAATATAGCTCACTAATTTACAGAATGTAGATACTTCGGGAAAGAAAATTTTAAAATGGAGAGATTTAGAAAAAGAAAAGGAATCTCGTTCTTGATCTCGTTCTTCGAAAATTGTGCGTTGCCAATTAATGATAAAATTGCAGTAACGCTTGATGTGTAGTTTTTATAAATTATATTTAGTGATTAAAAATTTGTAATTATGATTCTGTTTATTTTTGTACAAAATTTATAATTTTTATAATTTAAATTATTTTACTACACTGAATTTATAATTTTATAATTGAACTTATTTTACTACTGAAATTTATTTATAAATTTTTTTTTGAAGTATGGCCACGTTTTGATTAGCAATAGAAATGCTGAATCAAATTTTTTTTCGAGCCTCGATTGGAGAATAAATGTCACGTAACAACCGTAAGAACAGATCACAAAGTGGATTACGTATCGAAGGAAATCAATAAATGAAAGTTAGGAGGAATTATAAGCACAACATTTGCAACAAGCATATATATTCTAATTTTTGAATGGCTAAAATTTTGCATGTACACTTAATTTGTCCGTCATTGGATTTAATTTGGCACATAAAAATCGTATACAAGACTTGTGTTTGGCCTTTGTTGTTCGTACTCTGAAGTTTATGCAGCAGATTTGTTCTATAAACGTCTTATTTGGAATTAAAATGTTTGTTCTTTAACTTTGTTTAGGAAGGTATCAATTATTGTCATTAAATTAATTTTTTTAATGTTCTATGTGCAACAATTCTCCTTTGGTTTAAAAAGATTTCCAATAATATTTTTCACACCTATTGAAATCCGATTTATTAGAAGGCTCATACTGATTTCATTTTAATAGACTAACCAACATTAGTAAAATAAAATACCGTTTTGTTAATTTTGCCCTCGAAAAGACAATCAAACCAGATAAACCCATTTAGAAATATGTATAAAATAGTAGCAAGTTATAAAAGCAGGCAGTAGCATAGTATACATAGCGGTGTTCTTATTTCAATTGTATGTATATTTTATCGTCTTTCATTATCGTAATTGAATTTTGACAACTAATCTGAGTAAATAATGGTTTCAGAAGTGTTGAACTAATCTCGAATAAGTATGCAATCATATTACCCAAGTTCTTGTGTATAGGGCTTTGTAATAAAAACTTAAACTTCGATTATTCTCAAAAAGAAGTCTGAGAAGGTTTTGTAAATTGCCAACCACTGAAAAAAAAAAGCATTTTTTTTTAGTGCAGAACACTCAAGCCTACGTCAAACAAAAAACTCCTCGGCGGAACAGAACATTACTGGGCCTGCCATGCATATTTCAGTTTACGTGACCAAGGGCAATGGGTTTCCATTTCCACACTCACAGAAATAACACTTTCATTTTTGACGATTCATGAGTTCTCAAGCCGCACTTCGTTAATTTTGAGAATTGTTTCGTCAAGCTATCACGTGACCTTTGAGGAAACGCGAATCCTCACTTTTACGATCATGATTTGACGATTCCGTATCGGGATTTTGAGGAAACTGAATCTCATTGTTGTACTCATATGCTCAAAAATGACGAAATATTTCTTTAGATAAGACGACATTCAAATCCTCATAAAAATGACGATTCAAATTTCCCCACTTTGAGGAAACGAAAACTTGGAGCATTTGCCAGTAAACGAATCGTCAAAATTAAGGAAAATTTCGTCGTTTTTGAGCATTCATTGTTAAGAGTGCAGGCATATGTCCCTACGCCAAATAACAAACGATATATACAGGAAGGTTCTTTTCTATTTCATCCCGACCCACGAGTCCTTTCTTACCTTTAGAAGGCGATTACAGAATCATCTGTATTTCTATATATATATTCGCTTATAGAGGATTGTCTACAATTTCTATCTCGACGGGGACCATTCCTTGTAGGGTTCTCACCACCCCTCTACGAAAAGTCGTCTGAGGGGTGGTAGTAGCAGACGATTATTCAAGGGGGGATGGGAAATATGGATGGTGATCATTGAAGAGGGATGATGACAGGTTATGGGGAGTGTATTAGTCACATGGTACCGAGAGATAAGTGTGAAGGGGGAGGAGGTCTTAGACAAAGAACAGATTGTATGGTGTTGGTTGTAAGATTGCTTGTCTAAATTAATTATGAGTGTTTGCTAATATACAGGGTTGTAAGATCTATTAGGCTATATGTCTGTGATTGACCACTTGTTTAATGTTAGGATTTATTTCATTATGCACTTCATGCAGATTCAGCATACGTACACTCTTAAAACGAACGAGCGATTTTAACTCAGTCTGATTAATTTTCACTCCTCCAGTCTGGAAAATGCACTTCTCCTTTTGGAGTGGATCCTTTGTGTGTTAAACCTCCGACATGATCACTTCAAACGAGTGATTTTAGCTCAGTCTGAGTTAATATTCACTCCTTTCCAGTGTCGAAAATGCACTTCTCCAACTGGAGTGGATTTCACTCTTTTGTTTTAAGAGTGTATGTGATCTTGAAAGTGTATGTGTATCTTCCACAATGAGTTTATAATCTTTTGTATTCCTATAATTTGTCATCACATTGGGATGGTAAAAACTACTGCTATAATCCTGTGTTGTAAATTTACATATGATGTAAAATTTTGTGTGTGGTACCTGCAAAACCATGATAATTCATGGATGTTTGTAAGCTCCCACCTCTTCAATTTACTATTAATGAAATAGAAAATACCATTACCATATATATCGGTTTTTTTTGGCGTAGGGACATATGCCTGGTAACCCATTGCAATTGGTCACGTAAGCTGAAATGGGCATGGCAGGCCTTGACCCACTAATGTTCTGTTCCGCCGAGGAGATTTTGTTTGACGTAGGCTTGAGAGTTCTGCACTAAAAAAATGCTTTTTTTTCGCTGGTTGACAATTTAAGAGTCAGTTGTTCATGAGACTCTGTACGGCATCGTGAAAACTCCAATAACAAAGATTATAGCACTGCACTCTAAAAAATGAATGCTCAAAAACGACGAAATTTTCATTATATTTGACGATTTCGTTACTGGCAAATGCTCCGAGTTTTCGTTTCTTCAAAGTGAGAAAATTTGAATCGTCATTTTTCATGCGGATTTTAATTTCGTCTAATCTAAAGAAATATTTCGTCATTTTTGAGCATGTGAGTACAACAATGAGATTCAGTTTCCTCAAAGTCACGATACGGAATCGTCAAATCACGATCGTAAAAGTGAGGATTCGCGTTTACTCAAAAGTCACGTGAGTTTGACGAAACAATCCTCAAACTTAACGAAATGAGGCTTGAGGATTCATGAATCGTCAAAAATGAAAGTGTTATTTCTGAGAGTGTGTGATGCCAAAAAATAACTGTAATGTAAAAAAAAATTGTTGTGATTTGCTGTAATTTGACAGAAATTTTTTACAGTGTGATGTTTTATATAAAAAATAGTGTTATCTACCTGAACAAATTGATCTAAAAACTGTTGAACTTTGGCCGCCAGGTTATTGTAAAGCATATAAAGAATTACGTATGGCATATCAAAAAAAAATTATTATACTTAGAGACTTAGTAAAGGAAGCTATATATAAACATTGTCCTAATTTTGAAAAGATAGTTTGGAAGACGCATTCTCTAAAACATTTGCATGGTTGGTGGCATTGTCATGTGACAATGCTATAGTGCAATATTTCAATAATTTGCAATTAGCTATCGGCCCATAATAATTGCTATTAAAATCATAATTACAAAATGTCTTTCACACAATTATTTGAATTTTATTGGTTTAAAAATGGTAACTAAATTATCAATTTTCTTTCTCTTGTAATTGGAAATTTTGATTTAAGAGCAGCATAGAATGGAACTGACAAAGCGATGTGTTCAAAATGCTCAATGATTGCATTTGCTTCTTTGGAATTATAGAATCCTGTAATTTAAAGCTGTGCGTGTGGGAATCAAATACTAGTATTTCAGAACTTAAAATTGAACCGATTGCATGCTAGTGGATAATATTTTATTTACCGAAGATAGTTAAATAAAAATTTTAGTTTGTTATTTACGCTACTCACTGCAACTGAGACAATTTGAATCACAATTTTATAAACAAAGCCGCAATTTTACCCAATTTGTATTGTTTGCTGGTACATTCACAAAAACATAAATTCGATGAATTTAAATGATTACGCACCCCACCATAATTTTCTTTCTTTATTTAAATCATTTTGTGATCACCAATGAAATATAATAAGGAAACAACACTATTTTATTATATACTATTCTTGAAAACTGATATTAGGGATCAAATTACTTATTTTCCTTTTACAAAGCAGAAATGAAAACTTTTCATATTGATCAATAATGCTGATCAAAAGAAAGACATCAAAATGCATAAGCAACATAACATTAATGTATTTCCTTTTATGAGTGTTTATGGAAAGCCGAAACCTATATCTCCAGCAACTGCAATTTTAATAATCGAAATTGAAATATGTTACAAAGTACCAAATACACGAAAAGTAATTTCAACCACTGATGCATGTTCGCATTTCAACATTTCCGATTCAAATAAAGCATTTTGATCCAGTAGAAAAATAAAATCATAAAATAAATTACAATCGTTTCAACTTTTATTATTTTTTTTTATAAAAACATTTTTTGTCGATACCAATTTTTCATGCTTTCAGAATAAGCTGTTTCCTAATAGGATTGGGCAGAACGATTTTAATTCCAAATAAATCTGGGATTTAAAATTGAAAAACAGATTGAAAATAGCCGCTAGCAACTATTTACTTCGAATATTATTAGAAAGTACGGAAGGAAGAGATTATATTTATGGGGTTACTATGGAAACGTCCGTAAACAGGAGTGGTTGTGAGAAGTTGCCACAAAATTTCACTAAATTAATTAATTAATTTTTTTCTTTATGGGGAATGTTTGTTCTATGGCGAAACTTTATGAATTTCATTACAGATTTACTTTTCGATAAGCTTTTGTTATGAATTATTTTAAATTGCAAGCTGTGCGAAGAAATGCTATGTTAAATTAAACGCTGTAATAAGCGCAATTATTTAAGAAACACCTGGAAATATTAATCTATTTTGAAAACACTTTTCAATTAAGATTGGTATGAAAAATAAATTCTGGTTTTGACATTAAGAAGTAAATCTACAAAATTACTTTTTGATTTTTCCGATAATATAATGTAAAATGTATAGAGAATTGTAATCTCAATAATTAGAAGAACAGATTTACGTAAGTGCTCACGAAAAAACAACAATGTTTAGCTTCGATAAAGGTTTTTTTTTTTAAAAAGTGAATTACTATGCTCCTTTAAGGTTTTCGGAAATAAATGAGATCCTAAAAATTGGATAAGGTAATAGAAATTGCAAAATTTGTTAGATTTAAATTTATTTCAATGCTGTACAGCTAGACTAAAATAGAAGCATAAAAAATGTTGCTTTGAGTTTTATCATCTAACTTTGAATTATTTTTGTAAAAATATTCAATGCAGCAGGAGAAATGTGGCTTAAAAAATTATTGGTATGGTATGATACATATATGGGTCATTCTCAAAAAATGTTACAAATGCTGTCCCACAGCTTTCATTGCTTGTAGTATTTTTAATTTTATTGTTACGGAATTTTCACTTGAACTGCATAAAAGAACGCACTTTTAAGTTATTATACCCATATTTTAAAAGGACAAAAATACTAAAACAAAAGTTGGAGACTTCAGTTAAAGGAGCATAGTCGGTAAAATTAACATATTCCATGACCAAAAATTAAAGAACAAGAGAAGATAATTAATTTAAAATAAATATTTCTTAATTATTGATGTTTATAATGATTAAGAAGCATCTTAGCTATCAAATAAGCCTTTTAAGACTTCTTAATTACTAAAAAGTTTTGTTTTGTAGCTTAATATATGGTGTCCCACAGAATCGAAGAATTTTCTTTTGTCGACTCTGTTACCAAAATTTCACGACAAAAAATGCAAAAAATTTAAGTTTTTTGCTGAAATAAGTACCACCATAGACACTTATTTCTGAAATGCCTGACAATTTTCTCTTAAAATTTTAGTTTATGGAGGAAAAATATAAAAGTTTGAAAAATTAATGAGAGTGTGATTATTCAATGACTACTATGTTACCGTATTTTTATTAAACTGGAGCATATTTAAGAATAAAGTGATAGTACAGTTTAAAGCCCTTGAGAAACTGATAACGATGAGCTAAAAACAAATTTTAAATTAGATAAACTTCATTTCAAAAAGCGATGTTAAAGTTGAAAATGTCCACTCTGTTACTGTCCACTCTGTTACCGTAGAAAAAGAAGCTAACTCTTTGATGAGCGCAGTGCCCCCAATTCTTAACTACGAACTAATATGACATAAAAGTTTTGATTGTTGCTTGACATATACAGAATTTTAGATGACATGGGTACTTATTCGTAACTATCAACAATTGCGGGTCAAATATTATTGAATCTATGGTTAAACAGAGGAACTTTTAATCATATAGCATATTTTTAAACATTGTCTGAGTCTACAATTATTACGATCATTGCTCTTAATCATAATTTCTAAAACACGTAATCACACAACACAGACAAATTTTTCTTTTTTAGTAGTATGAAACGCACGCGAATTAAAATTTGTTTTTAGCTCATCGTATTTGCTGTTCGGTTTAATTCATTTTTGTTCTAAAACTCTTTCGCTGCATCAGTTTTTGTCGCCGCGTTACACGTAATAGACATGATATTTTATTGGATCTTAGGTTATTGATGCTTTTAGCGACTATTCACAGCGAAGTGTTGATATGCAAAACATTGATGCTTTTTATTTCTTTTGATAGATAAGAAAGCCTGCGCGGACAAACGAATCGAGCTGGTAGTTGAGGATTCGGTTTATAATAATGATGCGAAAATAACAAATTAGCTATTAAAAGCAGAGTAGTTAATGTTACGTAAATTAAGGCATGTGTATTGTTTATGACGAATTCATTTTAACTTAACAACAAAATGCAATAAAAACATTTCGAAGTATTTAATCCTTAATGTAAAATTAACTTGCATAAGAAAGTGCATTTCGCAGAAAATATTTAATGAAATTTATATCTTGGTAACAACGAAATCATTTATTGTAAAATGAGGAAAAAATCGTCTGTCCATTTAGAACTTTTTAAAAAGTAGCCGAATTTTTTTAGTACTATCAAAAGGAGAAATAATTAATTTTTAAAAAAGTAAAGCTATAAAATTATTTTTTGGGAGCACTAAAAATAAAAATAATATAATATTATATTATTAATTATATAAGAATATAGTTATTAACACAGGTTTCAATGAAGCGATTCCTTTTGTATAAAAAAAGAAAAAAAATCGTTTGCTATTTCCCATTGTCACTGCCGCATTTTCTTTTCATCGAATAAAAAACACAAATATGAAATTTTCGTTGATATTTCGTATGTAAATTTCGACCACAACCTAAACTACTCCAACTACATTCGTTTAAAAAACTAAACCAAATAATTCCATCTTGCAAAGGATCCCGCTGCAAAGAACCAAGCAATAGAAGCGTTGTCGTTGAACGTAGTTCAAACTAAGAAATCAGGAGCGCTGCTATCTTTGAAAATATTTTACTGAAGAAAACTTATGGTGAGAGCAATTCGAGTGTGGTGTCTATACGTATATTTTATCACGTCCGTTTCAAAACTCTCGGTATAATAGCATTGCGGTAAGTGAAAAGTTTGAATCAAAGCATAAATTATTTTTAAAATATACGGATTTTATGCAGTTTCAATAGATAGGTGAATTCTTAATGCAATAGTAACAATTGTTTTAAATAAAATCGAACTTTATTTTTTTAACATTGGAAGTTGGAATTGTAACATTTTTTGAGAATGACCCATATATTCCAGCTTGTGTGCTTGTTCAGAGAACCGCTTATAAGCTTTCGTCAAGTGGGACAGACACAGAAAGGATTTTACAGTCACAAAGAAATGAAAAACACATAGACAAATAACAACATTTATTGACGTTCACAAACATCCATGCCTTACCGGGATTCGAACCCGACCCCAGCAGCCAGAAAGGCTAGTACACTAACCATTCAGCCACCGGGGCGGCTGAAAAGTATTTTTCCATTGGATTGACACAGAGGGACTTTGAATTGAAGATCCGAAATCATTCGGTGTTAAAAGACACAAAGTAAATAAATTTCCATTACCCTCGACATTCATTAATGATGCAAATATAGATACTCTCAACCTCATTCATGTAAAATGTTCAACTAAAAATTCGTGTAAAATGAGATAATCTCAAAACCTTATAAATAGATACCCTCAACATCGACATGAATAGATATCCTCAACGTGACGTCACCCCATGGATGTCGACAACCCCTTGAAAACAGTTTCAACAGGGTCCTAGTAGCAATCCTGGGGTCCATCTGTGCACTTCTCTGGCCAGTTAATTACGAAGCGTAATCAAGCATCGTTGGGGCCGCACACTCTTTTGCTTAATGGGGCGGTGGTGGTAACTAAGGTGACTATGGTTGCTTCCCGATTACATTAGAGGCCTCCATAGAGTTAAGCCTAATATGAATGTGATCTCTTGAACTTTATTGAAAATATAAGGATGAAGTTAAATGGGTCGATTTGTTTAATTATGTTTTTTAGTTGTATCTATTACATTCTATCGAGAATATAATGTTTAAATTTTTGTCAATAGCTTCTTCAGATATTTGGATGTGTTTATGCCTCTTCACTTCCTAAAACAATCCTACGGTTGCATTTGTTTTATAAACATATTTTTCAAATAATTATATATTCAGAAGTATGTTTATTAGCAAGTAATTTAGAAAAAATAATCTTAAAAAATACGCGGGGGTTGGGGAAGGGGCAATTTAGTTGAATGTGAGGGTTTGAGTGGTAGCGAGTTTTCTGTGATAAATGCTCCATTCTAAGAGACCTATGAATCTGCTGGACTCTCTAGGTAAATCATTTTATAAATAAAAATGATAAGTTATCTGCTTATATATAGACATTATTGGAAAGCTTGTAGTTCTGGTTGATAAAAGAAAAGTTTAAGAAACGAATTAAGAAACAATTTAAAATAAAGTTGTAAATTTTGAATTCTACAAAGGTTCACGTATGTGTACCTCTGAAACGAAGAAGTTTTGCATTATACTATTACTGAGGTGAAGATTAAAGCATGATACCGACGCTTTTTATTGGTCAATTACAAGTTTTGTATTCAATTGTTTCAGGCTTTTAAAATTTATTTTTTACAAGTTATTATTGATTTATTATTTTAGATATAAAAATTGTTATGCTATAATATGAAATACTTATATAAAAGCCAACATTCGCTCTCGGAACTTATTTTATGTTTGACTTCCTATTTTAAATGATATCCTTTCAGATACTTAAAGAATATTTATTGTCCATTAAAATGGGCAGTCGAAATAATTCTGGAGATTTTTTTTCTCTCAATGAAGGAATTACATTAAAAAATGCATTTAAGATAAATTATTTAGAAAACTTTAAACTTAAATCTTGGTTCCATTATGCATTTTATTGTCAGAATATCAGTTTCAAAGGGGAAAAAATGAAGGAGACACTGTTAAGCCATTAAAAGCTTTTCTTTAAATAAGCAGCTTTTAAATTACTGTTGTATGTATGAATTCTCTGAGACACGACACTCTAAATTATTTTTTAAACAGAAGATTCTTCAAATACATTTATGTTTATGAGGAAAACGTTAAAAAGCATATTGTGCTTGCTTCCACGTGCACTAATCACCCGACTACAGGCATTTATCTCCGTATTCCGTGCATTGGAACAAACACTTTTCCCCTTATAACTTCCCACTTATTGGAAACCTGTTCATTCACAGAAGTAAAAGAAATAATAACGAGTCTTTTTGAACCAGCTCTTCGTTGGTTCTCTGTTATTCGATCCCTATATTAATCAGTTTTTTACGTACGTATTATCTATTGTCCTAACTTCCATGCGTAGCAATCACCGGTTTTTCTAATTATATTACCTACTATGCCATCAAAATAGCATTATCTAAACAAACTCAAAGACCATCCGTAAGTTCAAGAAAGGTGTAAAAATGGTATAAATATACCTAGCTTAAAGTTTATGAACATAAGGGAAACTTGTGACCTGTATGACTATACTATCAAGCAAATTTCAGAAGCAGTAATCAGAACTTGTGATACATTTGATTCAGCTATGTCAGAGATACGAAAAAAACCCTTTTCTAGTTATAATATCTCTAACTCCCGATAAATAACATGAAACCAAAGCAACTGTTCAAAAATCTAACGTAAAAGCACCCTCCTTAATCTCCCCATCCCTGTTCTACTGTTTTAAAGAGGGACACACCTCCCCGTTGTAATTAGACATTGATGGTCCAGGAATTTGATTCTGACGATCCTCCACATGCAAATGGGGATTCAAAAGCGCATTAGTAGTGTTTTGGTGCAGAGGAGGAAAGAATTGGACAGTAACTCATCACGCAAGGCTGAGGGACTCCTGTTGGGGCAGAGGGGAGATTTAGTATTATTAAAGAACTGTTTGTTGGTGCTGTTTTACAAATGCAGAAGAAGGCAAAATCTTTTTGTGGTAGTTTACTTGTGGCCTGATAAAGAAATCCAAATAAAGCTAAACTCCTCGCCTCCTAAAAACCTCGGCGGAAAAGCCAGTTAGTGGGACAAGGCCTGCCGTGCCCATTTCATCTTACGTGACCAGGGGATGTGGGGTACTAGGCATATATCGCGGTAGGGTGGTCAACCTCATGCGTGTTTAGTTCAAAACTGTATTCGGTTTGACAACACCATAGTGTTTAGTTCCCAAGCATGCTTGGTTCTCATTTTATCGCCTCACTTAAGAGATGAAGGAATAAGTAAACCTCGTCCAATCCGGGACTTGATTCCCGGACCGTGGCGAAGCACTAACACTAAGCCATACCTAAAAACTGATACGGTAGAAAACTCAATATTTCGCTTAAGAACCAGTACACTCTTAAAACAAAAGAGTGAAATCCACTCCTACAGGAGAAGTGCATTTTCGACACTGGAAATTAGTGAAAATTTACTCAGACGGAGTTAAAATCTCCCGTTTGGAGTGATCCCATCCTAGGTTTAACTAAACAAAGGAGTGAAATTTACTCCTACAGGGGAAGTGCTTTTTCGACACTGGAATGAGAAAAAATTATAACTCAGACTGAGTTAAAATCGCACGTTTGTTTTAAGAGCGTACATTACAGGAAAAAACTTCGGTAAAATTACAGCACATTTTGTGGTTAATTTTTACATTACAGTGTTGCAATGCTTGCCATGTGAAGAATCATGACCTATCCGTAGGTTTTATTTCAAAAGAGCAAAAGATACAGAACTGATTGTTGCGTTCTTTCTCATTCTACTCCCGTTATCTATTGCTTAACGGTGCGTTTAAGGATAGGATGCTTCCGAAGACCGGGATTGGATGATTTCGTTAATGGGCGGCGCATCGTGTCTTCAATTAGGCAATTACGGAAATGAAGAAATCGACCAAAAGGTAAAAAAGGAGGGATTTTTCCATGTCCTTTAGGGTATTTTTTGTACGGCTTACATGAAAAGTTAATTTCGGTAAATGGGATTAAATTGGAAAATTCAAAAAGATTTGATCGCATTGTGTTTTTGCTTATTATTAAATAATAATACTTTTGGATTCTTAAAATGCCTCAATCGAAAATAAACGTTTTGAACACATTTTTTCGATGTATTCGATCGTATTTTATGGAACTCTTTATCTCTGTTGAAGGATCGTCTCAGTAACTTATTCATTTTATGATTTTGCGTTGTCCGGTTATTTAATACAAAATTTACAAACTATGATAGGTGCAATTAAAAAAAATTTTGAATTACAAATTGTTGTTTTGATTGTAGAATACAGATTGCAAACATTAAATAAATCTTTATAAAAACAACAGCTCTGACAAATATACATTCCTCGGGAAATTTTTATTCAACCGGCGCAATAGGCGACACATTATCAAAACATTTGTCCTGTATAAATAAATAAAACAAGCACCACGTCTAAAAGAAAGAGAGATTTGAATTCAATAAAACAAATCTCCTCTTATTCAGATTACAAATTGCCCAAATCCATGAAAAGCCATTCTATTCCCAAATCCGCTGCCAAACGCAGCTGAAAAATTCTCTTCCCCCACTTTGGAACAGAAGATTCAGAAACCTCACTTGTTTGGTGTGACAAAAACGTAACTAAGATTTTTTTTGCTGTAACTATACTTAAAAAGTTTAATTAAATATAAATCCTAACTTTCTGAAATTCAATTTCGACGATTCGAAACAATTTATAATCAGCTATTTGAGGAAATGACTAATCTAATTAATAATGAACACCTCAGAAATGTATAGTCAACCTTCCCTAAAATTTCTTCATTGTTAACGAAAGGATGTCTTGGAAAAATGCTTCAAACTAGCTTTTAGGTGTGGATAGTTTGTGACTGATTGGTTTAGCTTTGTCTAAAGTCTCTTGACCTCTCCAGGAAAGGATTCTCGATAGGAACGAAATGTGCTTGAAGTTGAAGATTCTTCAAAGGTGATACATTCATTTCTGAGAATTAATATATGAAAGTAAACCGAAGATAAATTCCTTTTTTAATCAAATTAAGACGAAAATTGATCATTGTTATGATGCAAATTCATTGAAAATTGCTTTTTTACACTGCTTTTTTTTTGTTCGTTTTTAATGTGGAACATCTCTCAAAATTCTACAAAACTTTCAAAATTCTAAAACTACTTGTTACAGTACCATCAAGAATTCTAAACCACAATGAAAAACGAAATGTAGTATTGGTGTATAATGTTAAAAGTTTTGACGTAAGAGTAGTATGGTATGGTATGGTACATATATATTCCAGCTTGTGTGCTTGTTCAGAGAACCGCTTATAAGCTTTCGTCAAGTGGGACAGACACAGAATGAATATTAACGGTCACAAAGAAAGGAATAACACATAGACAAATAACAACATTTATTAACGGTCACAAACATCCATGCCTGACCGGATTCGAACACGACCCCTGTAGCTCCAAAGGATAGCGTCCTAACGATTGCGCCGTGGCGGCGTAAGAGTGCTTCGAAATTCTGGCACTTTGCAGCTGCCATCACTATGTGGAGCACAAATTAACCTATTTTGTGTGTTAAAACCATAGGTTTTTATACACTGCCAGAGAAGTGGACTAAAGCTACAAACAAATTGGCAGTTGGAAAATTACATGATTCTGGTTAAATCCTGTTCCAGATTTTTTGCAACTGTGTAATGTGAATTCAATATACTTCATATTACTCATGTTGCGCAATTTCAATGAGGGGAAGTTATGCTTGGAACACACGCTATTTATTAAAATGTCAATTTCATTGTTCCTAAAACAAGAATATAATTGCAGTAACATTGGCAGGTAGGTTGTTACATGTATTTCCCGGTTTGTCACTTGTTCAGAGACTCGCTTATAAACTTTCGTCAAGTAAGACAGACGCATACAGAAATTTTACTGACTCAGAGAGAGAAAGAAAATTGGCATTTTTAATCCATTTAGCAACCTTTAAAAAATTAAAACAATTTTTAATGGTTGCTAATTGGTTGGTGATTGTTAATGGTTTAATGGTTAATAATTAAAACAATATGTCCAGGAATTTAGTAATCGAACTAGTACCCGGTACAGTGCACTGACTGTTTAGCGTAATTTGCTGCAATCAAACCCACTAGGCATTTTAAATGACAATTTGATTGTTCCTTAAATAAGCTTATAGTTGCAGTTACATCTTTGTCAAATCACTAGACCAGGCCGGATCTTTTGTCGGGCCCATGTTTTCATTTGGGAAGAAATGTCCTCCGCACAGCCGACCGGGCACAATGGGTGGAAAGTAGGGAGATGCCAAGAACAACTCTAATAATATTCGTATGCCTAATGGCAGACGATTTTGTTGCCGGCTCTTCCGCAGACTAAATCTTCCAAACGCATCCAATTTCGAAGAAATTTCATGCGTAAGAATTGAAAATGGGGTTCACCCGTTTTGGCGGGGCATTGGACGGTGTGTTCATATTGTCATTTCGGGAGCGAGGGTGACAGTGGGTTACGTCCAATTTGTTTTGTTCTTAGATGAGTTTGGAGATAGTTTGGATTTGATACGTTTTAAAAGTATTGTTACTTTGGAATCTCGAAAGAGTTTAATGGTTGTTTGTTTTGGCGTTTTAGAAATTGCAAGATGAGCGTTTCAATTTTTTTTTAAATTCTTGATTTCTGTGTACAAGAAAGTATTTTTTTTAATGGTTGTAGGTGCTTTTTTAAATCATAATAGTTTTTTTCAGTTTTTTTTAAATCTAAATTTTAAAATTGATTCATGTGTAATAGACCTAACTAACCATCTGTATAACAAACAAATTGGCTGAAGTTTAAGTTTGTGTTCACTGCATAAATTTTAAATTAAAATTTTAATTGAAAATTTTATTTCTTCAATTTTTTAAGCTCTTAAAATTTATTAAACTATATTTTTGTAGTGGATTGTTATACATTGCACCCCATGCTTTAAATTTTAAAGTTAAATTATTAATTTTTTAAATATTATGTTCGTTGCTGGAAAACCTAATAACCAGGTGAAGTGTATATATGTCTGTACATCTCAGAAGTTTAATGAAGTAAAAATAAATTAGGAACTGAATACATATATTAAATGATTTTAAAGAAAGTTGTCTTGTCTTTTTGATAGTGGCGTATTTTAGGTAGTAAGGGAAATATTATTACTGCTGAATTCAGTTTCAAAACTTTAAAGACTATGGCAAATCCTACTTATTCTACAAAATTTCCTTGTTGGTCAGTATAATTTTGGTCATATAAATAAAAATGGAGGAAAAACGAAAATAAATTCCACGCAAAATGGATTTTAATTTCCCAATTCATAGTATTTTATTGTTTTTATAGTAATGAATTGCTATAAATTGGACAGATAGCTTTATAATTGTTGTATTAAAGGCAAATAATTAAAATTAAATCTTGATTTAGTGCATAAAAGGTTAATAAAAGGAATGAAGCTAAATAACCAAAATCTTTTATAGAGCTTATCGGAAAGCTGATTAAGACAGCTTCGTTGAAATATAAATCAAGGGAAGGACGTGCATTATCATAAAAGCATTATAAGCTCCTGATTATTAATTTAGAATGGAAAGATTAAATGCCCATTAATATTAGAAGCAGCCAATTTATGCGAAGGTGTTAAAACTTCGTATGTGCTTTCTAAATTTGAAGTTAATCCTATCTTGATATAACGGATTTTATGCCCGCCTTGAAGGAATGATAAGCATCTATACATGATTTTGATATATTCTGCGGATTTATTGATATCATTATGATAGTAAAAGTTTATTTGAAGATCTAAATGACGCTGTGTTTAAGAAAAGAAAACATCACTGCTATATGGTTTTTAGACAAATGAAAGAATTTATTTTAAACAACTTTTTAGTGGAATTATTTAGCTGTTTGCTAATGGTTTTTTTTCTTATGTTTTTGAATAAATTTATGCTAGTTGCATTTTAAAATTAAGTAAATTAGTTTCAACACTTTATTATTGGAATATAATTATATATATTCTAGCTTTTTTTAAGCAAAATCTAGTGAAAATAGTGAATATTGATCTGAAAAGGCTGTAATAGTAGTTTTACAGAAATAAAGTTATAGATATTTGGTGAAAAATAAAAATCATATCTACCTGTATCACAAATAACAGTCTGTCTGTGGCTTAAAAGTGCTTGAGTTTTTTGTTTTGTAAACAAGATCTTTTGTCATAATTAAATAAAACCGAATCAATTTTTAGTATGAAGAGAAATAAAAGTCATTATTTCTTTCATTAGCTGCAAAGACTATTATTTCGTATTTTACCGACTGCCCAAATTAAATAACAAACTTTCATGAAATTTTCTACTCAAAATATACAACGAGAAATTAAAGAATTACTCCAAACCACTATGTGCATGGGTGGAAGGCATAAAAAAAAATATCAAATCCATGTTTCGCAGTGCGGAAACATATAACTTTTTACAAATTTTTTTCACAGTCATTGCGTTTTCAATGCCAACGCTTTGTGGTTTCAGGCATTGCTTTGGTACGCGAACTAGCGGCTGCTACTGACAACTTAGCGGGGAAGGGGGGTGGGAGGGGGGTCGAATTCAGACCCCCCCCTCCCCCTTCATCAGCCTGTTGAGCTTTCTGCATCTCATACGGCGACATTGTTGCTATAGCAACAAGATGAGAGGACTTTCATAATTGATTTCAACCCCCTTCCCTCTTTTCTTCTTCATCTTTGCTTTGCTTCCAGTGTTATGTTTGGAGAAGGATTCTGGGTATCTCTTGGTTTTGAAGTCGCGAAGTTTAGTGATTGCCGAACTATATCAGCTTAAAATGGTTTCAAAATTTTAATTGAGGTAAACACAGTGTCTTTGTAGAAAATTAAAAGACCACATAACTTAAATAGAAAAAGAAAAGCTCTAAGAATAGACTACATTTAACTATTCAAGGCACTGAAGCAATCATAATTTGACTGTAGAAATACATAGATATAATTGTTAAATTCTTTGAAAGGAAGTACGAATTTCGTTAATAGAGCAAGATTAGAATTATAAGTACAAAACTGACATTAATTAAAATTTGAATTTTAAATTTTTTAACTTTTAAGTTAGTTTCAAAAGTTAAATGTAGCTAAAAAATCACAATATGAGAGGAGAATACCATTATGGTAATTTTTTTTATAGCTACTCTATGTCTAGGTGATAAATGATATTTTTATGCAAATCTACAAAATTAATTTACTAATGTGCAGTGCAATATTTGGAAAACTTACTAGATCTGATGTACGGATTTGAAGGGAGACAAAGTAAGGAAGGTTTTATTACAGATAAAAAGAAATAAGAAAGTGTCAATGGAAAGTACAAACTTATAAAGTAAAATTTTGAAAAATTAGGGTCTACAACGGGTTTTCGGCTCAACAAACTTATTTTTCATGAACATTTTTTGGTTTTACAGTTGTTATTAAAATCGATAGATGGCGCTGTCAGCTCACGGAAAATCTCAAACATGAACAATGACAGCGATTTAGATAAGGGGCCAGATAGAGGGGAGGAAATGGAATTGAATTCGAATGAAAATTTATCGAAAAGAAAAACATATTTCTCGGAGATTTTCTCCCAGAATGAATGAAAGAATGAGTTTGGAACATGAAGTTTTGAAATGAATTGGAACATAAGTTTTTGAAATGAATCGAAAAGATCTCTGATTTAAAAAGAATTACGCGTTTCACAACTTGTGACAATGTAGGAGGTTTGGAATTTTGATTTGAAGAGAGCACATGCATAATTAAATTTCTTTAAAAAGTTTTTACAAGTTGTAATACTACTTATATTCAGAAAACAAATTTTATAAATTAATAGCGGAATTATGTTTTTCAAAAAAGTCTACAGCTTACCGAAATGTAAAACTAATATTAGAAATTGAACTATGTATTATTTATTATAGTTTCCAGAATATTAAAGATGTTTATAAAGCTAGTTTTATATACATATTTAATATTTTCCCTCCTTTAAGAACTTTTAATAAAGAGTTCATTTAAAATACAAATTGCTTTTAAAATGGTCGAAATAAATAAATAAATAAATAAATAAATAAATAAATAAATAAATAAATAAATAAATAAATAAATAAATAAATAAATAAATAAATAAATAAATAAATAAATAAATAAATAAATAAATAAATAAATAAATAAATAAATAAATAAATAAATAAATAAATAAATAAATAAATAAATAAATAAATAAATAAATAAATAAATAAATAAATAAATAAAAATAAATAAATAAATAAATAAATAAATAAATAAATGTTTTACTGAAAACCCATAAAACAATTTTATTACTCGCTCTAATTCCAACTCATATCCATTATCCATCAAACCAGCAGTAGACGTAGTTATAGATAATAAAATATGTTTTTTTTTATCCCTTAAGATTTCCTTTAGAATCTTCGTCCACTTAAATAAGGGTGATCAAATCGCCATAAATCTGGTGGTCGTAAACATCCCTCTAGAGGCCATCGCTTTAAAGATTGTTACTTCCCAGTTTTCCAGTAGATAGGGAGTGTAGCTGTAGAAAGCCATTTGATCGCTGGTAACTGTAGGGTGATTAACACTTTATAGCTATAAAAATGCTAGAAAAATCTGAAGCTGGCGATCATAAACTAGCCATAATAAAAGAAAGTTCATTTAATCAATTGTGTTTCATAAATGGAAACTATTTCGAGCTGCCTGTAAATGTTTTCGGTTTCTTCTCTAAGGGGGTTCCGTACCCTAAAATCGGTGAAAAAATAAAAAAAAAATTATTGGCTTAAAATACTATTACAACCTTTATTAATAATGTCACAAAGTATTAAGACGATTGGAAAAATATTTTTGACATAAAAGCCATTTTAATATCATGGCTTCGTAAAGAAATGGGTTAACAATAAAAACTTCAAACGCGTTTTTCTCAGAACTTGATTTTTTGAACTTCGATGTACCTTTTCTCAAAAACTATGCTATGCTTTCTCGTATTTTTTTATATGATGTAATACATAGTATAGATTAATCTGAGGTTATAAATTTTAATAAAACTAAAGTGAAAAAATTTTTATGGGTCAAAAAGTGAAAAATTTCATGATTTTTTGGGTACTTTAAAACTTATTTTATTTAAAAAAATCCAACAGTTATTTACAAAAAGACTTTTAACCTCAGATTAATATCTAAAGTTGGTACAGCACACACAGAAAATTTTAAGATGATCTGATCAGTAGTTATTGTGAAAAGGTACATCGTAATTGGCCAATTTAACATTACCGATATACAACATACCGAAATAGTTTAAATTGTGTTTTAAATATGTGGAACTGAAGTGAACTTATCAAAAATCAGGAGAAACGCTTGTTGACTATTTTCTAAATAAAAAAAATAGTAGTTCTGACTTCTATTGAGATTAAAGTAAAATTTTGTCTGATAGAACAAAGTGTGAAGAATCGAATGATGTGCGTTTGGATGTCATGTCATAGCGGGACATAAACATTTTGAAAAAAATATTGAAAGTGATTATGCCAAATGGCATCACTGGGACTGAAAGGGTTAGCATTACCAATATACAACATACCGAACCCCCTTAAGAGGGATTGTCAGTCCCATAGAGCTAATGATAAGTTTTGGAATCACAACTTCCGAAGAAGTATTGATGTGCCATGGTATCCTTTCTACCCTAGGTATGGGAATCAACACAACATCGAAATGAAACAAATTTGAAACGACAATGTTATCTAGTTTTTAAGTTATACATTTTTGAAGTTTTAAAGTGTCATAAGTATACAGCCGAAGGCGACACTATTTTAAAACTTTATCATCAATTAATAATGAAATGACCGGATATTATTTTCTTTTCAATTTTCTTTTAAATTGGTGTCGTGATGATTCCCATACTTAGTGCAAATGAGTTAACATGGCAAAGCAATTATTTTATAAAAGTTCTGATTTCAAAACTAATGCATTAGCTTTATGGGACTGACTGTCCCTCTTAAAAACATTGACTAAGATGCTGCAAACGCAAATGAAATAAGTTTCATCGAAGTATTTGGAATTATATTGCCATCTAACGCGCTGCAAAATATCATTGAGACACGTTTATTTTCCAGCGGCAGCTTATTAAATAAAAGCACATTAATTAAATACAAAAATTTTCGTTATGAGAAGGAAACTCTTTCCCAGTGTTCTGAATAGTTTATATGGATTCTAAAAAATTTAAACGTCCTGGGAGAGAGAGATATTTTTTATATTACTTTTAACGTGCCTTCTATTTTAAACGCTTTCGCTTCTCGAGTAATCATCATTTAGAAACTTGTGGTGTGGTAGAAAAACGTGATGTCTGTTGCTAATTTAATGATAATTAAGTTCTTGTTGCTAACTTATTCTTGGTTCATTCCAAATTCAACGCTTAAGCAAAACTGTCTGTTTAAATTAAATTTATTGAAAATCATCAGTTTAAGTTGCCGACTTTGGGGCTGAATGGTCAGAAGGTTCCGGGGTCGAATCATGGATGTTTGTGCGCATAGATTTGTGTTGTGCGTTTGTCGGCTTTTGTTCTGAGTATACTGCGACATAATGTAACGTGCTCGTTAACTCTGTACATACGGAAATACTGAGTAAGCGCACTATATGTCGCATCTGGTTTGCTTTGGGTGCTCGCTCAGGTATCAATCTCGTCATTTGATCAGGTCTCTAGATTGTGAGGCATAATTGGCAGCGTTAAGGCTCCATGGAGGCTGAAAAATAGACAGCTGGAAAACGTACATCCTAACCTAATCAATTAAAGTTATAGGAAATGAATTACTGCAGTTATTTATGATTACATATAACAACTGAACTAATAATTATGTATAAACAGTTTAGTTGCAAACCTCACATTTTCCAAAGTATTACTGTATCTGTTCCTGGTCATTTGCGACTTTTGACGTTCGTAAATTCAATTAACAATCGCAAATTCAGTTCATTGGCAACAAAGTCGTCAATGAACAAACCAAACCCCAGATCTTAATAATACTTTAGATAATGGCAGTTTTGTGTGTGTGTGTGTGTGTGTGTGGAACTACCATTTATACGATAGAAATAGAAATTTCTTCAAATAAAAAACAAGTAGATCTTTCAATCAATCCTGGCCAAGTTTGGTAAATTTAAACAAATAAAACTTCAACTTCAAAGTTATACGTTAATCATTAATATGCAGTGTTTTTATGGGCTACTCATATCACACTTTCTACTATAAAGAAGATGCTTCCATTTTACACAAAAAAATATTTGCTTTTTTTTCATACGGAAAAAATATATTTGCGAAGAAATATATGTATGTGCATTAAATCTTTAATACTCATACATTGTGGGAAAATACTGAAAAAAAAATTAACTGCATTGGCATTTAAATAATTTCAATTTTTAAATTTTTTGAGGTATGGCAAAAGCAACTACAAAATTCCAATTTTGATAAGAATGACTAGAAAACTAATAATATTTTAAAATAACCTTCTTTAACTATAATCATTTTTTCAATACAATTTATTTGTATTTTTTATTTGTTGTTTTTAACTAACTGAATATAATTTACAAAGATTAATTGAAGTTTGAGATGAAAAATAAAATTCCACTTCTCTTTCTTTGGTCTCAGAAATTACCTGTTGTTTTCCAACAAGAATATCAAGGAAATATCGGATAGGCCAAAGATCAGGAAATCCAATCACATAAAACATCGCCACTCCGCCAAATCTTTATCCCCCTTCTTTAACCCCAGCAGCACGTAAAAGAGCAGTTCTGAATGGTTATAGTAACCTGCTTGGCGATTTTTTAATTCGCCAAAATAAAAGCATCTCAAGTATAAATTAAAAATTATGATTTTACTAAGCCACTAGTCAAGCATCGGCATTGATTGAACCCAATCAACATTGTGGACTTTAAACAATAGTAGTGATTACTGAAATTAAATAAAGGTGACACATTTTTTTAGTAGAACTTCTCTTTGGATTCAACGAATATAATTTCTATTAAGTTACAAATTATACACCTAGGAAAATTTTAAGGACTTAATTGATGCAATATAAGAAGTTTTGATTTCGGACAACTCTCAGCAGTTTTGAAAAATTAAAAATATTTTAAAAATAACGCACCATAAAGTCTTATAACTATAACCGACTTGTAAGTGAGTCGCTGGGTAAAACTTTTTAACGTACAGAGCATATTGCCACCATTAACAATGACGTTTGGCAAGACCTATTGTCATGCAAAAATGAGCTTTATGCTTAAGTTTATCTAAATAAACAAAATTTATGACCACAGAAGACTATATTCCTGCACAATTTAATTATTAAAAACTAAGTTACAAGCAAAAGCAAATTTAAAAACGGATTATTATTTTATTAGGAAATAAAGGAGTAAATGGTATTCACAAAGCCGTCTTTAATAGGTTAAAGAATTCAAATATTAGTTAATTTTACCACTTAGCAAACAAAATCCCTTTACTGAGCAATCCATCGCCAAATCCGACACCCCCTCTACAAGCCAAAGCAATCCTATATTTTATTTACTCTAGCAGTACCTTGCACACGCAGGTTTTTTACGAGAAATTAAAAATTGAGAAAGTAGGGCCCGAGGCCCTACGGCCCCCTATGGGATGATTAGGAGGGCCCCGGCATCCGTCATTTCACACCATGGGCTTGCCCCAGGGACCCAAGGATTAAAGTACACTTTGAAAGTGGATAAAAGAATTTTTTTGGTCGATAAGAGATTGGAGTCTGTTAATGTTTAGGGTTGTTTTTCAAAGAAAGAGTTATTTGGGATTTTTTTTGCTTTTTTTTTGGATGAAGGAGTGATTTATTTTCAATCGTTTTGTAAAATGGAAGTTGTTCACATAATATAATTTATTAATTGGGAACATTTTTTTTTTAAAAATACATTACGCACCTTTTTCGCCTTTTTTTTACCGGACTGTGTTTGTCTCTTTCCAGGTATAAATTGTTGTTACTTTTGTGTTTTTGTTTGTTACCATTAGAATCCTGAACATACACTAGTTTGTACCAAGATAAATATTAATAATAAATAACATATCAAAAAGATTTAGAGGTTTTACTGAATTGATAAGCGCACTTTGTTATAACAATTTCTTTTCACCGTATATCAAAATCTCTCATATATTTCAGTATCCATAAACAAAAAATCCTATTTATTGTGTTTTTTAAAATGATTCGACAACTCTAGTGTTAAATGACCTTTTGCTTTAAAAAAAACATATGAGAAAACAAATCTTAAAACAACTAGATCAACATGATTGTACTACAGACCGGAGACACAATATTTGTTGGTTGCAAAGCAACCTTTCAGAAGAGTTAAAATTCCTTTTGATGCTATTGCTTGTCCAATATGACCATATAGTTGATGGAAATTCACAGTAAAGTTTTTTGCAGCGTTGTTTCAATATATCTCAAAATTTTATGATTTTTAGTGAAGGTAACCGATATTTCCTTGGAACACCGCAAGTAAAAATTGGGCATACTAGTTGCCCAGAATTTTGGATATAAGTTCCTCATTTTTTTACAGTAATTTAAGTAACCTCTGAATTTGTATTTTAAAATTAACAAAAATGTGTTTTTTATTTTATGTAAATTTGAATTTTACACCGGAAAGGGCAGAAATGGGAAATTTTCATCCTTGAAATGGCAGGATATTTTCTGTAGCCTTCACAATATTATTTCACAAAATAATTTGAAAATATTTTTTATAATAAACAAAGTAATGTCAAAATAAAAATTAAATTAAGATATGGAGGGCTACGAATACAAGTGAACCAAGTCCATAAAATGTTTCTTTTCCAAGTCCATAATGCTACTTGGTGTTATTGAATTTTTTAAAAAAATATTGCTGTTGCCTAGCGTATATAATCCGAACTATGATTTGTTTCATTATTGCACTGAAATTCTGCATAGATAGTACATGCAATTCCGCTGCTAACTCGAAAATGACAAATGTGTACTTGGTTCCCTTGTATTCTGAACCGTCCATATAGTAAAAACAAACATTTATTTTCTTCATTTTATTTAAAATTCAATTTATAAACTTTATTATACCTTCACTAGTTCTCTAATGTTAAACATAATCCCAGTTTATTACAAGGAAATTCCAAACAACTCTAAAAGTTGTTCAAATTTCAGAAAAATCACCGTTGATTTATATCACACCACAAAATAATAACACGCTATGTTTACTGAGAAAATACCCATTAATTTTTATAAATATGAGCACAGATAAGCAACCTGTTATTCAACCACATAACAAATTTTCTCAAGCAAAAACATGGGTTTCCCGATTTCATATACAACAAAGCAGCAGCGCATATTTTTCCACAATTAGAACCCGAGTCACTGGCAGGGACGTTAATCACTCAGAACAAAAAATATTTTAATATCAAAAACGTCCGTTTTGGCGACGCTGAAGTCTTGACACGTATAATCTAACTACGGGGGGGATTTTAACTTAAGATAAGACAATAACTAAATGAAAAAATAATGGCACAGCTATCCCATAATTCCCTTCGCTCAGCTTAGAACAATTAAGAATAGAACAGCGGGAATCGCGGCTAAAGTCATGTTGCCACCATAAATTGTGAGCCGTTGTAATTTATTAGAATGTTTTTTCCCAGTGTCTTGAACGTTTTATGTAAATATTCTATTATGAAGTACCAGAATATTTCTTGTGGTCGTTTGTAAGTAATATATTAAGAAATTATTTTTAGTTTGCATGAATGGTTAGTGCTTATATAATACTAGTTATATATATTCGTTTGTTAACGAGGGCGAGTTGTGTGTAGTCAAAATTTATTAGTTAATTACTCGAAATCGGTTCTTGAATTCTCAGAAGCAATCTATTTGTGTTAATTCCAAGAAATGCTTTTGGAATGTAAAAAACATCTATCGTTAAAATGTATTGTCTAGCGTGTTTTCTAGTAATATTTTTTTACATCTTGTTAAGTTCAAAGGAGTTTAAATTGTTTTTGAACATGGTTTATAATTTTAAAAATTCAGCGATTTCTATGCAGTGCATCAGCAAATTCTAAACAATTATAAGATATATACAAAATTATCGAATGAACAATGGGATTTTTTTTATGACGTCACGCTCTCTATACTGGGATTTCATTGGTTGTTTAGTTTTTTTTGAGAAAGAGTGTTGAAACATCTCAGTATACATTTGTTTAAAAACTAAATATAATAATTTTATGTTGCAAGTTCATAATAAATTATATGATATTATAAATGTTTTTTCTTTTATAATATCGAACAAACAAAGTCTTATAGCATCAAGCATATTAATTTAACATACACCAAATGTACTTCTTACAATAATTAGCATAACATTTTCCCGATACTTCTTGAATTTCTAACGTAAATCTTAATTACTTCGACAAACTTAGACAAAGACAAACTTACAAGAATAGCATTTATTTTCCGACGAGATAGCATCAACAACAAAGTTGGAATTTGTAAAACCCATTCAGAAGTTTACGAATATGCTCCCAAAGAATCTGTGCTTTCAAGATCCAAGACAAGCGTTCCATTTAAAGCAACCATAAACAGATATCATTGATCGAACAAAACATTTTCCATTAACCGCCTAAAGTCTTTCGGATGCAAATGGCTACTGAATATTAAAAGCTCCTTTCAATACCATGAATTAATCATAAGATTTGCAGCGATATTTGGTCCAAAAATAACGGCAGATTTAAATTTTTGCTACTTATTCTTACTTTCTTGAGAAGTATAAATCTTAGGCGACCTAATTCTTTATTATTGTAGTTACTGTTGCGGTTTGTTGCACTAGTTTTGATAGTTTATATGTACATAAGATAAATTTGTTTCGAGCAAATATATTGTAAACTTTCGTTGAATTATTCAATAAAGTTTGAAAGATGTGACAATTGGTGTTGCTATTTATGTATCGTAATAGTTCTTGTTAATATATTAAAAAAGGTATATTCTTATGTTTATTTAACATTTCACTAAATTCAAATGTCATTAAATTTCATATGAATAAATCGACTTAAAATAAACGTTCGCTTAATTATAAGGTTTAAAATTAAAAAAAATGTTCGAATTACAGATTATCTTGCTTTGTTTAGAGAAAAATACATTTAAAATGTTTTAATTAATATCAGTGTTATGTCTTTTTCGACTTAAGAAATTATGCAACAACACTCGTTAATTTTCAAACCAATAAATTTGGTATATAAATCCTGTACAAAATATTGTAAAATGAGTTTATACATATATTAATGTCCCAGTTATTCAACTTTACAAACTAATGTCTGCAAATATTTTACTTTGCAGTTTCATGATTAGCATAAATTTTCATTCTTTACAACTAAATATTAGTTTAATTTCTTGTATAGCTAAAAGTTACAGTGAGTAACTAAATTTATTAAAACTGCAAATGGACCTTAAAAAAGTACAAAGTTTAAACTTGAGGTCCACTTTACATAAACAACCCTTACTTATGGGTTGACTCAAGATAAATAGAATTAAATTTACCAAAAGTAAAACCTCAAAACAACATTAACGTCACAATGGTTTTAGTTTAAGTGGACTAGAATTTCCGGAAGCTGGACCTCAACCTGAAAAGTGAATTAGGAGGCATCTAAGCGCTTTGGTGAGCAAGTGTGTCAAGTTTAGTGTCAACCGAGGGATCTAAATCTACCCCGCCCCCCGGCCCCAATTAAATTTACTGCCCTACCCCCGTTCTACCCCACCCAGGGTACCATTAGGAAAACAAAAACTTCTGGTTTGTGTCACAATCTGATGGGGAGGCTTCAGAAAAAAATGATTGGTTGGCGCTTGGCTGCTAGTTTCGAAAATGTATCACTCTTAGTTTTGGAAAATCAAATGTCACTGATATGTATTTTGTTTTTTATTGCAAAAATCATCTTCTTTATGGTACAAAAAACAAACAAACCTTGAAATATTGTTTCAATGCTACAGTAGAAAAATATTAACCATTAGGGAACTACATTTTTTGTTGTTTTAAATCGACTGCGCGTATAGTTTAAATTGTTAAAAAACCCTCTTCTTACATTTTTTTAGATGCTGTTAATTTAAATTTTAAAATAATTTATATTGAACTACTAATTAATATTAATCTAATACAGGAAGTCGTGATAATTTGCCGAGTGAAGCCAATACTATATCGATTTGTAAGAAATACGGTGCCTTCTTTAAAAAAAGTATGAGAATAACAAAGAATTTCAAAGAGAAATAAATGATGAAGTTGAACTTGCACAATAACAGTCACGGTACTAAGTACGGCACGTTCAATTGAAATCTGTTTTTGATTGCATCACGGTTCCGACTTTAAATGATTTAACTACTAATACAGTAAATAAATACTTTGTAACAGGATTTTTAATCTCACATTCAGATTTTTGATTTTTTCGACAAATAAAATCTAAATGAAAATTAAAAAGAGGCCAAAATTTCCAATCAGCAAGGTTTTTCTCTATTCTAACGATATACAATTTGTTTGTTTGAATGTAAACTAGGGTAGACTAACCAGTGAATGAACGTTTAAGAAAATGCGTTCGTCAGTGAATAAACACAAGGACATAATGACCAGGACAACCAACTATATGTCAGATAGCTTCCTACTACATAGGAGGAAGTCAGTGTTGCCAATCCACCGAGTGGAATGATTTTCAATCCTTATTTTTAAAATTATATTTACCAAATGTTCATTCACTATGGTCTGTTCAGTCACTGGTCAGTCTATCCTAGAATGTGTCAAAGTTTATTCTATCTTAAATAGTTAAATACCCAGCAAAAAAGCAAGCCAAAACCCAACTCCAACTTGGCGACTCTTACAACCCCAAACAACCCCACGTCCATCTTCCCAATGAATCATATCTTCCAAACTCAACAAATATCGTTTTTTTTCCTTCACCCCTTCCTCAGAAGGTCCATCCCCCTACCACAACTCCCACCCCACGGGGATATATTTTTTTTGTCCACACATTGTTGCCCATTAATATTCATGGATCGGAAATTGTGTACTCAGGCTCAGGAGTCATTAGAAGCATAATGCGAGGCGAGCATTAAGTCGTTATCTGCTCTACAGTGGGCTGATGTGGATCAATGGGTGTCGCTTGAGCCTCGCCAGACAGACGAAGATCTTGGATGGTTTTATTGGTGGGTGTATGCAACATGTTGAGTGATGATCTAAGGAGATATTAAGTTAGAGTTTATAATGCGGTTTCCCTTAAAGATGGGCAAGAGTTATTTAAATTAAAGATTTATTAAAATTAGGCTTCTTTTTAGCGATTTTTTCGTGAAACATTTCAAATAAAGTGAAGACTTTCAAATTCAAGAATAACTACTTGAAATATTGAATGTGTGATTTTTTCATTAAGAAAATCTGTATAATTTACTTTAAAAATACCCAATTTCTCAAAAGAACTGCCCAGATATTTGTCATCCTTAGTTTATATGAGCAAAATAATTTGAAAAACACTGAAACCTTAAAGTTTAATTAAAGGAAGTTTGAAACTTCTATCTACATTTGTTTTTAAACATCTATCTACAATGTACAATCTTCAGGGAAATTTAAAAGTAACGTGACAAACCGGCAATCTTTTTGTGGCTTCTTAAAATTGTCAAACTGTATTTAGTCACTAGCCCTTGCATTTTTTTTTCAAAGAAGCAAATTCAAACTCGCTGAAGCCTTAAAGTTTTAATTAAAATTTTAATTTAAAATAATTTAAAGCTGCAAAATATTTGTTTCAATAAGCTTCTAAAATCAAAAATTTTCAATATATTAAAATTGCAAAAAGTATGTATGGCTTCTATTGATATCAATATGAAGCATTAAAAGGATTCATTGTTTTCTAGAAAGAATGTAGATTTTTTAAAACTAATGTTTAGGTTGTTAATTTGTATAGCTATCTCTTTGAACTTCTATTTCTGCCGTTGGCTGGTAAACTGCAGCATCTAGACTAGCGACTTCAACCATTTTTGTATGAGCTTAATAACGTTACCCTACGAGAACGCACAATTAAACGAAAATTTAACGATAAAAAATGACTGATTGTTTCACGGAAAAAGTGGTCGAATTCATTTGCAGTGGTTACTACAGTTTACTTACCCACGGCAGATTTGCTTTAGATATTGTAAAGTAAGCTGTTGTTATATGTTCTCACTTTACCCAGGTTGACCGTCGGCGCAAGGGTTAGTGTACTAGCCTTTGGAGCTGCTGGGCTCGGGTTCGAATCCCGGTGAAGGTATGGATGTTTGTGCTTGTCAATAAATGTTGTTATTTGTCTATGTGTTTGTGTAGTCCTTCTTTGTGTGTCTCTTGTGACTGTCTCTTCTGGCGAGCTGGGTAATGGGCTATAAAGCCTACACTCTCCCTTCTAGAGGGCGCATTCACTGTCATTTGTCATTCACGGCAAAAACGGTCAAATTTATTTGCTGTGGTTACTGCAGTTTACCTGCCCAAGTCCGATTTGCTTTAGATGCCGTAAAGTTAGCAGCTTTTGTTTAACGTTCTTACTTTACCCAGTTTGCTTCGATAGACTAGGCAACTTTTCCGTTGTTTTAATTTCCATAATTTTCAAAAAAAGGCTATTCTTTTTTTACGAGAATACTTTCCACACCAGAACACTTACCTATAGAACAGTGACTATATCCCTTTCAGTTTTGTCCCAATCAATTTCTATTGTTATTCCTCTGGCATCGGCACCATGTGTCCCGACCGGCGAAACTTCCCAAGCTTTGTCCGTCTGTCAGATCGAAATAAAAGGAAACACGCAAGAAACGGCCGATGCAAAATTGTTATATAATTCATGGGGACATAACGAAATGAAAGAATATCTTCGGGTAAGCTTAGTTTAATGAAGATGGATTGGGAAAAGATGTTGTGTGCCATTATGCATGAGCCTTAGGATTTTCAATTTCTTGAGAGACTGTAACAGCTTTGCTGGAAATAGATTCGGTTTTTGTGTTTCTGTTTTTTAATGAGCTACTAGAACGCATGGATGGGATTCGGTGCATGTTTTTTTGTGTACATTCATTTTTCATTTTGTTTCGACAAGTTACGGGGGGAAAAGTCGTTCTGTTACAAAATTACCATTGAGTGCGTGTTGTTTGAATGTGTTACTGTCAAATGTCGTTAAAACGAATATGAAAGGACCTATAAAATCCTTCCGTTTTTTTTAATCGTTATATCCGAAGGATTCAAAAGCTGCAAGCGGGTTTACACGTAGATTACAAAGAAAGTAATTTGGTTCGGATTAAAGTAATTCAGCCCAACAGTATTCATAATAATAGTAGTTAGTAGCTTAATAAAGTAACATATATTATAATTTAAAGTATTATTTAGTGCAATGTTTAAAATATTCTTCTGAAAGAATAGATTGATGTAATATGAATAGGTTCTTTTGTAACAACGGACACACTCGGAACTTTTTCACACTCGGAAGGAGTGAATATTAACTCAGCCTGAGTTAATATTCACTCCTTCCGAGTGTCGAAAAAATGCACTTATCCAACTGGAATGGATTTCACTTTTTTTGTTTTAAGAGTGTATGAGTACTGAGTGGTAAGACTGAGTTCCCGCGTTTAAGTGATATTTTATCATACAATTAAAAAAAAAAGTTTAAAAAAAACTCTTTCATTGTTTTGCACTAATTACTAGCGTTAAATTTCAAAAAAAAAAAAATCAATCAACTTTTATTATGATTCATTTTAACTATACTTATCTATTTTTACTTTTATTTTGAGATTTTTTATTTTCATGAAATGAGAAGAATAACCTTAGAAGCTGTCAAACTGCATATTTTTAAATCATTAATAAAAAGAAATATTTAAGGTACAGCACCAATATACAAAGTAAAAAATACTACCTCAAAGGACGCTTGCAGACATTTTTTAAACATTTAAAATAGCTTATTAATGGTTGCAAGTTAGGTTAATAACGTTGCAGACGAAGTAAAATATCTCTTATGAGATAAGCATGTTGTAAATCATATGAAGGGTCTAGTTGCCTAGGAAATTCTCCAGTATAACTAACATATGGCTAGGATGGCCGAGTGGTTTGGACCATTACGCCAACAGTCTGCGAGCTGTAACGGGTGCGGGTTCGATTTCCGCCTTTTCAGGGGGAGTATTTTAATTTATTTGTGACAGTAAAAATTCTTTCTGTGTCTGTCTTAATCGATGAAGGCTTATACAAGCGGGTCTCTGATCAAGCATCCAAGCCAGAATATACACTCTTAAAACAAATGAGCGATTTTAACTCAGTCTGAGTTAATTTTCACTCCTCCATTCTACAAAATGCACTTCCCCGAAAGGAGTGGATCCTTTGTGTGTTAAACCTCCGACAGGATCACTCCAAACGAGTGATTTTAACTCAGTCTGAGTTAATATTTACTCCTTCCGAGTGTCGAAAATGCACTTATCCAACTGGAGTGGATTTCACTTTTTTGTTTTAAGAGTGTATATGTACATTGTACATACCCCTACCCCCTACACATAACTAACACATAGGTTTCGGTCCGTTTATTGAAGATTTCGTCCAATTGAGCTTACGATCGTCAAACATTGCCAACGAACAGACAGAACCCTATGTCAAAGTTACACTTTTGATAATGTGAGTTTTATATATAGAACTATACTATTAACAAGCTGTACATAACTCTGGAGCCTCGGCTATAAAGTCTCACTAAGAATGCCCTTGACTCCGCAGCTAATCATTAGTGCAGATACTATGGAGTAACATGAGTTTCAAAATGTATCTGATAATTTGTGGAGTTCATGGATAGAGGTAACCAATATTTTAAGTTGGATACCTGCCAGTATTCAAAATCAGATTAGATGTAAACGTTTCCAGTAGCCATATGCTTGCATTCCACTTATAATCATTAACTGTAATGGACAAACATTTGAATCTATAATAATAAAAATGAAGTTTTGTATGTGTGTATATGTGTATGTCTCTCCGAAACTCACAAACTAGACATTTGTTTGACTCGTAACTTGGCATAATTGCGTAGTTCATACTTGAGTTACAAAATAAGAACTTTCAGAGCTCAAAATTTTCTATTTTTAGAGAAAATTCGAATTTTCTGGAAAAACTACACCACTTTGGCTCAAATCCGATGAACATTTTTCTTTCGCGTTGCCATTCAGCAGATGAAATTAAAATAAACTTTTTCAAAAATAGTTAAAATGTAAAAAAGAAAATACTTTATTCTTAAAAACTTACAAATATATGATAAATTTCATTTTAAAGATTTAGTTACTATCATTTTAAGTAGTAAACTTTAATTTTATATCATTCTTTAATCTGTATCAATGCAATATTTTATTTTTAACTCGATATTTTAATAAATAATTATCATGGACGTCTATATAAACTGGAAGGTTTCATCCAACGACAGCGGATCTCAAAAAGCGCTACCAATTTTTGTAATTCATAACGTTGTTGTTGGTTTTTATAAACTTGATCGCCAAGGTCACATAAGCTAAACATTTTATATTTTTATCATTTACGATTAAGCTATAAATTGATATTTAATTAATTTTTAGCCTACTTTTCTTTTTTTTTTAATTCGAAGAATTAAAAAAAAATAAAAAAGTAGGTATTGACATGCGGTCGATGTCCGTCCGTCCGTCCGTCCGTCCGTCCGTCCGTCCGTCCGTCCGTCTGTCCGTACCCCCCTTCCAAAATCGGTTCTATCCATCCGATCTTAAAAATTTTTTTTTTTGTTAGAAAGCTATGACCTCAGAGACCCGACTTTCATACTTTTTGTCCGTCTGTCTGTACGAACGGACGGACATAAATCTACTATTTGTCGACGAATTTCCCATTGAATTAGCATTGAAATTCAATTTCGAGTCATTTAAATCGCTGAATTTAACTACAAATGCTACGGAAAAGTGATATACGTCAAAAAATTCAGCGTATCCAAATGAGAATATATTGAAAATTTCAGAAAAGGATTCGAATTCTAAGTACTTCAATTACTTAAAAAACTTTAACATTTAATGCTCATTTAAAAAGCATAGGAAGCCATTTTATTAGAAATAAATCACCATTGCCATGGCAACAATCGCTTGAGAAACTTTAATTCTTTTAGACAATGAATTAAAATAAATTTATTTTTGCGACATCGATCAGTTTGAAATGACGTCAAATATATTTCACTTCAAGATTCTGTATGTAGGTAAGCAATGTTTTCATTCTATTCAAAAGAGAAAAGTATTACATATTTATTCTTTGAAATATAATTTTTTTGCAAACGATTTAAGTAATAATTATTTAATTCTCGAAATAAAATAAATGAAACTAGCTGAATTTAGCTGGTAAATGTTTAATATAGAATTAATGCTGTGTTTGGCGCCTTTTACCTGTTAAACACAACTGTTGTTTGGAAGCAGGTTAAGTGACAGATTCTGTTACAAACCTACTTGTTTATTTACATTTATTATTTTAAGTGTATTTTGGAATAGTTTTATGGGTTTTTTTCTACGAAAAATTAAATATTTATTTTATTGGTGATAGAAAATAAATGAAAATAATGGCTTTACGAAGTTGAAATTATAGCTAGATGCTGTGGTTAGTGAAATTTATTCTTTTGTATATAAATTTAATGTAGAAACGGTTGTTGATGTCACTTACTGTAACGATCCTAGTTTTTTCAAGATAAGAATTTTAGTAAGTATTTAAGTAACAGGAAAGTAGGCTATTTTAGTTCTTTTAGAACTTCTTGTTATTTGAAGAATCGTTGCCGACAATTTTACGCCAACCCTGACAAATTGGTATTATAGCAACCAAGATTGATCGCCAAGGTCATAAGCTAAACATTTTATATTTTTATTATTTACGATTAAGCTATAAATTGATTTTTAATTTATTTTTATTTGAAGAATCGTTGCCGGCAATTTTACGCCAACCCTGACAAATTGGTATTATAGCAACCTTTGGCGAAAATAGCAATTGCATTGGCAATTTCTAAAGGTTGATCTATTTAAATCTTAAATGCATATAATTTATTCTGAAGTTTGCTTATACTAATCTTTTAATAATTATATTCCTAAGGATTTTAAATAATTATAAGGATTTTAAATAAAACTCTTTAGAAAACAATTGAAATTGGAAATGTTTAATTTGTTCATTGCTTTCAGAAACTAAATTAATAATTTCAAAAAATAATTGATATCATTCACGTGACGTAATCCTACCAGTCTCCATTCTATTATTTTATTGTGAATATAGGATTTTAATAATGAATTTTTTTAAAGCATAGTTCAGCTTATACTGAACTATGATTTTTTTTAAGGCCACCGCAATGGAGATGCATATTTTTGTTTTATGTCTTTCTTTTTCGCCAAATACTTTGATAAACTCGCCAAGTTATTACAAAAAACGCGCCAAATTACCTTTTTTCTTTATTAGCTGGCTGGTTGTGCGATGGTCACTGCGCCAAGGCTGAATGGATGTGTTGTTGGTAGCTATATATTTTCCTCGCCAAATTTTTCAAACATGCCAAATGAGCTAAAATGTTTTTATTTGGGAAATTACTATGACATTATCCGTTAATTTCATAGCATTTTTTAAAATTTTGAATTTTTATGGTCATATAAGTAACGGGATTCTGTACTTTATAACGAACGGGAAAAGTAACATAAGCTTATTATCCGATAACAGTATAAATGGTAGTATGGTACAAATTACTTGGATCGATTTGGCATTTATTTTTTCCAACCCGTGCAACACCGGGTAGTTCAGCTAGTTAAAAAATAAATAATTGTACATATTTCAATGTTACAAACTAAAAAAATATGCATTATAGTTTTGCTTCAGAAGTATAGTTTCAGGTATTTCATGCAGTGTTAATCATAAACTGTCTACTTTTTAACAGTTTAATACAAAAACAATGAGACACCAAAAGCCGTTTTTTTTTTGTGATGTCGGCTGTCCCCGTTTCTTGTGAGGATTCGAAAAGAAAACGTCCACATTTTTTCGAAACAAGAGGCTGCTATTCTTCCTATCATAACTCCAAAAGAAATAAAAAAAAAGCAGATATTTATGATCCGGGAAAACTTCACTTCTTCGCCACATGCCACATTCAGAAGAAATAGCACCGCCCGAATAGTAATAGAAATTGATCGCCAACAAAACTGCGAGTCAACTATCGAAAAGTCCGCCCTCTTTCCGTCACCGAAGAGTTGCCATCCCGAGTGGTATAAATGTTTAATGGCAGGACACGGGCTAGGACTGCTGATATGCCAATCCGCAGTTGGGATTTTTTGGAGGTGGTAAATTCTGGCGTTTTCGACAATGGGGAACATGTTTGTATATATTTATATTTATCTGTATATATTTTGTTTCGTAAGACTTAATTTTTTATAGAAATAGTGATTCATTATTGACTTTTTTGAATATAATAGACTTGTTGCAGGTCTTGTGGGACAACAAAAATATGAATATGAAATTAAATAAATTGTCGGGCTTTAATTTTGAAACCAATGTTCCTTGAGAACAGAGCACTGATCGATCCCAAGGTGAATGAAAATGTGTCACCCCACACAAGTCAATTTTTTCTATTTCGTTTAAAATTTTTCGAGTCTTTCACACGCAATAGATTCCAAACTGCATCTCATGAGCATGGGAACATTATGATTGGGCGACTCCGAAGTTTATTATGGTTTATTAATCAACTTTACTTAATACATATATTTTTTATTAACTTATTCATCTTTCGGAATATATTTGCAGCTGAGTAACAAAAACTTAAAGAAAGTGAAAGAGTCGACTAACGTCACACACACAAAAAAAATCGGTTGGAAACTTTGTGCCTATTAACGACGATTGTCAAAAAAATATATTGCAATCGAAAATGAGCTATCTTCTTAAAATTTTCTAAATAAACAAAATATATGAAAAATGTAGACAATAGTGCTCGATTTATATAGAAAAATTTAAGTAACACGAAACGAATTTAAAAAGCTTAAAGTTGAAGTCTTTATTAGTTTATTTGGAAATGAAAAGGCTATAAAGTTATTCACAGTCGTCTTTAATGGGTTAATTTTATTAAGTTATTACTAAGTTTTAAAAAAATAGCATTCAAATTCAAACATCATACTGTGCCGCCCCGGTAGCACACTCGTTAGGATTCTGGCCTTTGGAGCTGCTGGGGTCGGGTTCGAATCCCGGTCAGGCATGGATGTTTGTGAACGTCAATAAATGTTGTTATTTGTCTATGTGTTTGTGTCGTCTCTTTCTTTGTGTGCCTCTTGTGCTTGTGTCATTTCTGGGGCTTAGTACAATAGACTTAAAGTCGTAGTGCTTGGCGATCTTGCCCCCCGCCAAGAAAGTCATGAGTCATAACATCATACTGTAGAAAAATATATCATCTAAGACAAAACACTTTTTTGTAAACATCGGTTAAAGTTATATGCCTAAAACACAAACTTCTTTGTCTATGATGGCGTCTATGGGATCCTGAGTCCGAAGCGGCACGTTAGCGCGCTGACTTGCCATTGTCGAGGAGGTGTGTCTTTTTCATCATGTCCGAATCTAGCCATCTGGCCGAATGGCAAGAGAGATTTATTGGTTAGTGGGCTGACTTATAGAGAATGGTGTGAGAGGAATTGTCAGTCCATAATTAGACGGGAATTGGCCGTTGGGGCTTTTATTGATGAGGTGCGAGAAAGAATGGGTGGCAGATATCTTATTTGTATTGTTGGAGATTCGGTAGCTATGAATTCTGTATTGAAGCTTGGTATTGTTTGCAAATATAAATGGATTGTGAAAATCGGTGACTGATGTATCATCACTCGATACTATGTATCGTTTCCTTTTTGTAAAGTTGAATTGCTGTATCTATCAACGAAATTCTAATATTTTTGAGGACTTTAATAGGTATTCTCTATTTACAATTGTAGTGAGATACTAGAGTACGAATATGATAATACACACAATTCAGAAGTTTATTAGTTGAGTAAACGCACAGTCTTAATGGGCATGCTTCAGATCTTGAGCATTAACAGAAATGATCAATGAAAGTTTTTTTTTTCGATTAGTGAATTAATATGCGAAGTATTTCAATTGGAGTACCGATCGCAGATGAGGAATAATGATTGCTCTAAGGAAATACGTCAAAAGAAACCTTATAGTTGCATACTAGATGTAAACACATAGTCCAATTATTAATAGCTGATCGAAGTCAATATGATTATCATCCAAACTTACCGGGCAACTGACATAACACTTCTGTGTCGTGGCTGTCACCTCATATTAGGCCACGCATAATTACCGTTTGACTCCAAGTATTTCCAACACTTCAACCTTCAAGAGGATAGTTGCTCTCCGGGTTCCCTAATTTTCTATCAGACCGGACACTGACTTCACTTCAGATCTTTCGTCAAGCGTTCGGTGGGGGGGTGTTCCAATTAGGGGTCGTTCGGGGTAATGAGGTGAAAACTTTTCTAGCCCTCCCCCCCCCTAGTCCCTTGGAAGTGTGGCACTCACACCAGATTTCGTATAACGGAGTGGCATCATTATGGGAGGGTAGGGGATGAGGCATGTTGAAGGAGTTTTGAGTGGATATTTGGAATTTTCAATATTTTTAGAGAGTAGTCGTGCTTTGTAGCTGCTATTGGTATCACGTTGACTGGCTCAGTATTCAAAAGACAAAAAGTAAAATCCAGAGGTCACAATGTAAAGTTTTTTGTTTTTGTTTTTGAGGACATGCCAAATGTGCCTACTTAAGAATAACATGAGTTGTCGACATTTGTAAAATCTGGCGCGTGGGCAGGTAAACTTGTTGTTGTTTTTGTTTCTAATGCCACTCGGTAACCGAGCCCGGAGTAGAGGACTACCCGATTTAAGGTGAAGAGGGCGGCTTCCGTTTTTATTGAGCGCCACAAGGGAGGAAGTCCGACTGTTGCCCGTCAGCATGACATACCCGTTTTACAGGAAGGTCCCTTTCACACATACATTCTCACTCACATATCGGAATTTTGATCCAGATCAAAGGCCGATAACCCCCTGATCTGGCACACCCAGATGTATTAATTTGGTATGAAGGTAAGCTTAAATGAGTTTGAAAAGAGTGATATTTAGCTTCCAAAACCTCTTGGACACAAAAGGTATAAGAATGCCACTCATATGGCTGTCAACGGAATTCAAGATATAGTCACAATTGTTTTTAGAATGTTTCTTGATCAAATGGTAGGCTAAGTACAACTAAACCATTACGAAGACCATTTACAACAATTTTTGATACTAGAGACAGCTCTTTGATAGCTAGTAAAGATTGTAATAATCAATAAGAAATAATTGCCGTCAACACTGTATCCCATCAGATCGAAACAGTACTAAAAAGAAGACTTGAAACATAGATATTTTAAAGGATTAAAGAGATAGAACAACAGTTGAAAAATAATAGAGTGGTTTTTCTTAAAGCCAACTAGTCCAAAGTCGTTTGCGTCAGATATGAGTGGGCATTTGGAGGATGGGGTGACTAAGTCCGAAACGAAAGGTTTGGCGTGAATATTTGGGGAACAAGCTATGCACGAAATAATTTTTCAGGTTTTTATTCAGGCTATATAAAGATCCTTATTAAAAAAGTGATTAATTTTTGTTTAAACTGCATTAAAAATCCTTCATATTTCAATGGAAGGGCCAGCTACATTGGAGACAAGTTTTTAACGGAGATCGTGTTAGATTCGATATTGTTTTCTTTTCGAGATAAGCAGAATAAAGAAATATTTGATTAAAACCACTAAATAAGTTCACTAATGTGACGTCCTTCATTTCATTTCCTGGGTATACGATTAATGGGCGTATTGATCAGATTTGGCTTAGTAACGTTCTAACCACAGTGTCGTTATTAAATTTATGAGTTAATGTATAAAATTTTACATATTTATATGTATTGAAATATTATTTAAAAGACTTGAAAACCATTAACCTTGCAATCTTATGTATATAAAAATATAGAATTATTTTCCCATTGATTTGAAACCCGAAACCCAAGTAAAAAACTCATCACAAAGACGACCGAATCGTCCAAATCCCCAACCATACATCTCATCTGCCATTACCACCTAAACAATAACACCCGACAATCCTTTCAAATAACCAATATAAAAATCCAGGTATTTTCTTCAAATAATACTCTACAATAACAATCTCTCTCTTGGGCTCAACTACAATGAACAATTCATTGGACATTCTTTTCGCTTCAGATCCAGGCAGGGGTCCGGCCTATAGGCTGACCGAAACAGATGCCGGGTATTCATCAGACCAATTCAGGCCGGACTTTTACGTGGTCCGGCTACACGGAAGGGGCGTTTACGCCTATCCGTGGGGGGTTCTGGAGGGATGCTGAAGAATGATAAGCATTTTCTTTTGTACATGCTGTTTTAATTCATCCCTGTGAGGAAATAGTCTTATGTAGTGAAAACAAGTTTACACTTCATCCTAAGATTTAAAATTTTCACTGAACCTTTAATTCATTAATTTTTTAAAAATTATATTTGGTTGTGGATGATTATAAAAACTTTACCCCTCCATACTTTAAATTTTAAAATATGGTAAAATTATAACATTAAAAAGTTTATTTGTTTTGCTGGATAACTTGACAGTTAAGTGACAGGTTTAAATGTCTGCATCCCTCAGAGGGTTAAAAGCGATTGTTCAGAAAACTTGAAACCTTAAAATAAGCCAACTGCTTTAGTTCATATAAATGTAAGCAATTTGAGTAACATAAAACAGATGTTTTATTCAATAAAAAGATGTTAATATTAATTACAATGGGGTAAAAAAGAAGTTAAAAGTACTGGATAGGTCATGGCTATTTTTTAGACAATTTACTTTGTACAGATATTTTGTGCAATATTGTTTTCAAGTTTAGAACATTATAGTTTATTCTGACGAAACAAGGTAAGTATAAAGGTATGCTAACACCACGACACATAAACAGTTAAACTTGATTTTTCCCCCTTCATAAATTATTATTACAAATGTTATAAGAGCCGACCCGACAGCGCAATACTTAGGGTGCTAGCCTTTGGAGCAGCTGGGTTCGGGTTCAAATCCCGGTAAGGCATGGATGTTTGTGTTAGTCAATAAATGTTGTTATTTGTCTATGTGTCTGAGTAGTCCTTCTTTGTGTGTCTCTTGTGAGTCTCTTCTGGCGAGCTGGGTAACGGGCTATAAAAAGCCTATGCTCTTCCTTTCTAGAGGGCGCACTCACTGTCATTTGTCAATATTAGGTATAAGAAAGAAATGCGAATAATGATAAAAAAAAGTTAATGCTGACAATAGTTAAATTAAAAAATAATACATGCTTTAACTTTTCAATTAACTCTAGAAAAATATTATTTTAAACACAAGAACCCCGACAGTTGTTTCTGCAAAATAACGTCATCTTTGCCCAATGGGGGAGCTAGGGGTCTTTTTTCCGCTATGTGTGAGGATTTGGCAATTTATGTCCTGCATAAGTAGCGTAGAATTGCGGCTTCTGAACTTGAAGGGCATTGAGCGGTGAGTGTTTTCTAGCGGAGTGTTGACAATAACAGGAAATATAAATGTCGAAAAGTTTGAGGAAAGAATCGAAATATTTTGTGGATTTAGTTTTTCTTTTATTGTAAAATCTTTATGAATCGGAAAAAAAATATTGAAGATGAAAGTTTGAAGCGAACTTCCCAACATTTTTATTCTACTTTGGAAGTCTATTGAATGGTTATTTTGGTGAAATGTCAAATGCGTCAAATTCAATTCTAATATTTGACTTTGATGGACCAATGAATAATTAATCATTATGAGCTCTTTGAACAGTATTCTATGTTTATTTAATAATATTTATTTTATTTGTTATGTTTATTAATTGTATATTTATCATAATGTGGTGGTTACATAATACACGAAATAAATTACTAAAACTAATTCAGAAGTTTTTATGGGAATATAATTGCGGTAATAAAACCTATAAAGCAGCAAAATTATTCAGGAAGTATTTCTGTAAAATTACCTATTCTACGATTGGACTCTTCTGACGGGAGCACTATTTAAAAATGTTTCTGTAAAGGTACTTACGACTCGACTCTTCTGGTAGGAAAACTATTTATTAGGAGTTTTTGCAAACGTATTTTTACTACGATTACACTCTTCTATGGTGAAAACTATTTGAAATGAGTTACTGTAACGGTACTTTTACTACGATTTTACACTTCTAGCTAGAAAACTATTTGAAAGATATTTCTGTAAAAGTACTTTTACCACGATTGGACTCTTCTAGCGAGGAAGCAGTTTAAAAGGTGCTTCTGTAAAAGTACTTTTACTACGATTGGACTCTTCTAGCGGGGAAGCAGTTTAAAAGGTGTTCCTGTAAAAGTACTTTTACTACAGTCGGACTCTTCTAGCGGGGAAGCAGTTTAAAAGGTGTTCCTGTAAAAGTACTTTTACTACAGTCGGACTCTTCTAGCGGGGAAGCAGTTTAAAAGGTGTTCCTGTAAAAGTACTTTTACTACAGTCGGACTCTTCTAGCGGGGAAGCAGTTTAAAAGGTGTTCCTGTAAAAGTACTTTTACTACAGTCGGACTCTTCTAGCGGGGAAGCAGTTTAAAAGTTGTTCCTGTAAAAGTACTTTTACTACAGTCGGACTCTTCTAGCGGGGAAGCAGTTTAAAAGGTGTTCCTGTAAAAGTACTTTTACTACAGTCAGACTCTCCTAGCGAGGAAGCAGTTTAAAAGGTGTTTCTGTAAAAGTACTTTTACTACGGTTGGACTCTTCTAGCGGGGAAGCAGTTTAAAAGGTGTTTCTGTAAAAGTACTTTTACCACGATTGGACTCTCCTAGCGGGGAAGCAGTTTAAAAGGTGTTTCTGTAAAAGTACTTTTACTACGGTTGGACACTTCTAGCGGGGAAGCAGTTTAAAAGGTGTTCCTGTAAAAGTACTTTTACTACAGTCGGACTCCTCTAGCGGGGAAGCAGTTTAAAAGGTGTTCCTGTATAAGTACTTTTACTACAGTCGGACTCTTCTAGCGGGGAAGCAGTTTAAAAGGTGTTCCTGTAAAAGTACTTTTACTACAGTCGGACTCTTCTAGCGGGGAAAAAGTTTAAAAGTTCCTGTAAAAGTACTTTTACTACAGTCAGACTCTTCTAGCGGGGAAGCAGTTCAAAAGGTGTTCCTGTAAAAGTACTTTTACTACGGTTGGACTCTCCTAGCGAGGAAGCAGTTTAAAAGGTGTTTCTGTAAAAGTAAATGTTCTACGATTGAACTCCTCTTTTTTAGTTGAGGAAATTAATTTATTAGTATTTTCTTAGAGTGATTTTCTACACCATCAATGCAGGAACACTGTGCATAGGAAATGGGACAGACATCCAATTCAAGTAAAATTTATTTTCAACAAAACCTTCCAGTTCATAAATTTTGATCTGTTAATACATGATCTTACTTTTATTTTAATTTAAAATTGCTATTGTTACTATTTTAAATATGGAAAAATATTCTTTAAAACTATTGAGCGTAACGAAAATAACGATAAAAACGAAGAGTGAGGATGAGCAGAGACTATGGCAGTATGCCCTAAGGTGCTATGAAGTTTAACTACCAATCAAGTTTTAATTAGAAAATTCTTTTCGTGACATTTTTTAAACACTTTATTGATTTTTAAATAACTTTTTAACCTAAAATGATGAGAATTAATTAATTTGCAACTGCAAAGCACCCTTAATCGATAAATCTGCCTACTTTCTAAATCGATAAATAATCTATTATTTCTATGAGCACCTAATACATTGCTATCCTCTATTTACTTTTATTATTTCTCAGACATCCTACTAATCACCGAATTCAAAAATTGAACAAAAAAATCTAAACATATATTAGTACTTCACGTCAAGTTTTAATAACACGCTTTCCATTTTTAATAGAAGATATACATAAACAATCGCGTAACCATTTATTCACTGAGATGCTTACACTGCAACAAGGCTATGATGCAAAAATCTAATTACTCGATACAGTTTACCAACTTAAAGGCTTTGGAACATGAGTAACCATAGCCGGCGTTAATTACTCTCATTTTTGAAGCGTTCCTGATCGATAAATAGATCAATCTATGTATTTCCACCCTAACTCTCCAGAGAACACCGTGAAGTGTGGCGGGGCCCACCTCTATCTAGCGTTCGAATGGAACATCAAGTGTTCTTGTCAGCAAGTGTTCCCACGCCATCGAACGTTTGCGAGGGGTGGTTTGGAACGGAATAGAACACATCGATCGATCTGTGCCCCTTTACTTTGACGGAGAGGTATGGTAAAGGTGTATGTTAAACATATTCAATCTACCTAGATTTTACTCTCTTTATATTCCATGTTTGTGCCTCATTCTTAATTTCTTTATTACCATTGCATTTTTTCAGTTTTCAATTTAAAAGCTTCTACTCAAGAGATAAGTTCCAAAATGAATGCTTTTTTTGATACTCTGAAGTTAGAATACAAGCCTGTATAAAAATGGAGGCCTTTGATTTGGTAAATTGGGAAGACTACATTATTTTAACAAACGTGTGGTAATTAGACCGGAATATACTAGACATGATTAAAAAAAGCTGCAATTTACATCTGTAACACAGTAGAAACTGAATTCTCAGAATTCAATGCTAATAAATGCTCCTTAAATTTGCTTTCAATTTTGAATAGTAAAATAGAATACGCTAGTGATTTACTGTGTAATATGAGGAGCATAACAGTAACGTTAGACATGAAATAAAATTTCTACAAACCGAAAACCTTTAACCAGCAATTCACATTGTCCTTACTAACATCAAGCTAACGGGTTTAGTTATTTTGTGAACATTAAACTTAGGCTTTTTATAATTTCTCTGTTTTAAGATTTCGTGTAAGAGAGAAAAACTTTGGAACAGTTCTTGCTTGACAAGACATATTAACTAAAGTTCTATAATTTGCTATTTTTTATACTTTGACGTTTTCTTGCAGCTACTTGAAAAAGGTAAAGCTGAAAGGACTTCATGCTGCACAAAACAAAGATTTGAAAAATTATATCAGATAAATCGTTGTCATTCCAAAGCAGAGATTTGCAGGTGATGGGTTTTTTGAAATTTGTGAAGTGTCAGGCCTCCCCCAACAATAAAGAGCGTAAAGTGTAAAGAATTATGAAAAAGCTGACAGTCGGAAGTTTTGGTTGCGTCATAGCTGAATTGGAAAGAAAGCTTTTGATAGATACTACTTTTTTTATTATTTTATAGTACTTTTGTTCATATTTTAGTTTTTGTCAAACATCACATGAATGAAGAGATAACAAATGACGAGAAAGTTTTGAAAGTACTGAAAAGCCGACATTTAAAAGAACATTCAATTGTTGATAAAAAAGGAATGTCTATGATTTTAGTATTTTTTTTTAGAAATAACATGTCGTAATCAGTGTTTATTTTAGTTTTTCATGATTAAAATATGCTTTCATGACGATTATGATAATTTTTTTTATCAGGTTATAATACATTTCTAGATGCAGTTTTCTTAATGCAATAAACATTTTTCATTCTTAACTTGAAAATGACAGAAATGTAAACATATTTTGTTCCTAGATTGATTAGTTTTAATTTAATAGGTTGAAAATTAGCGAAAAGGCCGTACAAATAAAAATAATACAAATAAGTAATAAAAATTCAAAATTGTCTATTGCAGATTTCGTTTTAACTTGAATTTTGTGTTAAAATAATGAATTTACTAGGTAAATTGATACTAATTATTTTTATTGCTTAACATTTTAAAATTACCTAAGATTTCTCATTTAAAGAGGAACAAATAAGGTGAAATGAAATTTCATTTGAAATTGGAAAAAAACACGCAAAATATTTCGTTCACTTAAGTGGCATTCTGAATGCTAAATTTTAGGAGTATTGTTTCAATTCAGGACATTTAAATTAATTATGATATAAGACTGTTTTATCTGCTTAATTAAAAAAAATATTCACGAATTTATGCTTTGGAGTCATGCAAGGATAACTAACATAAGGCAATTAAGTAGTAGATTTTGGTTTTACCTTTATGGTACGTTTTTTTCTAATTTTAATTACCTTTTAATCTACCCGTTAATCTATACCGATATCCTTACAAACTTCCAATTCGCGCAAACTACTCTTTATATTTCCAGGGAGACAAACTGAATTTAATCTCTACACTAACCTACCAAATCCAGCCTAATTCTTCAATACAAAATCCCTACATCCTAATCCGATAATCTCCAGTTACTTCAACGATTTTCATTTTACAAATCCTAAAAATTTCCCACGCAACCAATTGAAAGTCGCCAACTTTCAAACTTTCAACCGTCTCTCTGTAATGAAGCAGTAAAAATCTACCGCCGACGCCTTTGAACGTTCCCGCTTTATTATTATCGAATCAAGTCGCCTTTTAATAGTCTTTTCCTGTGAGCACGAGGTTTGGATTAGTTATTGTCGTTATTTTGGGAAAGCAATATTTTGATGATGTTGATGTATTTAAACGTCATAACGTTTCGCACATTTTCTAAAACTTTTTTACAAATGTTTCTCTGAAGATTTCGATTCTAGTTTTTTCTCGCAATCATAAGTAAGTTGGGAAGTTTTTTTTATAAAAATAATATTTAATAAAGTTTTGGGTAAATATTTCAATATTTCTCTATTTTAAGTAAAATTTTTTGTAATTACTTAAGAGTCTTTCGAAGAATTCAATGGTGAAGAATATAATTAAAATTATTTTGCTAAAAAAATTATGGTTGTAACATTTTTGAAAATGAGCTATCTTTAAAGGTGAAAATAAGTAAAGAAATTCAGTATTTTCTTTAATCTCTGAAACGGTTAAAGAAACTCTGAAATGCACTTAGCATTGCATTTCAAACGTGCTAAATTAAAAAATTGTCAATGAAGAAAAAGTTCTAATAATATGTACCGTAAAAATGTATAAAAAATAATTTTAAAATTAAGTATTAGGTAAACGAATCATTATTCTAAATAAAATCAAGCTCATATTAATGCAGGATTACGTATTTAAGTAACTATTATGAAAACAAATCTGATTATGTATTACCGGGATAATAATTTGCCGATTATCACAACCTAATCACAATTAACCGAAAGATATAAAATGTATTAAAAATCCATATTTAAAGTTCAATGACGGAGAACTACATTCACATTGGTTTTTGATTATTGAAGTAACAGTTAAAATATAATGGCACTTCAGATTATATTTGAATGTTATATATCTTTGACCACATTCGACTAAGTACTCTAGGTATCATCCATACTAAAGAGCAACACAATAGGTCTATCAAGGGTCTGATAGACTTCATTAGTAAAATAGGCCACTCTAACAAATTTAGCTAGGTAACTTTTGAGATAAACTGCTACCCAAAGCAGAGAAGTCTCATATCGGACAAACCAAAATCAAATCAAATCGGACAAACCTAAATCAAATCAAAATAACCGGTAAATTGTAACAGATTATTTTATATTTAACTTCCTCAAACAAAAATCCTCATTTGATTCTTTTTTGAGGGTTATAAAAAGCGCGTGTGTCCCCACCTGCGGGACGGGGGCGTGAAGAGTGTTTGTCGGAGTTGTCCCATTGTCCCGGTCACGCGCCCTGTCCCGACCGGGACACAATAAATCACGAATTTTGGCGGCTAGAGTGGCGGCAATTCTACTTGGCATTGTCATTGGCGATGGATAAAAAAGAGTTTGGGTGATTCAATGTGAAAAAAAGAGTGATGTTTGAAATGAATGGTTGTTATAAATTTATTCAGTACGATGTTTGGACATAGTTTTTGTTGAAATTTGTGGGTGTGGTAGGGATTCTAGTCTTGATGGGAACACAATTTTCCACACCTATATAAATAAAATAGAAAATTTGAAAATTGTATTAAAATACTTTTTAGCAATTTATATGTGTGACAGTGTCTTCTAGGCTTTTAAAATCAACATTGTTAAAATCGTTGGTGCAAGATTGCACCGGAATATTTTAACTTTTAATGTGTTATCACTATTTGGAACGTTGATTCACCATTTTTGCGGTGCATCAAAGTTTGGGTTTTACCACAAAATTGGTAAATGCACTCTCCAAATAGTGGTGGCAGTTTGAAAGTTCCACTATTTCGGTGCAACCTTGCGGCAAACTTTTTAACCGTGCATTTTTAAAACCAAATAACAGCGTTTGTTTTAAAAAGTGTGTGTTTAATGGTAATTGCTGCAATATTTTCTGCTGCAAACATTCTTAAATTTTTCTCATGTAAAACCTTTTTCAACTTCATAAACAAGTATTCTTAAACATTTTTTTCACAAATGTTTCATTACGATCTAATATTAATGTGCTTTGGAACCAACTATCAACTGACAGATTATGTTCCTAAATCTATTAACACAACGTATATTAAAATTTTGGACGATTAATCATTGGAAGTTCTGGAACTCAGTTCATAGTAAATTTGCATACGATGATATACCGCCAACGTTTCTCATTTTAAACTTGGACGTTGAACATTCATCTTGGGGTAAATAAACCCCGAAATCAAACTTCTCATACAACACTTCCTAAGTCCAACAATTTATTTTGACTTGAACCCACAACTTACAAATGCTATATTTCTTATTTTTTCAATACATTTCCATATTTTAGCCATACTTTTGTAATATACGAATTTTTCTAAAGAAAAACCTACTTTCTGGGAGAGTTTACGGGCTTTTGAGAGTACAAAACTTGCCCGTTTTCAATAAATAGCTAGGAAAATTTCCATAAACACTTATTTTGAGTCACTCTTCAAATGTGGGGAAGTGAAGCAGGAAACTCTTCTACTAATTCATCATTGACTCTTTTGAAGTTGACCAACAAAATAAAACCATTTTTTCACCTTGTAACTATTGAAAGGTCCCTAATCGCATTTTAACACTATTTCTTGAAGTTTGTACTTGCTTGATGAAATTAAAATGTTCGATTCGCCACTGAACCAGAAACTAGGTTCCAAACCTGACTATCCATCAAGATGGTCGCCGGAACCCAAGCGAGACAGGCACATCACTCAAAAAGGCGACTTCAATTTTAAACCACTTCAGGTAAACACAATTAATACCTTTTAGCTACATACTAAGAGTTACAATACCAATCCCATTAAAAGATCGGTTAGAAGTATGAGATTCTAGAGTTATTGGAAAGTTTTATATTCTTTTTAAGTTCATATTTTATAAACTATAAAAGCATCTTTTTAAATAAATTTTAAAGAATATTTTTTCGACTTTATATTTCCATAATTTAAATTTGAAGTACGATTATTATGATTTTACTTACAGAAAATTTTAGTCGAATTTACATCGAGTTAATTATCTTTTTTTAATTCCAAATATTTATTAAAGAAATGTGGAATACAATTGAATAATACAGAAGCCACAATGCAGATTAAAATAGATTAAGATAAACTAATAAATGAAACTAACTAAACCATTGCGAGGCAAGATCTTAATAATTTTCAAATACTAAGATTCTCAAATACTGCAAGACCCCAGATAATCTCATGTCTCTTCTCGGGACACTAAGGTGTTATGTTGTTAAAAATTTGCTTGCCAAAACTTAATTGCTTGCTTACGAAATGTATTTGTGACTTTTTGACTTAAAAAATTAATATTTGCCATCAAACGGCTAAATGTATAAAGGAGACATATCGGTAGGAGAATTTTCCACAACTTCTTTTTAGAAACATATTAGTGAAGGTAGAAGCTTGGATGTGGAAATCCTCCAGTGACTTACTTCTTTTAATTCTTTTTCATTTAGTGATACATTTGGTATCTGATGCTTTCGAAAGTAGGATCAGGTTTTTAGCTTTCTGCCAGAAATGGATGAATACAGAAAATTGTATCAGGGGAAAACTTTTAAAAACTTTCCCGCTCTCAAAGTATGATTAATTGGGCCTCACACTAGAAACAAGATTCCGGTAAATTATTGAAGAAAATTTTCTGCCCTTAATTAATTTAAATACGCTAATTACGCCCCCCTCTCCCTAGGTTTACGCGGTAATTCACGTTCGACGGACCATTAATGGGTAGAGTAAAAATAACGCCAAGGGTTGGCGAAAAAATTTTCATTTTCGATTTTGTGTGATGGTTATTATAAAACAGTTTTGGGTATCTGAGGGAGAGAGTAGAATAAGTCACATTTTATTGATTTTAGTAATATTAAACACATGGAGGGCATCTTAACTTTGATTTGCCTTAATTAAAGCCTGAGCTTGCAATGCAACATTTGACTTTGAATAGTCCTTAACCCTGTAATGAATGGATTTTTTTATTCCAAAAAGATATATTTCTATCTTTAATAGTCATACATTAAGGGAAAAAGTCTGAAAAAAATTAACTGCACTGGAATTTAAATAATTTCAATTTTTAAAATTGCTGCCATATGGCAAAAACCAACGACAAAATTCCAATTTTGATAAGAATGATTAGAAAAAACTACTAAATACAGTATAAAATAACCCTCTTGAACTATAATTATTTTTTCAAAACAATTTATTTGTATTTAGTACTTATCTATATACATAAAAGGCGACTTCTGTTTGTGTGTTTGTCTGTATAGGACGCAAAAACTTAATAACCACACAACAGATCGTCACGAAATTTGGCACAAAAATTCATCTCATCTCCAGAACAAGCATAGGCTAAGAATTTTTCGAATCGGACCATTCCTTCTATCGTTTTCGAACGTTTTAAGGGAAAAAAATACACCACTTTCGCTCAATCCGATCATTTTTTCTCTTTCGTGATGCCATCAGGCAGAAATATTTAAATAAAACTTTTTAGAAAACAATTGAAATTGAAAATGTTCAATTTATTTAATATTTGTTCATTGCCTTTAGAAACAAAATTAATAATTTGAAAAAATAGTTGGATATGTTTCAAGTTACGTAATCCTACCAGTCTCCATTCTATTATTTTATTGTGTAAATATGATTTTAATTATGAATTTTTTAAAAGCATAGTTAAGCTTTTACTGAACTATGTTGGTTTTTTAGAGACCGTTGCACTACAGATGCATATTAGGATTTCATGTCTCCCTTTTTTCGCCAATTACTTTGCCAAACTCGCCAAATTATTACAAAGAACGTGCAAAAGAGCATTTTTTTAATAGCTGGTTGGTTGTGTGATGGTCTTTGCGCCAGAGCTGAATGGGTGTAATGGTAGCTATATATTTTCCTCGCCAAATTTTTCAAACACGCCAAATGAGCTCAAATGTTTTTATTCGGGAAATTACTGTGACATTATCTGTTAATTTTATAGCATTATTTAAATTTTGAATTTTTAATGTAATATAAGTAGCGGGATTTTGTACTTTAATAACGAACGGTATCAGCAACATAAGCTTATTAAAAAGCAAATAAACTTATAAAAAAATGCAAATCGTTTGCTGTTTGCTGGAGTAGCTTATTTTTTTAATTCTTACTGATTATTTTTTTACTTAAATATGTATTCTCTTTAATTTGAGCTTCTTATCAAAGGCATTTTTGAAATTAATTTTAATTATTACTATATCCAAGATGGTTAATTAAATGGAAAAAAAATTACTGGGTAATCTTCATATCTTATGTAACTCAAATGAAAGAAAAAATAGTTAAATTGACTATAAAATTATTTTTTTCACCTCTACCCGTGCAGCGTCGGGTATAACAGCTAGTATTATTATACTTTGAATACTGCCAAAGACGTAATTTCACAACAGTTAATGACTTCCACTCTTTAATTTTGAATACACTTTTACTATTTTCATCTATGAAGGTTACTAATAACTAATGCTTCAAAATCTAATGTAATAGATGAAAAAACACATATTTGTCACGATGGTGCTCTACTTTGATAGATAAAATTGCATTATGTTACTTGTTGCCATATGGCAACATTATGAATAAGAGGGTTAAATACAATTTAAAGACAGATTCTCAATTTGTCTAATTTTGAGCATTAACTGGTAGTAAGGTCTGGTATTTATATTTGGTTGTGGGAGGTTTAATTTCTTTGTGAAAGCGTAGTAGCATAAGGCTTTAAGAGTGCTAATGTAACTTGCGGCGATGTTATGACGCATATCTTACATTTTACGCACTAGTAGTTGTATATGTCGTTCATAAAAACGAACAATTGTTTTCAGAACTTCTTTCACGTAAATAGATCCCGAACTGGCAAATACAATGTATATCCTTCTATAGTTAATACTTCAACTGCAAGTAAAAAATCCAATCAAAAAATCACTTATTTAGGATTAAAAACTTTTATCCTAATTTGTGACTTAAGCTAGTCTGTCTCTGATATACTTGTTTGTGTTTTATGGTTAAAGAATGATACAAAGAATAATGTTATTGAATTTAGGAAGCAAAAAAAAGTGGTTGTTTAGGATGATTAATTGTGTTTATAAATAATGGATATAAAATATCAAGCTGTAACTGGAAGTTTGTAAGGTTATTCAGGAGAAATTTTGATGTATTCAAATACTTATGATGGAATACTTTTTTATATCACTGCACTAAATGACTCGTTGTCATATTTTTTCAATTTTAAAAATGTCTTTGTGAAACTAAATGATAAAAAAAATCCGAATGAGAAAAGAATAGAAAAATATTAGTAACTTTTTAACTTAAATGTCCATTGATACCAGTTACATAGATAAAAAAAATTTCGTAATATGTTCGAAAATAATTTTATAAAGAACAATTAAAAAGCACAATTAAAGTTATTTAACATTCTCCGTTTCAGAAATAAAGACATCTTTCCATTATAAAAAATATTGGAGAAAGGGTAAAAGGAAATATGACAAACTAAAAAAAATAATTTTATTAGTAAAATTCCCATGTCGCGTTCATTAAATAACAAAACTAAAAAACAAAAGCAAAATAATCCAAATTTTAAGATATTTAAGTTAATTTACGATAATGACTTTAAGTGCCTAATTGAAAAGCTCTGGTTTCCATTTTATAAAAGAATTAACTTTTCTCTTAGAATACATTAAAATACTTAATGGACGCATTTCATAGCACTTTAGAATTAACTTACATAAACCAATTTTGAATTAAACACAATTGGGTTGAAAAGCAGAAATATGTATAGCTGATAAAATGTAAGTATCTTGTTATGATCAATAGCTGTTAAAAACTAATTACAAACATTAAGTTAATGGTTTTAAAAAATAATACAAACAAAATATCACACAAACCTGCACTTTTATGAAAATTAGCCAAATTATCTATTATCATTATCAAAAGTTTTAATAAAGGAGAAGTAATAGAATGTGGTTGCCGTGCCCTTTTAAGAAAATAACAGTAACCCCAACAGTAATTCAAAGGGATAAACACAACAAAAGAAAGGGAAAAAAATAGATTGTAATTTCCCTCAAACCAATTTGTAGCATTACCGTTGCCATCGAGAAATGGAAAACTTTAACCTCATTAAGAATTGTGAGTAGAAATCAGAGTACTCATTAATTGTTAGCATTATTTTATAATATCCGACTTGAAAGAAAAGAAAAAGAAAAGCAGAAACAACGAAACAATTAAAACTTTTAAAAGCTTTGTTTATGAATTATGAAAAGGCTTAGCAAGCTTTTTTTTGAACTTACGCATGTATATATTTAGAATAATTTAAGTAAAAGATTTATTTATTTGAAATGTGCAAGTGGAGCCAAAGTAAAGAGATAATTGTTGGAAAGATTATAATTAAAAGATTTTTAAATTGAGCTTCGCATTAATTAATTAATATTTGAAGCATTTTAAACTAAAGACATATTGTGCAATTTTTGAAAACTCTGGTAATAAATAATAGGGATAGTTTTTTTTATTGTTGGACTTCTTAATGCTTTTATTTTAATAAGCAAAATGAGAGCATTATGTTTTGTAAATGCGGTTCAATTAAATACTTATTTGAAATTAATTGTAAGGCCCTAAATGTTGTTCTTTTAAACCCAAAACAGTTCAATTATTTAAAGTGCAGTGTTTTGGGTAATATTAGGAAATGATACATTGCTTTTTTTCCCCAAAATGAATTCTTAATACTTTGTAAAATCATAATGGATTGATTAAGAATATTATTGAATTTCAATTATGTAAAAAAAAAGCTGAAAAAGATAAAGTGTACTACTTTTTCTGTGTTCTTTTACTAATTTAATTAGTTTAGAAGCTATTAAAACAATCTTATTTGCAATTAAGTTTGACGTAACAAATAATCAAAAAAAGAGAAAAATTAGTAAATTTGTTTTAAATTACACAAAAACTAAACAGGAAAAAATATATTATGACATGTAGCAAGGGTATACATGTAATAATTTAGTAATTAAAACAAAAACAACAAAATACGCTTTTTTACATTACTATTACAAATATGTTAAATACTTTATTATAATTTTAAATGTTTAAAAATGTTATGTTTTGCAAACTAACTAAAAAGAGGAAGAAATTTAAACTTATTCTTGCATAATCCACATAGTAATGGAAATTATGTATTTTAACGAAATTGTACTCTTTTACCCTTTTCTACTAATAAAACCGTCACTTAACAAATTAAATTTCAAATATTACACTTTCGGCAGAAAGTGCCTTTTTTAACGCCACTAAAACCTGGGTAAACTTTATATCCAAAAACAGAATTTCGGTGGTTATATGAGCTTCCATCAAATAAACAGAATCAATTCCTACGTTAGGGAACGTCCAAGCGAAAAAACTACAGTTGGGTTCTTAAAAATTTCAAACCAAGTTTCTTGGCTGTAAAAATTTATTTCATAAAAAATGGGACTGACCCTACAAGCTCCCTGGAGATTGGAGTCTTTATGAGCTCCCATAAAGAGGGCCTTAAAAATATCTGTTTTCTTTTGCAGAGAAGCAAGTAAAATCGAATAGTGCTCAAGGTGTTTATAGTCATGGGATTTTATTCAAAGGTTGTTTTTGTCTTTGGGTTCGTGCCTTGTGGATGGAATAAAGATTGTTTTGTTTAGACTTTTTGATTGTCTAGACTTCTCATAATTTTTTTGTTTCAGTACAAAATATACAGAAGACTTCAAGTGAAACTTATCAAAAAGTATTAATTTTAAATTTGGAATGTAGTGATATTTGGAATGTACCAATCTAAGTATGCGTAGATAATTTTTCAAAAGAAGTCGTAGGTAATAGTCATAAAAATGATGTTCGTCAAAAGAAGTGAAAATAGTTTCGAATTACTTTTCAAGAGATCAGGAATTTCGAACCTTTAAAGAGACTAAAAGTAATTAATTTAACATTCTGAAATTTTGTTAATGCAACAAAGTAGGCCCATGACCTTTAAGGACTTACAAATTTTATTTGCCCTCAAACTTTTCCTGAATTTCGATTTATTTTTGTTTAGATTTATACAAAAAATACATTAATTGCGCATATTATAAGGTTTTTGAATTTGCCTTGTGAGACCTATTGGGAATTACACATTAAATTTACATAGTACCATTTGGCATACATGAAACCTAACACTCTTTAAACAGTTTTTAAATTTTTTTGTGTGAATCTGATGGTGAAATGCGTGGCGCCATTTAACTAAACATTTTTCAAGGACTACATGTAAAAATTCAGCAACTAAACAGAAAAATTCACCAACTACTAAAATTCCGAACGCTTAGTAATTTCAAAAGTCGTTTAAAGTATATCCTATCTTGACAGAGAAACTATTAAAATATTTTACCAACATTAACTTCTCATTTTAAAATAACACTTCGACGAAATTTAAGTCTGAGCTGTATCAATCAAGTCCGTGACATCCAAATAAATTTCAGCACACTGTGAACCACTCCTATTCAAATTGACTCACATCAGATGCAGTCAGTCATCAATACCACATCAATCACTTTCGTCATTTTCAATTCAAATCCATACCGAAATCTGCGTAAATGCTAACTTTATTTAGCATTATTTAGAAAAGGGTTGCTTGAAAAGTGGTACAAACATCACCAGTTTATTCAGGGATGCGCCATAGAAATATCTAAATAGTTGGTTTGCTGGTAGACATACATTCAGGCTTGTTGTTGTTCAGAGACCCGCTTATAAACCTTCGTCAAGTAAGACAGACACAGGGGTCTTCGTAAGGCTGCGGGGCTCAAACTCGCAGCCTTAGGGATGCCAGTATCAAGACGTTACCGACCAGGCTATACCGGTCATATACAAATATTATTAATTGTTTGGGTAGTATATAGATTCAGTTTTTCATAAGTTGCTACTATTCATTGAACCACCATGGATAAACATATGGATAAACATAATTTTTCCATTAATTCCCATTTTGTTATTCCCAATAACTCCCTTTTTGTGTACTTTGATTAAATCTCCCAAATCACGAAGTTTTTGAAAAAAATGCGGTTGTGTCCTGTATCTGGGAGATTCATCAGTATCGTTTTAAAACTCTTATATCTTTTTTGTGCATTTAATATATGTTAAATGTAAATGGTACAATGTGGATTAAAAGTTTATTGTAAGCTGCCATTCGTAAGAAACCCTAAATATGAGTAAAAAATATAATCTAATTTGATTGTTGTTTAGTTATATTTTTGATATTGGTAGGCTATTGCTTTGTTTTTCACTTACTTGCTACCATTCATTGACCCACATTCAAATCTTGAGTGTCAAACAGCAACCATTACCAGAAAAGAAATCAAGAAAGTTTAGATAATTGGGATTTTTTGGTATGTAAGAGCGGTGGTTATCAAGGTCGCTGCGCTGGCTGCATTGAAGTCTTATGTAAAGAACTTGTACACTTCAAAAGTTCGAATGTACGACCTTGTCATTGAATGCTGTTCTATATTACGAAGCTTATTTAGCAATGATTAAACTTCCTTTAATTAAAAGAGCTATAAACAGGCAGTGGAGGACAACAAAAGAAAATTAGGTCGTGAGTTGCAGAAATTTTAGATTATTATGTGGGGTGGCATGCAAGTAAGTATGTTTGTTAATTAAAAAAATGATAGGCCCATGCTGTGTAAATATCGCTGAAGTATGGAATTAATAAGGTTTGAAGGTTAACATAAAATATTTATTTTACTACTAAAATATTTTGTATTTGTTGTTGAGCGAAGTATTCATACGTTGATCTATGTAATTCTAAAAATATACACATTGCCATAAAATGCAATGTATGATTGAAGATAAATTAGTGTGCATCACCTCTGTAGAATCAAAAGTCCGATGTCCGATGTATATTTATTATTATTATTATTTTTTTTTAATAACTTGTGTTTTGAAACAATTCAAAAATCTCCAATGCAATAGGATAAAAATAAAAGGATTTCAGTTTGTTTTCCAAACAAATATTGCGTTCGAGCATTGTCGTCGCAATATGTTTTTAATTAAAATAGTCTAAAAATTCCTGTTTGTTAAAATTTATTAAAATAGTCCCTGCACCACTTTTAAAATAAATCTTTGATATGTACCACATATCCCTCTGAGGCCTCTTTTTTCCCGCGTATATTTGTATGTGGGGATCATTTGAATGTGATTTTCTATAAGAATCAGGAACCTTATAGCGGTTCTTCGGGTTTGCGGGATTTTTTAGCTGCTTGTTGGGTGGTTCTCCACTGGGTCTTATTTTTAATTGGGTTTGCGAAAAATGGCTTATACTTTATCAATAACATGTTTTCTTTAAGGGTCAAAGGGAAATATATCTTGGATTTTTTTTTGAGACACACAACTCGTTATATATCGATAGATCGGATCTGGGAATGACAGAGGGAAGAATAAAACGGATTCAGTATTTTTGGTCATCGAATGGGAGTTAGTTTGAACAAAAAAAAAATTTCAATGTTTCAGCAAATTAAGTTTTAGTGTTAAAGTTTAATTACAATATTATTTATTCAATGCAATTTATTCATAAATTTCAACAAAGTATGTAATATTTATGATTAATTTTTACATTATCATGAAAATAAAAGACCTCGTTTAAATGTGAATGCGAAATAAATTACTTTCATAAAAAATATACGCTTAAATGGTAGGAATCGGGGATATGAGTTATTTTTTTAAACATTATAAATTTGGTCCATAAAAGGGAAGATCATTTTCATACCTACTTTTTTGTTTCTTTCTAGAGTAAGGTGGGGGGGTAAGTTGGGGTTCATTGGGGTAAGTGGCCCCCCCCACCCCCCCCCCCCCCCACCTCCCCCCCCCCCCCCCCCCCCCCCCCCACCCCTCCCCCCCCCCCCCCCCCCCCACCCCCCCCCCCCCCACCCCCCCCCCCCCCCCCCCCGCATTTCCCGATTATGGACGTTTAAAAAAATTTGTTACCAATAAATTTACGTATTTACCCCAATAGATGCAGGAAACATTTTGACCATCATTTTCATTTAAGTATGTAACAAGGTTACAATCTTTTTTGTGGAAAACAATTTTTAAAATGGCACATCCTATCGTAATTCAAGTCATCATACTATTTTTTTTTTTGGTTTTTTCCAAACAGTTCATGATACAAAACTAAAATGGTATACATTTTGAAAGTGTATAAAACATAGTATCTTTTTGCAGTGTCATGTACTCATGTA